>JBAWJW010000046.1:0-207523 GCA_037356055.1 Xylaria sp. Z34 | reverse complement strand
CTCGCAAGTCTTAGAGTGAAGGATCCAATAACCCCCCCCCCCCAAAAAAAAGACCAGCGTATAGAGAACTCAAAACGCAAGGTTGGCAATCTAGTTCAGATTGGATCGGCTGGTAATCGGGGTCTCTGCTGTGTCTTGATATTGAGCTACACATTCGGGATGGCGAACGAAATGTCCGTGTATGGTAAGGAGCTCGTTTCCAGATTATTCGTCTTGGTTTAAGCTGCCATCTTTAGTGTCTTGCACCAAGTTACGAAGTCGTCACCTTTGTCTTCGTGGTTTAGAAAGAATCAATGGACTTGATGGAAGATGCTGAGTCATCCGACTTGGTTGGAGATTCTGAGACAGCGCGCTCAACTGCTCCAGCTGTACTCTTTAACTTCGTATTGAGGTATAGACGGCATCGATATCGAAGTATATCATGTCAAAGACGAGGTGATTCCCAAGATCATGAAGAACAGCCTTATTACAGAATACCCTCCTAGATATGCTGTACAGATAATTGCATTCTTGTCAAGACCATTCTCAAATACCGAGATACTACTAGCTCACAGAAATAGAACTCAGTAGATTCGTATGGCTTCTGAAAAAGTGTCGTCGTTGGCTCAACAGCACAATGGTGTATATTGGGAACCGATGTACGTTTTGCTTTGGCTTGGCGTTTGCTTTGACTTAGAAACGGGGACGTTTCTACACTTTCTTCCGGGAAGGAGGAGTTTGTTGTGCCAATAATACTGAGGCAGGCACGGATAGCGCAGACAAGGACAGCTGCCGGACAGATAGCAGGGATGACAGTCATTCTATATAGCCTTTAGCTTATAGCTAGGTTCTGATTAACTGGCCTGCACCCTCGCATTACAACTGAGCAGAAGACGCTTACGTCTGAAGAACACCAAAGCCCCAGCCTTGCCTACCATTACTTTCGCACAGCATACACTACCTTTGTCTCTTATCGCACTTGGACAGGTCAGAATGGCCGCTGCAACGCGGGCGAACGCTATGCAAGCATTCATCATCAAGTTGCAGAATCATGAGGCTCAAACAGATGACGAGGACAAAATTGCCCTTCTCTCCCGGCTGAGAAATAAAGTAGAAGAAGCTATCAGTGCAGTACCTAGATATAGTAAAGAAAGCAAGCCTTCTTCAACATATTCTTCAAGTGCTTGGAAGCACGTCAACAGCTTGGACCAGATACGAGCAGATACCGTAAATTCCACAGCCGCAAGCAACGCAAACAAACGAATCATTAGAGCTCTGGAATACATCAGTCAATTCGATGTTAGGGTGTTGCACAAGCCGGGACGACAACATGTAGTCCCAGATACATTGAGTCGCTTGCCTCGAGAAAAAGCTGACTCTCATCCCCAAACCAGACGACCCCGGCGGACTTGACGAATTACCTGATGATCGCGTAGAGCACTGGGCCATGCACTGGGTACTGCAGCTTGACCCGGCCGAATCAGTGGGAAAACCAGACAGTTACAAGTCCATCAAAGCGGCCAAAGACAAGGGACAGCATATCTCATTGGGAGACTCGAAAGTTTATCGATGTTTAAATATTGGAAGGGTTCTAAAGAGCTGAGGGAATACCTAAAGATAACCCACTGCGCATGGTACAATAAAGAGCTTGAACCAAGACGAACAATCTGAAAACGAGCTCTCCGCCATACACGGACATTCCGCTCGCCATCTCAACATCAAGACACAGCAGAGACCCAATACAACAACTTGTGACCCAAATCCATGAAAACAAACTTTCAACGACGCACATACATGCACACGCGCTTCCCTCTATAGCTGCTGTCTGTGTCGAATCTCCATCACATTGCCCTCTTCCTCGAGGCTGGGAAAGATCCCGTCGAGACGGGCCGTCGTAACGATCCCCTTCGATAACGACATAGCTACCGAGCTACAACACCCTGCTGCTGTGTTGGAGGCGTATGGCCTCTCTATTGATCATGTTGCCATCCTCGATCAGTATATCAACTGGCGCGTCAACGGCTTGCACGACCACAATATTCTGATTGCGAATATTGTGCGAGCTGCCCGCGACCTGCGGCGCCGAGTGGATGTGCCTCGGCTATATGCTGAATTCATCGCGGCTTTTCTCACCTAGAGGCAGCTATTAGAGATGGTATTCGTCTATACTCGTGTGGCCCTACGTGAACATCGGGTCCCAGATGCGGCATAGGTACAAGCTATACTCGCCCGATTACCAGCCGATCCAAGATTGCCAACCTTGCGTTGTTGAGTTCTCCATATCTGCTAGTCTTGGTTTTGGGTATTGGATCCTTTGCTCCAAGACTTGCGAGACGGATATAGTTGACGATAATATCGATGATCATTCGTCTGATTACCCCAATAAACCCTCCAAGGCCTTTATACGATTATATGACGGTGTTCTTGTAAAGTACTGCCGTCGTCACGGATTTCGGTTGAAGATGTATCGTTTACCGTTTCAGCATCCTAGAAACTAGCGTTTACTTACGTAAGTGATAAACCAGACTCCTGCCTAAGTTCCGGGACTACTTCGTATGAGAACGAGATCCACAAGGAAGGATTTGGAGTAAACCTTAAATAAAGACCTAACGTATTTGTATAGAATAGACTACTTGGATATCCGTCTTCTGAATCACCGACCAGCCGAAGGGCTGAAAAGACAAAAAGCTTGTTTGGGCCTACCCCGACAGACCGGTCATCTGCCGAATCTCAAGCGGTACTTGGGTGATGGAATTGGAAACGCCAGCTTCCGTGGGTGCGAGTCATCGAGCATCGCATCAGGCCGCCGCAAAAACTGGTCTCATACAAGACGTCACACCTCACGACATCCAACCTTGGTATGTTCTAGACGCTTTTTTTCGTGAGGTGCTGCAAAGTCCAGGCCATGCACACGTTGATAGTAGAGAAGAAAGTGGCGAACTCCTCTGGTGGGGCATCAAGGATACTTAGGCTCAGTGATTCTGTCTCCCTGAAGTCCGCCAACTGGGCAGGCATTGAAAGTTCCCACTGGGGATCTCAAAAGAGTAAAGAAGAGAATCATGCTAGGAAAACGGATCGGCGGACTTGAAAGTCTAGACTATGAGATCAACGTCGAATACAAGAACGGTAAAGGAACAAAGCGCAAATAACCCAAGGCGGGATTTGCGAGCCTAATACCTCCGGTATTGAAGTTAGATAGGTGGCTAATGGAGGGAGGTTAGTAATTAATACTGTTTAGAAAGAAATGGTTTAGTCCCGATAGCTTTAGAGTGCACTTGCCTTTTCAGAAATCGGCAGGCAATCAGAACGAGAATAGGAAGGTGCA
Organism: Xylaria sp. Z34; assembly: GCA_037356055.1. NCBI lineage: Eukaryota > Fungi > Ascomycota > Sordariomycetes > Xylariales > Xylariaceae > Xylaria > Xylaria sp. Z34. Next base: position 204,219 of record JBAWJW010000046.1, on the reverse strand, counting down.
GTATGGAGGCAAAACCCCCCGTTTCCAGGATACTGGCGCAATATAAATATCTCTTTTAACTACCTAGTAGGTAATCTCTTACTAGTGGAACTTCCAACTAGCTAAGAAAACCCAGACGTGATCAAGGAATTTAATCTCACAGTGGCGACGAAGAGGCTGAGCCGGCCCGTGTCTGGGCTTATTCCGCAGATTTTCGCCGTGCGGTCGGTGAGGTGTAGATGGGTTGCGATGCACGGTCGATAGATTCGTCCAGAACCGATAAAAGAGTGTGTCAACCTGAAGCCACTGCTGGAGTCTATCTAGTGATCAACTTAATCTAATACATCATTATTCTCCAACCCCAACTATAACACTATTTGAAAACGGAATAAACGTGGAAAGATGGATACGCCTAATAATTATATTATCCGAGCATTATTTAATCGTCTTATAAGGTAGCTAAGTAGGTATTTCGAGTTGTGCATGCGGCCCTGTTATCCTTTTTTTTCTGTATTTGGGCCAAAGAGGCATTCCGACAGATCAACAGTTGAATTATTATCATATTGAATGGCACGGGCAACTTACCTACCCCCTCAGCCATCCAACAAGGATCGGATCAAGAGTATCAAAGACAACCTGTGAGTAAGATTTTGTAGACGTGTACAGTGTGCATATCCTGTACGAGATAACAATAGGCCAATTGGCAGTCAAAGCATCATACCCCTCTGTGATAAACCAAGGCATCTTCTTTGTTTCCTTTCAAGCCGAAAGCGTATGGATATTTAAAATTCGTTTGTATTCTTCACCTAGGATACACTCCAATAGATTATCAGATTAAGTGTCTGTTTTATTGTTCGTGCATCTTAACGCTAACATGCTACGACCGAGCGAGCGCAAGAAGCTCAGGGAGGAGAACATACAGCGCCTCACAGGAGAGTACTCCGAGTACTTCGCCAAGAATCACAATTTCGAATTTGTGCGACGATTAGGCCTAGGTTCAGGAGCTGTGGCGCTTCTCTTTAAAGAATTCGAACGCGAGGCCCCGGAGACCCAGAAACGAAATGTTGTCGTTAAATTCGCATTTTCCGAGTACGAAAACAGAAACCAACAGGCCGACGACGAATTAAAAAACGAGCTCAGATGGCTCACTATATTACAAGGCGCTGAACACATTGTTGGGTTACTGGGCCAAGAGTTAGATGGGTCCAAGGTTTCGCGGCCTGCGCTGGTTTTGGAATATGTTGAGTACGGCAGTATTCAAGACCTCTGTAAGAGGATGAAGGCGCGCAACATACCTGTTCCAAATCGGGTTCTCTGGAGCATGTTCCTCTGCCGTAGGTAATTCATGTTGTTTGAAAATGGCCGGAATGAATTGCCGTGGAAACGCGAGTGATATCGTAAACGCTTGTCAAGCTGATCCGATCACAGTTATCCGAGCTTGCATCGGCTTCGCGTACCCCCCTTGGCACAACGGAGAACATGAAACGATCCCCGCAGACGGAACCAAGAAGCCTTCTTCCATTATTCACAACGATTTGCACGATGAAAACGTGTTGATTGGCGAGTTGATGCCGGACAGCATAGAACATCGACATGCTCCTATTCTCAAGGTGCGTACAGCTGTCGATATGCTACTGTATAGGCCGCGTATCTCAATCAGGCTAACAAGCAACGTCCAGGTGATTGACTTTGGCAAAGCGATGGAATCACCGCCTGGAAACTGGTGAGAATTGTCAACCCCCAAAAGTCCGCATGCCATCTTGCAACTAACAAAGGGCATCAAATACTCAGGGTAACGGCGGACCAGACGAATATACAAGAGGCAGCTAGAGTAAACAGTCCTACCTCATACTCAGAATTATCTACTAGCTAACAAACACTTCTCACGCAGATAATAGCTGGTGTTGTCGCTATGAAGTATTCGACACTAGCAGATGAGAACATGGAAGTTGAAATTCCCGACGAAGCCGGTAACGTCCGCAAGATCGTAGTATTCACCGATCCCGCCCTCCGCGACAGTCCTTATGTGCTTCCAGCCTTGAGGGATCTGCTTCTGCTATGCCAGGCGGCCAACCCGAGGGATCGACCGAGTCTCCAGTATGTCTTGAATGCGTGCGAACATGCTGTTGCGACACACACTGCTCGGAGCTACGCTGGAATAGTCGATTACGACACTACGTTGGAGAGCAATGACTCTATTCGAGGCGTTATACAGCAGGTCGTGTTCAATGCGGATGTTTAGTTATGGGGCCTGGCAGTTCCCCTGAACTTGGTGTTTATTGTCTCAGTATAGACGATTAAATACTGTTCTCGCTACTTCTGAGTTGCCCTGTTTTAGGATTCATGGCTGCATATTAAAATTCTCTCGATCACTCCACAATACTGCACTAAGCACTGTCTTCTTTGCTGTTGGTACTTAGACTTAGACCCCTTTTTCCCTTTTGCTGTGGCTAGGTAGTACTATTCATTTTTAGCGTCTAATAAACGACCACGCTTTTTCTGATACTTGATTATTCAAAATTCGACGTTAAGAATGTGTGAAATGTAACAATATTTTAGTAAATAGTATCTGGATATCGATACAAAATAATCACGTAGATCATCCCTCTTAAGAGAATTCCATACTGCGTATCTTCGATTGCGTGTAATATAATAAGTATCCCTCTCACTCCCAAGAGACGTTGCGTCTGTAATAACAAAACGACCAGGCATCGACGAAATGTCTATATATAATGAAATAAATGTAGCCGTAATGACTTTATATCGTAAAGAGACCTGAATTTTCCATCCACCGAAGCCCAGTTTCCAGTTCGCCCAACTAAACTTATCGGCTCGAAATTACATATCGTACATATCCATTCAATCTTCTTGATCTGTATACATATTTAAATAATTCAAAGATTAAACGATTACATCCCAAAGATCTCCAGACCTCCACACATTCGCGTTTCTATCCCATTCAACCCAGAGTCCATCTGTAAATGACGTTAGTTAGCTATCTTTGGTTCTCTATCATACACACCGAGAGTCATTCAATATGTATATTCGAAGACCGGAATTTATCGTTATAAACAATAGAAATCCGAAACTCTTGTCTCCGTAACAGTATAATCTAGATAGGGAACAATAGACGTCTAGTACTCACCATTAGGATTGCCTTTCATATCAGACGAGACGTACTCCGGTACCCGGAAGTCCCATGAAGGGACCCATCTATTCATCCAATCTGCCGGATGTTCGAGGGCCATGCGTGTCCGTTCCTCTAGGAGGAGCCTGCCAACCCTCATGACTTCGAAAAGCCACGGCCCACTCACGGCATATTTGGTGGTCCCGAAATGATGTATCAGATCAGACACCATGTTGAGATAATCGAATTGCGTGTTCGCATATGCCTGGGGTTGACCTCGAAAGGGATTTCCCACCACCGCGGGGCTGATAACGAGCTCCTCGCCTTTGTTCTTTATGGGTCGCCTTTCAATGACCTCAAATTCATCGTCCTCCGCAAAGACGCTCGGTCTTATAGTGCCTCCGTTTGTGAGGTTGGATTCAGAAGCTAGTTTTACCAAAAAGGTTTTTCGCATGGGACATGCGGCCATCATGAGGAGACCTGTTTGAACACCCCTTAGAATGACTGTCTTTGTACTGTACCGTGGAGGATGTAGTTGTATTGAAAGATGCATACCTGTAGCGGAATAAGCCCAGCCCTTGTTATCATAAGGTGGGAGGCTCTCCATAAAGCTAGCCGCATCATCCCAGGGGAGGACCTTGACAAGAGCGGTTGCCTCCACGGCGCACGTTATTTCATCGTGATCTTTGAAAGCTTGAGCGAAGTCTTTCAGACCCGGGCGCAAACCACTAATGTTTCAAATCAGTGAATATCTATCCAAGAAGTGTGAATACTCTCAGGAGGGCCGAAGCATCCTATTCAAAGAAAACAGCCTGCATGGATTCATACAGCTCTCCATCTACCGGCTGGACTGGAAAGAACACGAGACTGAATAATACTTACGTTTCACTCCACTATGTAATGGATAGGTGAAAAGTCAGCAAATCTTCCATCTAATCCAGTATGTCTAGTTCAAGAAAAGGTCAACCCCAACCCCTCGCTTTCACTCACCGGTGACGCCCACCATCTTTTTACTGCCACGTCATACCACCCCTGGCGCAAGTTGGCCCATAGGTTGGTTCTCTCGTCCCAATCCTTGATTAACTCTTTATCCAAGTTGCTCGTATTGGTTACATTTCTGTCAACAACTACCGGACCCCAGGTCCTTGGCATTGGTTCTATGTTTTTGGTGTGCGATATGAAGAGAGGGGCAAGATGAAATCTGTTGTCGCTCTTCTTTGGAATTGTTGGATCATCCCAAAATGACGAAGACAGCATCATAGATGCCCATGTAGACGTGATTCGCCAAGTTTTGAATTCGTGGTCGGGAGAGAAACAATAATGGTTTGGATTCATTACATTACCACCCCGAAAGCCCGGCCATGAAATGTAGACGACATTGATCGGTAATACGAAACCAGCTATAATAGAAGTTAGTACTGGTGCATGGGCAGCGACGACTTTAGAAATGTTTGCTAGTGCAAACCGCTTTCTACATCGCTCGGTTTTCGGACAGTAGACCTACGCGCGTCTTGTATAATGCCACCAGTAACTGCCTTTTCGTAGGCCCATCCCATCTCTGCCTCGCCATCGTAATCTACAAACTGTGGATCTCCTAAGTAAGCTATTTATCTTTTCATATGCTGTAGCATGTACATGTATGAGATGAAATACTTACAGGTTCCAATTCTGGCTGGGGGTCATGCCAGGGGTCTAGATAATTATTGAAGTCGCTTTCAAAGCTATACGTCCGAACAATATTGATGTGATGCATAAGTTCATGTAATATCTTAAAGCGTAGTTAGTCAACGGATTAATTCTCATGTAAATTGCCATATGTAAATTCAACCTACAGTGGTGGTCGACATGATAGTAAGCAAACACCTCTCCGACAGGGTGATCTCGTTTCCAACCAGAAGCCTGAGAAAGGTGACACTACACGAAAATATGAGTCGGTTTGGGAAGAATATTCATAGCATCAAGAGGCAGGAGCTGTCCAGCCCGTTCAACTTGCAAGGACATACCTACTCTACTGACATTAATCCCCCCCGCGCCGGGTCAGTTAGACCCATGATATACGAGCCCGGGTCATCCTTGAACGTCCATCTTGCTTGTCTGCATAACTGCTCGAGCCGATATCGCCAATCTGGTAGCACCGGATTCGTGTCCCAGAAACTTTGTATACCCTTTGACTGGCACGCGAGCCTGTCTACTTCCCGCGATAGGAGAATTCGAGCATTCTCGGATGGGGCGTCTTCACGGAAATTTTCCCAATAGTCAAGACGGCCGAATAAGATGGTTCGTAACCTCCAGTGCGCTCGTCAGCGGGGGACATAGCAGAGGGTGGCGATTTTGAATGAACCTACCATTCATGTTTGTCATCAACAAGGGCATTCAGCATTCGGTTCGCCAGTTCCAGGACTATTTCAAGCTGTGCCCATACTTTGGGATCGTCGACGCTCCACCGCAAACCCAAAGCAGGCTCATCGCCCGGGTCAGGATCCCACCATCTACTCTTCCTGAAGAACCTGAACCACTTGGAATCGTCTACCTTGATCCTCTCGGAATGATAGACAGCCGTAAGAGCTTCGTCACTGGTAGCATAATCGACACCAGTGAGGCTACGGATGGTAGCGATGACGGAGTCGGGGTCGTTCTTGTCGGTTTTGACCCTATTATGGCCGCCCAAGATCTTGGGAAATCTCGGGCCGAAACCGACGTAACGATTCAGAGTGCCAACCTGCCATGAGTAGACCTTTATTTCGTGTCTTTGCTGGAACTCGGAGTAGAGCAGTCTGTCCTCGTGGAGCCCACGACCGAAGCCGTGGAATTTCTCCTTGCTGTCGGGATAATCGCCGTAATAGCGAGGGTCCAGGCGCGGGTACTCAGGGGCAAAGCTGGAATGGTGGAACTCATCCAGGTCGTGTAGGAAGTCATCTTTGGTGATCTTGTAGCGTGCGGCCCATGGCGATGATGGCCGCTTGAAAGCATCTGGGTCAAGGTTGTACGGGGGGGAAAAGGGTCCCGGAGGTGGAGGGGTGGTCGAACGTTCCATCTGTTTGAGACAATGTTCCTCAGATACCTAATCCGTACCATATACGATACACGATAGATATAAGTTATGTTGGTCGTAGTCGAACTCTCCACCACGATTAATACATATATTATATATTTGCGATCCCGTCAATAACGAGATGGTACTGCATCACTAAACGTTCCTTTATATGAGTATATAAGCTACGATACGAGCGTAAAGACGCCTTTCGTGACTACTACATAAGACTTGTCTGGAGTTGAATTGGTTCCTTTACACGCAGCAGCTCTCTCAACTGCGTTGAAAGAGACGAGAGTTGCCGCATGCGTCCAGACTTTCCTATTCTGGCATATAACCCAAATTTGGTTAGGGTGTACTGTAGAACACCAACAAGGCACATCCATGCAGAAAGATGGCAGTGGCGCCTGTACTGCGACCCACTGTAACTAAGTACTAAGTTGCAGCGGGGCATTACGTTATGCCGAAGGTGCCTGTTACCAACCTGTCGGATACTATTCAGATATTCTTCGCATACAACACAACGCAATCTCATATCTCATTTTCTCAACAAACACTTATGAGCCGTATAGCTGTCAAGATGGACATGGACACCATCCCCGTATCAGGTGTCGACGACCTGGAAAAACATCTCGATCAAATAGTCAGCGATCCGACCCTGCCTCCGGACAGCAAGCTGTTCGACCATGTCGAGCTTCAGATGACAGGCATGTAATTAATCTCTGATCTCTTTAATCTCGGACCTCTTGGTAACTTTGCTGCTGACTCGCCATCTCTCTCCTCTAGACGCCAACACCCCGCCCCTCATCCCCCGTCTCCTTCCCAAGATCACCGACATATTGAAACGATACCAGCGCGATCCCGCCGTCCTCTGCAGCCTGGCCACCAAGCTCCTCGCCCCCCTCAGTTTCATTCAAGTCGTCGGCCTGGCTTCCGAGGAGGCCATCGTCCAGGCCCTTCGATCCCCTGCGCCCTCGGCTAACCTCCTTGCTATGACCATCCTTGCCAAAGCCGCCAAGTCTCCCAGCGACGCTGCCATACTCGCTGCGAATATGAAGAGCGTTATCACCAGCTTCCTGACCCGATGGCTGAGTGCGTCTCAGGTCGAGGTCGGCGAGAAAGGTTCTAGGGTTCTCGGCGACCTGCTCGACATCGACTCTGACACTCGTCCACCTGAAGGTCTGGCTGTGAGCGGCGTCGAAATCGCTGTCCGCAGAGCCCCCGGCCAAGGAGCCATGTGGAGAAGGATTTTCCAAGATCGTGACGTTTACGGCCTCATCCTCTCTCTATGCAGCCATGGTCCTCATCAGAGTACCGAAACACCTCAGCAGCCGTCTCTTGCCCAGGGACGTCTGTTGCGTATTCTGCCTCGCCTCTCGGCTTTGAATCTCGCCGCAGTGACTAAGTCCCACTTTCCAGAGCTCCACCAACAGTATGCGAACTCCGAAGGCGTTGGTGGTCTGTTATACTTCGCAGCCCTTGACATGATCGACAAGGAAGATGTATTGATGCATTTGAGCCTGATTGATTTTTTCGAGACCATGATAAGTATCCAGCGAATTACACCCTTCTCGACTTACAAGATGAATACTCTTCGGACACTGTACCGAGAAGCATCAAAACAAGATGATATGCTAAAGAACGCCATCCTGAGCCTACCTGAACGCACTGTGCCTGAGGAGGCTGATGAGCTAAGACAGTTCATTCATGACATCTCGGCTGACTGATGCAACAAATCATGCGGAACTATTGTATTCTTCTATCCATACCTGGATAGAACCACGAGAGGCTGTGCTAGATGCCCTTGACCAACATGGGCAGCATTTTATGGACGTCGTTAAAATGAGCTTGGAGCCGTTCCAGACTCTTCATTAGAAATAGACGTTATGATCTATACGTACGTTAGATGTAGGTGTCCACGAATAACGTCCAGTAGTAGACCTACGGCTTCATAACCACATCGCCTTCTAAGCAGCCGTCGTTGACGTGATCGAATCTAGTATTAAATATTTCTGTATTTTTCGCCCCTTCGTCAACCTCAAGAGTTTCCTGCAGTCACACGCGACGACCCAGCCCGGCAGCCCGGCAGCCCGGTAGCCATGATCAGCTTCGACAGCCTATTCCTTCATACTCGACTTTCGCATCTTGTGTTTTGATAAAAGGGAGGCGTCCGGAATAGGCTTTCGCGTTGGCCATGATGGTCGCTTCCACCCATTCACCTATTGGGGGAGGATGTCTGGATGAATCCATCTCCCCAAGACCTTTAGAGCAGAACGCGCGCTCTTCTTCGTTCCCGGACTCGTAGGAAAATACCAAAGACGCTGTGAAATCCACGGCCAGGGGTGTCTGTTTCCGTAACCAGGGGTATGCCATCCAGGTACGCCTACTAAACTTTTTGGCTTGTTTCTCGACAGACGGGTCACTATGGGCTAAGACCCGGTCTGCTTCTTGTAGGCACCGGTAGGTGACTATGCTGAACATAGCATGAGAAGAAAACAGCTTTGCCGTCGGGAAGTCCGCGAATTCGTAGCACTTCGGAAACAAGTCTGGACGAGTGACATTTTCGACCTCGCTGATAGCTCCCGATTCAGCCAGAGTGGCCAATATAGTTTCTTCTTGATGTCGTAACTTTTCCGCCAAGGACGTTGCCCTTAGGCGCAGCTCAGCAGCGGCCATTGTGTTTGTTGGGTCTCGTTGCAATAATCTAACCAAGCGTGCTAGGCCAGGCCAGGCCGTCGCTTCGACCCAGAGACGGTACAATTGCTCGAGAACGGGCCCGACGTCGCTTTCATCTATCGACTCTTTAAGTGCTACCATCCATTCGGGTGTATGGAAGACGCTTTCTCGGCCTTGCCGGATATCTTCTTGCAACTGGTGATCTGATTAGACGGGAAGGGATATAGTGCGATCATCGCACGACTTCGAAACTTACCATGTGGAAGATGCTCTCGAACGTCACATGAAGTGCCATCTTCGTCATAGGATGCGCTGGGCCAGCCTTACTAATGACGGCAATGAGACCAGCTGCATGATTTTCTTGATTCGAGCCTCTGGCAAAGTCATATAGAACCTAGAGGTCCCAGAGACTTGTCAGACATTGATATCTGCGTCATGTTCCTACTACGCGGGCGTGACTCACCTCGGTTTTCTGCAGCACGCATAACGCGGCAAGCGTGTTGTTGAGGTGTTCCATATTTGCGTCGTTAAGCGCGGCCTTAAGACTGCGCAGGGCCCTGTTATATGTCCTAAGGTCCAGCCACATGCCTGACGGCAAGCATCGACGGCTATTCGTCCAAGCACCGAGCAAGAGCTCGACTGCATGGCCTAGCGCCGTGTTTTCGTCGCCCAAGTGTTGTGGTACCATGGGTAGAAAGGCGCCCAAGATGTGCAAGTCGTGGCCAGTACCGCGCTCGGCATCCAGACATGCGACTAAGTGCGCCTTGAGCTTGTCTGGCGGATTCCACGGTATAGGTTGTGGCAAATTCATGAGCGAATGGTATTTGAAGCCACATCCCTCTATGGCCATGTTGTTTGAATCGAGGACGATGATGTCGCCGATGCGTCGTCTCCTATCTGCTCTGCTGACGCCCGTGCTCGCCGATGAGAGACGGGTTGTATCTATAATGCTCTTTCCATCCTCTGGTACCTCATTATGACTGCCATTGACTACCGAGGTCAGCACCGTCGCCTACGGTTTTAAGCATCCAAACCCTCCAAGGACGAGAAACCAGTCTGGAGAATAGCGGTACCACTCACCGACGAATTTGAAGGTAGTTCTGGCGCCCGAACAGATCTTTCCAGCGCGAGCACAGGTTCCACAGGTTGGCCAATTCTCATCGCACTGTTCTCAGACTCGTGAGCCATGAATCTCGGTCATTGAAATATTTGATATACTCACCTTGGTTTTCCGTGTTCTGCAGAAAGTGCAACGCTTGCTCTTGGGAACGCCGACCATAGTGGTGGTGGGAGGCCTCACGATGCGATGGTTGTGGGCTGATAGGTATTTTCTTCAATCGTGTTGAATGACTAATTGACTTAGAAACCGTTCGTTATTAGATGAGGTTGAAATAAGCTAAATATGTAATGTACGCCGCTGGATCCGGTAACCGAGTTCTTTTTAAAGGTGCGATCAGATGTCGATGACAACAACTTGTGGCTTGGCAATTGAGCCATTATAGTAACATCCAATCCGCCAACCTGCGCAACGTCTCATCTCTGCTTACGTTTTCTTCTCCCTCCCTCTTCTCCCTCCTCCTTGCTATAGAAAATTGGCAAAACTAGGCAAACATGCGTCCCTGGACTACCCAAGGGCGGTCAACTTCCGATGTGCTAAGCATGCAGTTAGCAAGGGGAATGCGATGCGAGCCTTCATTCAACGTGGGCGTGCCTCGATATGCAAACTATTCGGTTCCGATCAACCTGACAAATCATATGCGAAGTCAAACCGAGGAGCAAGTATGTGAGTGGTGGTTCTGGTGGTGGCGGTATAGCTTGGGTAGTCTTAGCTATCAGCTTCGTAGAACAACCAAGCATGTGTTAGGACCGGGGGGTATTACGTCGCAGTGTGTAATATAGGCCACGCATTATCTCGAGGGTTGGAATCCCGGATGGGGAGCGTGTATGCATGTGTATGCATTAGCCGGCAGGCAATCAACCCACCTTTTGTCTTGGGTCCCTACCTATGCACGACGGCTTACCTCAGAAAACCAGGTACGTTGGACGAGACGGCAAAGACAACGGGTCAAGCAAGCCGTGTGTTCTAGAAGAAAAATGAGGGGTTGTCATCATTTGTGCTACTGTACGGACGCCAGACTGACTACCCAGTACGTTATACAGTATCGCCGCCGCTTTTTCTCGAGGCTTCGCGCGGTAAGGTGAGTCCGCCACCCCCAACGAATCCGATCCCATTTCCGCGTCCGATTCCGATAGAACATGGTGGGCGCGCGGGCGGACGCGCATTCCGCCGTGAGAACGAGACGAGAAGAACCAGCTCTCCGGTTTTCCGCCTTACCGCAGTTCAAAATCTCGCTTTGTGTTTCTTTCCCTCCCCGCCGCGCCCAGAAAAAGCGCCATCGCAGCATAACACCTAATACGGCAATGGCTTACTCTTACACCAGAGAAGGCCAGGGTCCTACTCGACGGGGGGACCCCCGGACAAAGGACACAAACGAGGGGTGTCTGCTTGTTGATTGGCTCAAGGCCACCTACCTCACCAACTTTACATACGGTACTTATGCCCAGGTGAGCAGTGTAACGTGGATTGGCAGGTAACACATACAGAACACACTTGGCTTATCTAAAAGTTCGCGTTTATTTGCTTTGCTCTCGATTGCCGTCTTGCGGCAGCAGTTGTCTACGAACAATGCTGACTTGGCATTGATTTGCGGGCTAATTAGCTCTTAGAGAGAGAGCGAATGGCTTACTCATCTCATAACTTGTGGCGGGGTGAATGAATGGTTTACGGACGAACACAAGCACGAGTTGCAGAATGACGCCTTTACGAGAGATTGATATGATCAGCAGGGTATATCGTATCATATACAGATTTCGGCTTCTCACCGCTTTTACTCTTGGCCCGTGACTATCTTACGACGCACTTCCCAATTCATCCTTCTCATCACGGGTGCCTAAACACCTGCTCTATCGCGAACCTAGCCGTCGGGCCTGGGTTCGATACTCCCGTATTAAATACGGGGACTCGTCTCCTCTCATCGCTTGAAGCTCAGTTCAGGTCGGCCCTTTATCTGCCGAGCTAAATCCGACATTACCGTCTTCGACTCGCTTGCGCAGCACATCGGGGAATACCTAGTCCGAAATAAGCGAAGTGGTAGCACGAGGAGGCTACTTGTTCTGGACGCATGCCTCAATCTTTTAAGATCACGAACTCATTACCTCCGAAGGCGTACGGTGCTACATAAGTTCCAGATTACTAACACAGGATCAGGCTTCACCACATGACGTTCCATCGCGTGACCCAGAGCAGTAATCCGTCCTTCAGCCACAAAGCAGTATCGAGAACGCATCGATCACTATTTTGCTCACGGTTTGCTAGGATATCATCCGATCCGATATCTAGATTAGAAGAACGGTCCTCCCACGCGCTTGTAAACGAAGGATTCGTTCTCGGATCCTCGCAATGCTGAAGCGCATCGCCTTTCACGTGCATGTGGTCGGATTGACCGACGCCAATCTCGTAATGATGGACGAGACAGTTGAGCAATATGCGAAAATGCGTAAATTGACCAAGCACAAGGGACGATCCCGTCTTCTACTTGAGATCTACCGATATAGGCATACTAACTCACGCCGACTGCCCGCTCACCCCGTCTCAATCACCCGGGGGAGTTGTTAGTCCCGGCATCCCGGCACGTGGGTACCTACATAGTTGACGGGAGCCCCACTCGTCCCGCCACTTACACATGCCCAGCCGGCCTCGGAACTTAGCACATATCGCCACCGCATCTCAGATACGAGATGCATACATACAGTGCCTCAAGTGCTAATGTATGTAAATTGCGCTATGCCACTTGAACAAGCCAGAAATGAAGATCGGGATGTCCTGATTCCCCAGGATGCGAAATCCGTCGATCGCGTCCCGTTCCGTGTCATGTATGTAACCTAACCACTTACATAGACAGCTCGACGGATTGCGACAGTAGCGATTCCGCCAGGCGGGTCCTTCATCTCAGCCCTACAGCCTGCCTCTACGACGGGTAGGCAGGTCCCCGAGACAGGCTAGAGTAAGTATGTAAGTAAAGTAGGCAGTGGGTAAAGATGCCAACGATCAACCTCAATGGGGAAATGAGCATCGGTCGTCAGTATAGCGGGATTTGCTGCTCACCGATCATTCAGTGGGTTGATGCCACCTTACCTTGGCTATTCGTACCCGGTTTGTGGAATCTTGACTCACGTCAGTTGGGCAGGCAGGTACCTGTTCCATTGTCTTTCTCTTTCTGGTCGAGTCTGGGGTGTATCGCGATCACTTACACAAAGACAGATCCCTTTCATGAAGATTGGCGGATGTGGCGTTTAAACTGCTCTCAGACGAGATTACAGTTATCCGCGATACGAGATATTGATTCGCACTCTATCAAGTGAATATTATCCTCTGCTATCGCGGCAATTCTGGGACAATTAATTCCCATGATATAGTTGTCTTTGCAGGTTCAAGGGGCATATATTATATGTTTTACTTGCATCACCATCCATCGAGACGATGTTACTCAAGCGTTGAACTGGTGTTCTTGAACGTAATAGACAGGCGGTGTCAACTTCCGAATAGCCTACGAACAAGCAAGCGGCAGGTGAGGCTATGTGCTTACGTGTTGTCGTCGACGGCACGTTTCACAACCCATATCTCCATCTAATGTACTACGTGCTGCGTTACTACCTCCGGCTTACTACGGAGCTATCTCGAAGCTATATCGAGCATGTTCGGCATATGTCGACGGCTACATAATATATGGTATGGAAACACACACACAAAACCCACGCACCAGGTTCTACAGTCTTCCGCGAGGCGGAGTAGGATGTTACGGGAGGTTGTAAGTAAAAGTCCCATGCACATGCGAGCATGGGGGACGCGTGCATACGGCGTCGTAACCGTGCCCACTCACCCACCTCCTTAGAGCTAGTGTACGTGGGATCTGCATGCGGTGTTATCAGAGCAGGCAGGCTGGGCATGCAGGCTGGCTGGCTGACAAGGCAGGTCGAATGCAGGTGTTCTGTTCTGCTATCCGCGCTGACATCAGCAGGAAGCAAGAAGACGATCGAACAAGCAAGCAAGCAAGCAAGCAATTGCATATAACGAAATCTTGGCTATACTGGCCAATTAGATCCAGCCAGACGACAGAGACATGCAGCATCCGTTCTCGAGGCTTCTTCAACAGGCACTGCGCCACCCAGCGGAAGCTGAACGAACGGACGGACGGATGGACTGATGAATTGGCGGGAAGTCGATGTGAGAAACACAGTCTCGAATTGACTCGATGAAATAAACATGCCGTCATCATGTCTCTATGTCTTCATGCATCGTGAAATCATCTCAGCCAAAGATAAGCGCCGTGTAACGACATCCCACTCACTTCTACCCACCCATCTGACGATCCCCCCCCTTCTCGCCCAGCTCTGTTGGTTCCACGTTCCCTTCCACAATGCTTCCATCTATCGTCGATCCCGTCCCTGGTTCAAACCCCGCGGCACAGCTCGCATGGGGTGGCTGACGGGCGCAGTGCCATTGTACCCATGTAACCTAGCCTCGGTTCCACCTTGTGTAACACCAACTGCAGAGAGAACCGGTGTGAGGACAATAAATGCGCGAGAGACGGGACCGACCGATGGACCGAAGGAATAAAATGAAAATAATAATAAAAATAAAAATAACACAGCCCGGAAACTAGTTAACGTATGCCAAGTAAGGTATCAATATTTGTTGCACCGCCTCTTGATTTCTGCGCGCTTAATTAAATATAATACGCAAATACGCCAAATACGTAGGCATACGCCTAGAGTTAGTTACACAGACAAATAACTTATACATATTGTTTAGTTACACTGCTTAAGATAAGGCATTGTGAGAAATTAGAGTGACGACGACCCCATGTATACGTGTGTAATGTATATATATACGTGTGTAATCACCGCAACAAGCGCGGAACGAACCGGTTGCAACGCAATGTCGGCGATCATCGTGGAGATTAAACCCATTGTAAGATACACCACTCGTCTGCAGGAGAGGCAGAAGAAGAAACAGTAATAATAGGAGGCAGCAGCCTTACGTATGGTGAATCGTGTATTGTATTGTAGGTTCTCATTTTCGTATAGCGTACGACCATGGCATACGGCTGTATCACGTAACTATCGACTTGTAAGATGCACAGTATTACTAACTTCCTACACAAATCGACCTCCTACACGATGCTGCTCGGCAAGCACGGATATAAAATAGGAAACAGAGCATGTCGTGACCAAGCAGAAGCCTAATTAATTCACCTAAGCGTCGCCATCACATCCCCCATCCGGCCTATCCTCGCCGCAATCTCGCTCAGCCTTCCGCAATCGGATGACAAGAACATGCGATGATCCGAACCAATGTCTTCCTCCAACTGACTAACACACAGCTTGACTTCCTCGGCACAAGAATTCTACACTCGAACCTAATCTGTTGCTATCACCTCACGTGAGTGAAGCAAAAAAAAAGTGAGGTGAGAAAATAGTATACAACGGAAAACGAAACTCATCACATCCCGTCACAAAACAGAAAAAACGTGAAAACTTACCCTATCAGATGAATGTGTGTGTGTGTGCCTCCACATTCTATTCAACTCGTGCCCGCCCACGCTTACAATCGGGCGAAGAAGCGGAAGGGGGAGGGGGGGAGGGCGGAAAAGAAAACGGGACAACATGGGACAATAATCACGAGATGGATAAAATCTAACAAGGATCAAAAATATCGTCAAAAAACCACAGCCACAGCCACGAAAAATCGGCACAGCCGACGGCGCAATTGGTAATTCGACGACAGGCAGGCGAGTAGTAGGTAGATTTCGTGGATACCACACTGTCTTCAATCAAATGCCTATCACCTAGGTACAAAATTTTGAAAAACCATCTAGCTAGTTAGACGACCAGCTGACTTGACTTTTTTTTTTTTAAACCTCGGTGTCGTGTGTACATTTTACTTATACAAGAATAACCAACAACAATAACAACAAGAAGAGAAGAAGAAAAAAAACAAGCAAGCAATATCTGCTCGCCTTTTTGGCTTTTTTTGTTTTTAGAAATTCCATCCGCGTTAAACATGAGGCAAAGCACCCGAACACCGTTGGTTGCATACACGTCTAAAGTTTTGGTAGGCAAACAGGCAAAAAGGTAGGTAGGTAAGTAGGTAGGTATTTGAATTCCCATTCCTTCAGAATTCGTACATCCCAATAAGAGTACAACAACAACAACAAGAATATTCACCATAGCCACAATGGTAGTTAAAAAATTTAAGAATTTTGTCAGTAGTTGCGCAGCATGCATGCCGTGCATCAATCAAACACCTCTCGCTCAATCCCGTACCGCCGTACCCATCTCGCCCTCTTCCTCGCCATGTTCGTGGTCCACGGTGGGTGTCTCGGTGGCCGTGCTGACGACGCTCTCCCTGCGTCCACTACTGGAAGAAGCCATCCCCTCGATGCCGAGGCCCACCTCGCCCACGCGTCTCAGGACGCTCAGTAGAGCGGCTCGCAGCTCCGTGCTGATTTCCTTGCCCAGGAGCTCCACGACCAGGGGATAGAAGGCCCGGACGTGCTTCGCGAACTCGGCCTCGGGCCACGTCGAGTATCCCTCCAGGACGTCGACGACGACCGGACGCCACGCGGCGATGTTCCGCTGCTGCGAGTCTTCCTCGAGGGCGAGGTATCCCTTGATGATGTCCTTGCACAGCGGCACGAGCGCCTTTTCGACCTCGGGCCGGCTCTCCGCGCGCGACGGCGACGTGTCGCCGAACATGCGGAAGAGGATCTGGATGTAGGTCGCTGCCGCACCGCTTTCTTGCTTCAGCAGGTTGGGGGGCTGCTTCATGAAGCCTTCTCGCCACAGTCGCATTCGCAGGTCCTTATCCTCGTTGAATCGCCGGGCGAACAGGAACGACTTCTTCAGTAGAGCCATCAGGCGGAGCAACTCTGCCGATGGGATCTGCGCATACACGGCATCATTCGAGAACAATTCGTTAACTGTCTCAATCATGAGTAGTTGTAAGACGCAGCGCGATATTATGCGGTTGAAGAAACGCCGGCGAGCGGCCGTGACCACAATAGGCTGCTGTTGTAAAGAGGATGCGGGTTTGTAGTCCTCTAGAGGCGTAGATGCCACAGAACCACTGCGCGGCCGTGCTGGCTCGTCGGGATTCGGTGTTTGGGGAGCGCTGATCAGTGCAGAACCAGACCCAGCACCTTCTCCAGCTTCTCCCATACCGTTCACTTCTAATGACTTATCCTCGGGCATTACCTCTGCTGTTGGGGTAAGAGGGATGTCGAATCCGAGCCCATTAGGTGCCGGTGATTGTAGCGAAGCCGTAGCGTTGATGGTTGCAGCCGAAAAGAGCTGGTATGCTGTTGTCCTTTCAAATAACTCACAGAACGCCCCGACTATCTTGGACCAGTGTTCTTCGCTAAACTTGGCAACATTCTGCAAAATTAGCTGCTGTAGGCAATTGCTGCCGATACGAGCTATAGTGTCGTTCTCCTGGCAAATGCAGAGGGCCAAAAGCTCCAAGAACCGATCCAGCATGTATTCCAATGCATCGAAATAGTGCGTGAAAAGTACAATCATGTTACGAAGGGCTTGTATCATAGTGGTAGAAAGCCATACGGACAACTCTTCGTGATTGAGGGCGTTGGTCATTTCTGGTCTCGATCGAAGCACCATAAAAATCGGGTAGAGTTGCTGTCTCCAGAGGATATCCCAAAAGTCCGGGGGAAAATCACCGCCATATCGGAGGAGAGCTTCGAAGAAGTAGTTGAGTGCGTTCGAACGGACCTCGAGATCCTCTCCGGTCATTAGGACGTCGTGGAATGCGAAGAGTATAGGGAACCAGAACCCCTCCTCTAATGATGTACCGCTCTGTTGTCTAGATAGAGTCTCTGAGGGTTTCGTCTCGGATTTGGCCTTACTAGATAGGGGGCATTCTGGAGTCTTTAACATGCGCGGTATTATCGACTTGAGAGTTTCCATAGCTTGTAGACTTTTCTTTTGGAACCGGATGTTTTTGGAGAATTCAGTCAGGCAAACAATCAAATCTGTAAAAGCAGCCTGCGAAATAACTACGCCAAACCGGGTTTTGTAAACGAGTGTTACGTTTTCGAAAGCCAGGTTGACAATGGCTTCGTTCGGGTCACGAGCAGCAACTGTGAAGGCCCCGAACATAGTTCGCCAACCAGAGCGGATGTTTTCGCCTCTGGCTTGGATCATCTGGGCCAGGCATCTGAGAGCCATATCCTTGACAGTTAAGTTGGTTGAATTCGCCATGATGTGCTCAAAAGGTTTCAAGAAGTCCTTCTGAAATTTGAAACCCGGTAGTTCCTCGATCTCCATAAAGCGCATAGAAAGCTGTCGTAAAGAATCGAGAGCAAAGTAGACGATAGCCGTATTGATATGGCAACCGACCTTGTTGAAATGCTCGCCTAGCACGATCCAGATATTCGTCCACTCGAATCGTACTCGCGTCATGTTATAGTAGCTAATCTCGACAATCTTCTGCAAACTATACGTACGAGGGGAGTCATTGGAACCAGATACCTTGATTTCATCCCAGCTGACTTCGGTAAGCGCCTTGGCAAAATGAACAATAGCTTCTCCGTGAAGGTTGGCAGTATTGCTAAAAATACGGTCAATACTCTTGATGACTTCGTCGGACCTGCTCTCAAGAGCGATGATTGTCGAGAAGCCTTTCGAGCCGGGGTTGGAGCGGTTTCGTCGCCGTGCCAATGCCACTGATTTCCGAGAATCGCTTGTCGAAGGTCTCTCGGGAGGCACGAAACGTGCTTTAGAGACATCAGGAATGGCGCCTTCATCAACACCACCGGAGATCAGCTGCAGTCTATCCAATTGACTAATGCACATCAGGATATCCTTCCATGACTCTTTTAGATTATTTCCTTCTGTTTGGCCAAGATCTAGAATCACCTTCAAGGCCTCGACATTCTTGGCCAGGATCTCTTGTGGATTGTTGAGATTTGTAGCGTTTTTCAAGGCTGACATGAAAGCCTCGCGAGGAGTCGCGAGATCAAACAGGCAGGCAATCCTAGTCGCTTGTTTCATGCCCTCCAGACAGAGCTTATTTGCCTCCAGATTCTGCGCCTTTTGCATCTGACTAGAGAAAGCCGAGAAGAAAGACATCCATGTTACATCGAACATCGACTCTACATGCTTAAAAGATGTCGCTGGGATGAATTTGATGCCTGCCCTCGCTGCATTCCTCCGTTGACTCTTAAATAGATTCTTGAAAAGTTGCTCAGATCGTAGAGAGATCTCTTGGGACTGTTGCACATACGCTTCCCTTTGGAGATCTCGACCGACATTAGAAAGAGCCTGGCCAAGACCGGCGGCGAAACCTATTGATTGAGCAGGCAAGCTGCCTGCAATGGCAGCAGCATCCCGCTCACTCTTCAGCACAATCTCGTTGCCGGCAATCTCGTCATATATGCCAGTAAGGTACTCTGGTGGTAGATCGGCGTTGTCATTGATACCCCGGTTATTTCTGATGAAATCCTCCTTGGTCATACGTTTCGCAATCTTGCTACTATGCAAATCCGTGTTCAATAGGATTACTGAATAAGCTAGCACGTATGCAGTTTCGGCATTGGCAAAGGCATTTGGGTTTCCAGCCACGTAGCGATCGGCAAACTTTAACATAAACCGATCAATCTTTTGAGCTTCGCCGGGTAAACGGAACGATTGAAGGAACTGACGCAGAGCGTCCACAAAGCGTCTGCGTGTGAACTCCATGGTATCAACAAAGGCGTGCATAATCTCGATATTCTTAGCCTCGCCTTCACCGAGGTACTCGCCTATTTGAGCCTTGTCTAAACGATCATCTGACAACAAGAACTTGGCAATATCTTGAGGACTTTCGCTTGCAATGAACCCGGACTGTATCAAGAACTTGATACCTCGTTTAGGTTTAAAGTTAAATTGTCGGATACCGTTAGAGAGTGCGGTTTTCCGTGCCTTCTCCTTTTCCAATTGTGCTGGATCATCCTCGATGACCGGAGTGGACGGAGGAATAGGGGTCTCGCGAGAGTTACTTTCCGCGATAGACGGATCAATGGACTCTCGGATATCGTCTGTCGAGGCCCGCGTCTCGCTCTCTCCAGCCACCCCGTTCACTGTTGGACGACCAGCCATAGACCAATTGAGAAGCGAACGTAAAGCTTCAACAAGCGAGTCCAGCGCTGCTCGTTTTATCATATACTCCTTGGGGATCTCCGATTCGGGTTCCGCAGGAGGAACAATGTCACGAACATTCAGTGGGGGCGGAAGCATACCCTTAAGTTGCCATTCTGAACTCATATTTGAAATTGCGTTCTTCTCTTCGTACTGCTGCTCTTGGGCCGTGGTTATCGTCACGGGAGCAATAGCCAGTTTGGATAGGTCTTCGATAACAGTTTGGAAAATGTTGTCAACTTGGGAGTCACAATCGTAGTTCAGGTAAAGCTCTACTAGGCCCCGGGGATCCCCACAGAACCGGGTCAGTATGTTCAGAAAATACAGCTTTTGGGTGAGAGGCGCTGTTCGCCTAGCAAGTAGGGCCAAGTAGATCTCATTCAGGAAGACCTCTATTTCTTTCTGCAAAGAGAGTTCAGCGGAAAGGTAGACGCGGCAAGTGACGGGCAGCTGTACTGACCTTAAAAGGGGCACGCATGAATTTCAACATGAGCCAGAAGATCTCGCAACAAACCTCAAACACTCTGTCCACCGAGCTCGCGCCGTTCCTCGTAATAGTAAGACAAAGGTAAAACTTGATAGCCTGCAGGAATGTAGTGGGCTCGTTGCTTTTCGTATTGGTGATGGTACATAATGGCGAAGTAAAGACGGCAATATGGTTGTTTAGGAGAATACGAGTTAAGTGAAGCGATATCATCTTAGATCGCATATGTTGACCTCGATGATCGTAAAGCTGGTCTGGAGGTAGAACCTTGGTGGAAAGGTTGCAGAAGGATCGGAAGACCAGATAGGCGTCTCGAATGTATACCTCGTCTTCGGCGTCAGCAGCGTCCGCCGTATCGTCGGCCTCAGTCGGCGCCGTATCGCTCTGTGTAGTCTGTTCGGAAACACTCCTTGCCGGTTTTCGGGGGGTCTTAACCTGCGTCACTACGGTCGGAACTTCGCCCAAGTTTGAATCATCAAAACTCTTTCTGTGCTCTAGGTCCTTGAGCGTCAACCTCGGCCCGCCGTCGTTCGCGCCTCGCGAAGGGTCGGCCTCCGTCTCATCATCGGCGTTTGCATCTTCTGGCGACTCATCCTCGTTGTCGCCAGGGCTATGTTCAGTGTCATGAGCGGCGGCATCCGCCGGGTCGAAGGTGACATTACTCGAGCTGTTTCTTAACTTCCCGAGGCTCATGCGGGCCTCCTTCATATGTAACCTTGTCTTGACACGCTCAAACACCATACCCACCATCTGGGTTAGGGTACCCTGGGCGGCCTGCTGGTTCTCGGTGCTCCGCGACAGCAGGAAGACGTTGTAGACTTGGCGCACGGCCTTGAGCAGGCCGGCGCCGTGTACAACGACCTTGTCGTTTAATACGGCAGCAAGCAGGGCCTGCACGATGTGGCGCTGGACATCAACGGGCGTCGTCTCGCCCTGGAAACAGTCGCATATGGTGTCGATGGCGCGGTCGAGCATGGGGGCCTGCTCGGAGCCGTCGTCGTGTGTTGCGCCGGGGGCTGCATGGCTGGAGAGGTAAGAGGAGGAGATGAGCTTCTGGATGGAGTCGAGGGCGGTGTTGATCAATTGGCTGCTGCCGGTCTTGGTAGCCAGCTGCAGAGGCGCAAAGACGACGTCGGGCTCGGGTGTTTGCGAACCGCCTTCTTTGATGGCTTTTACGGCCTTCTCGGCGAGCTCGGCGAGCTGTTTGTTCCTCTGCGCCTCCCTGGAGGCGGCGATGGCCTCGAGCGAGGAGACGACGAAGACGATGGAGCTCATGGCAGCAGCGGGCGAGGAGAACTAGGGATTCGTGCCATGCGAGGTCGGGGATGATCGAGGTTGCTGGGACTCGCCGAGAGCTATGCGTATGTGTGCTATGTCTAGCATGTGAATTCAGCGTTCGTGTCTAGCGCGTATCAAAGCATGAAGAGTCTGCGCCGGCGCGGTGTATCGGATTGGAAAGAGTGAGAGAGGGGATGGAAAATAAAGAAGCCAAACCCTAGAAGATGGACCGGGTTCACGAGAATTAGATGGTGTTTTGAGGTAGGTAATAAATAAATGGTTAGTTATGAGGCAGCCTGGGTATATTACAGTCCCTTTTTTTTTGGTTGGTACCTACTACGAATCGTAGTTAGCTGTCACTTTCGAGCTGACGGAATGTTCACTAAACTATGGGGTCCCTGTAAGCCAAGCCAAGCCTTCCAAGGTTACTGGCCCCTGTTGCTTGGTACGCGGTTACACTCCCGAAAATTACCTATTACGGGATTACGGAGAGTTCCAGCCACACAGCCATCTTAATCTCTGTAACCAGCCACAGAAACTATCTATAAAGGTTTCTCATCTTGTGGTAGGTGAGTAATCATATGGGGCTGATAATTGATACAGTAATTCGAGAGATGCAGGGTCTTGGGATTTTGGGATGCTGGGCCAATCAGCCGTAAATCGCGAAACGGATTTAGTTGGGGGAGCTCCATTTCCTAATCACGACTTCCGATAACGCTGAGAATAAGGTAGCTGACTTTCATAAGACAAATGATTCGGTGTGTCCAGAAAAAGACGCAATCATATAGAACAAATGTGGGAATATTAAGATATATATTGGTCATTGCAAGAAGTACATGCTTGCAGGAGGAAACACCATGATGGTTTATTAATGAGGCATGAGGTACAAATGGCATGGGAAAAGAGATATGGTGCACTTAACAACCTTGTAGGTAGGCTCTGATAAGAAACAACTAACTCGTCCTGAACCGGCCGTGCTAGCATGGTGTACCGGCACAGTGCATCAGTGGGCTTTGGCATCTTTTGGGGCAGCCTTAAACTCCATAAAACGTTAATCGTTACCAATCAGAACACTTGGAGCTGTCCTCCACCCCCGTCAGCTCAACAAGTCGATCCGGAGCCACACTGTATCAACCCGGACTGAGCCGCCAGAGAGTAGAGACCGGACGGACCCTCGACATTTTTTTTGCTCACCTCATAATAACACCGAGCCCAGCAATCCTCACCACCACATCCCTTCCCACTCCATCACAACCGCCGACAAGCTCCCTCCTCTGTGCAATTGACCCGGTCAGCAATTCGCCAGTGCCGACTCGACGTGTTCTGTGCCACAGTCCGGATCTACGTGGTTGTTCACCCCCCCCGTTGTTGACCTTGCGTGCGTATCTTCGATTGCGGCCAGGTAGCTGTCGGTCCGACTTGAGTCCTTTTCTTCTCTTTTGCCCGTCCGGTCTCGTCGCCGGACCTTTCCCTCTCTCTCCCTTACATTGTAGTATATCACAGCATATCACATCATAGCCACCATGTACGGCGCCGTATTAAGAAGGCAAGGTCTGCTGCGGGCATCGGCCCTCCGCTCCGGGCTCGCCAGATACTATGCCTCCTTCCCGCCGCACACCGTCATCAAGATGCCCGCCCTGTCGCCTACCATGACCGCTGGAAACATCGGTGCCTGGCAGAAGAAGGCCGGTGACTCCATTGCTCCCGGTGATGTCTTGGTCGAGATTGAGACCGACAAGGCGCAGATGGACTTCGAGTTCCAGGAGGAGGGTGTTATCGCCAAGGTCCTCAAGGATGCTGGCGAGAAGGATGTCCCTGTTGGCAATGTGCGTACTCGCCTGTTGAGCTTGCTGTCATTGTCGCCATGCTATGGCTCCGCTAACTGCATTCCCAGCCTATTGCTGTTCTCGTTGAGGAGGGTACCGACGTCTCCGCGTTCGAGTCCTTCAGCCTGTCTGATGCTGGTGGTGACGCCGCTGTGCCCGCTGCCAAGGAAGAGAAGAAGTCAGACGAGTCCGCCGCATCTGCTCCCGCCCCGACTTCTGCCCCCGAGCCCACCGAGTACGCCTCGGAAGGCAGAATCGAGACCGCTCTGGACCGTGAGCCCAACATTAGTGCCGCCGCCAAGCGATTGGCACGAGAGAACGGAGTCAAAATTGCCAGCTTGAAGGGCACCGGCCCCGGCGGTCGCATTACTGAGGAGGACGTGAAGAAGGCTACCGCCGCCCCCTCTGCCGTTTCTGCTGCCGCCTCTTATGCGGATACCCCCGTGTCCAACATGCGCAAGACAATCGCCAAGCGCCTCCAAGAGTCTACTCAGAACAACCCGCACTTCTTTGTTACCAGCAAGATCTCGGCCAGCAAGCTCCTGAAGCTGCGCCAGGCTTTGAACAGCTCGGCCGAGGGCAAGTACAAGCTCTCTGTCAACGACTTCCTCATCAAGGCCATCGCTGCTGCTTCCAAGAAGGTGCCTGCTGTCAATTCGTCTTGGCAGGGTGACTCGATTCGCCAATACGACAATGTCGACGTCTCAGTTGCCGTCGCCACCCCCACCGGTCTGATTACCCCTATTGTCACGAACGTCGAGGGTCGTGGTCTCGAGTCCATTTCCGCCGCTGTGAAGGAGCTAGCCAAGAAGGCGCGTGATAACAAGCTCAAGCCCCAGGAATACCAGGGCGGCACCATCTCCATCTCCAACATGGGCATGAACTCGGCTGTTGACCACTTCACCGCTATCATCAACCCACCACAGGCCGCCATCCTGGCTGTCGGCACCACAAAGAAGGTCCCCGTTGCCGTCGAGACTGAGGAGGGCACCTCGATCGAGTGGGATGACCAGATTACCGTTACCGCCAGCTTCGACCACCGGGTCGTCGACGGCGCTGTCGGTGGTGAGTGGATCAAGGAGTTCAAGAAGGTTGTTGAGAACCCTCTCGAGCTGCTCCTATAACGAGTCAAAGTTGGGAAAATACCATAAGGGGCGTCTGGGCATGATTGTTCAATAGATAAAGATTGGGGGCTTTTTGTAGCGCTATGCCACGAATTCATGTAATAATACTTTTATTTCCTCGTCGATATCGCTATCTGTTTGAATACGTGGCCAAAAGGTACAATATAGCTATAGCCGAAGGGGGGGCATGGCAATGCTTATAGTCGACAGGCAGACGTTGTGCTTTAGTATCGGCAATATCATGAGACTCCGCACATGATGAGTAGTTTTTCTTGTCGTATAGGTTGAATGGATATTAAATGTCCTGTGTCCCTCGTAGCAGCAAATTTCTCATCCGCCATCTTTTATATATCTTGTCCGTGTTCCCTAATCTCAATCATCTTCGTCCTCCTCTGTCTCACTGAAGCACTCTCGACCCCGATCCGGGGATGATACCCCGTCACTATCATCATCATCGTCATGATCACCCACAGGAGGCAACTGTCTCCTCAACCCAGCCAACACACTCTCGAGCCCAACCTTGAGATGCGGACTTCGCACCTGCGCAGCCTGCATCTCGAGCTCCGCGATTTTTTCTCGTAGTTCACTCATGCGGGCCACTTGTACCGGATCTTCTTCTTCTTCCTCTTCTTCGTCATCGCCAATTGTAGAAGACGGAGAAGATGCAGAGGCAGACGGCGGCGACGACGCCACGATATAATCTTCTCCGAACGCACGCGCGAAAGCAGTCGCCGTCCCTCGGTCCTTGATGGCGAAGACTACGTCGGATATGTACGCGCCCCAAGGCTCCCTTTTTTCTTTTCCGTTTTCCTTGTTGTTACGTTTCTTGTCGTTTTTCTCCCCACCTGCTCCTCCTACTCCTCCTCTAACTTTACCCACTACCACGACTTTATCTTTCCCTTCACCCGATCGTCGACGAGCCAAGCTGTTGTTGTCATGATCTTCACCGTCGTGGTGGTGGTGGCGGCGATCCTCGACACCCAACACCCGCCTCCACGCCGCCGCGATCTCGGAAACGGGATTTCCCTCGTGCGCGCCGCAGCCCCAGGCCCCTAGGACGACGGCCTCACACCCCCTCGCAGCGAAGACGCGTAGCACGGCGCGCATCTTGCGCTCCGCCAGCGCGCGGTCCGACGCCGAGACGTAGTACCACCCATCTCCTCCTCCTCCTCCGTCCGTGGTCTCGGGAAGTCGGAGCATGGCCGCGCTCGCGACGTCGACGAACCACCGGTCGTTCTTGGGGAGGAGGACGTCATCTTCTTCGTCTGTGCCTTCACTTCCATCCCCGGTACTACGTTTGTTGTTGGTAGAAGCGGCGGCGGCGGGCCGAAATACAAGCACGTCGGGCGTGTACGCGACGCCTAGCTCGGGCAGACGGTAGAACTCGTCCCGCAGGGCCGGCAGCAGCGTCGTGCGCAGGCACAGAGACGCCTCTGGTCCCGTCGCGCCGTTGAGAAATCCACCGCCCGGCGCGAGGGGCGAGGCCATGTTTAGCACTCCGACCTTTTTGTACGTGCGTCCGAAAGCTTCCGCGCCGACGCTTCCCTGGTTGTGCTGGTTCTTCTGGTTTTGGGACGAGTGCGATAGAAGAAGTGCCTGTGCCGCCGTCAAAGCGTCGCCTACGTGGAGCGTGATGCGAGGAGGAGGGGGAGGAGGAGGAGGAGGAGGACAATGGGCGGTACTACGGCTTGTTTCGCCCTTCTCCTCTTCCTCGTCGTCGCGATGATCTTCCATCTTCTTATTCTTCTTCTTTCGCCGCCCGGCAGTTTTGACGTCCGCACTACCGCCAGCCGCATCTCGTCTCTTCCCGTCGTCTGGAGAGAGGGGCAAGGCCGGGGGATCCACGACAAGCTCCGACCGCTCGACACCCCGACGCGCTCGCGGATGCGCCGAGAGCATTGCCGGAATCACTTTGTTGAGAGTCGCCCGCGCGCGTTTAGCCCGCGCATCGCGACGGAAAGCGGCGGGAGGTTTAACTATGGTAGGTTCTGTGCGGCCCATTTGGCTCTCTGTGAGATTTTTCAATTCTATTATGTGTATTCTTAATTGTGAGGCGAGCTTTGTATTTGATTGTTCTTAGTAGGCAGGTTTTGTGAGTGACGAGACGTATTCTGACTTCGAATGTATGCTTAGATGCCGCGCTCAATGTTGTTTTTATCGAAGCTCTGGCATATAGACTCAGCCCATAAGTCTGGCATTACCTCGCCCACGAGTAAGTAGGTACCGGTGAAATGATGCGTTTGTGAACCTTGATGGACACTGAGGTCGTGTTATGTGGGCACTGCGCATAAGTACACCATCGCACTCCACACAGACAATCAGAGTGGCAAAAGAGGCTATATTGAACGTGCGATTTATAGTACAATTTCAAGTCTAACTTTGTCTGTGTCTTTCAAACAGGATGCGAATGCTTCACGCGTCCTAGCTCACACTTGGGGCTAATATATCATTATTGACGTCGTATCTTGAGTGTAGTATAATGTGCCTCTTCCAAGGTATGAAATACGCAAAGGCTATTTATCCTTATCACTACTGATCTTTTATCCTATGTCTTCAATAACTTGCATTCTCTCGGCTTGAACTTCAGAATGAGTAGGATTGAAGATGATCTGTATTGAAACCTAGACTTTTGTTTGATTAATGAAGCTAGGTAGGGTTCTAGGGGGTCATAACATAATACTGCCTTCGATTGAATAAAGCATCCTATGCCACCTTACTACAAGCGATTTGCAGGGTGGCCGTTGATTGTGGTTGTTCTTCTGTCTCTCAATTTCATATCTACACCTGACTTTACGGGAATTGTTAAATATTCTACCTGTATTGGTGTATACGTATGTATATAAGGTGAGATATAATCAATTACTCCTGGTCTAACTCACCTTCTATGCCTCGGAAAGCCCCTTGACAACCTCATCGTACATCTCCTCGGCGTTCTTCTCCGTGTCGAAATCGAAGATCCAGTCCTGACGGGGAAACTGGATGATCTCGGGGTTTTCCTTGACCTTCGCCCAGTCCGTCTTGTGCCACATGTCGCGAGTGGACTCCCCGGTCTTCTGCGTCGCGCGCACGCGCTCGTACCGAATCTTCTCGTGGGCTCGCACGGATATCGGAACGTTCTCCTTGCCGCCTCGCCGCAGGCAGACGGCGATGCAGACTGTAGTATTCTAAGATTAGCGACTAGTTTACTTTGCTAGGCTCTGAGAGAAGAGAGCTATAAGTGAAGGATCTTCTCTGGTATGAACTTGCAACAGCTTTCACTTACCTCCGTCCTCGAGCGCCTGTGTCGCCCCCTGCGCACTGGTAGGCAAGAACGGGTGCGCCGAATCGCCGAGGAGAAGGATTCTTGCTTTGGGACTCACCCACGTGGGCAGGGGGTCCCGGTACACCAGCTTCCAGTCCACCAACATCTCTTCGGGCGTCTTTGACACGATTCGGGTGCACATCGGGTCCCAGTCCTTGATCGCCTCCTTGACCTCGGAGAGCTTACCAGGGAAGCTCCATGATTCGTCGATATCATGCTCGTCAGGATGTGTCAGGACCCAGCAGCAGTCTGAGCCGTTCTTGATGGTGCTGAAGACTTCAGCGTCGAGGGTCAGCACTCTTAGTGGCCTCAATAGAACAAGAGTAACTTTCTCACTCACGGAAATGCATGTCTGGCCCGATCCAGCCGTTGAAGGAGTCGCCATTCTCGCAAAATTGTGCCGTCAGTGGATCCGTGATCATGTCTTTGTTTGGAAACCTATCAATCTTAGTCGCAAGCCTATCTCTATGTCGAAAGGGAGAACAAAAACTTACCACGCCCGCCACACTGCATAACCACTACTCTTGGGCTTGTCTTCATATCCCAAGACGGTTTTCCGGGCTTTAGATCGAACACCATCCGCGGCGATAACCACGTCCGCCGATACCTGAATTCTCAGCTAACTGTCCATCTTACTGTACCAGAGCAAATAAATGACCACTCGCGTTCTTACCCTTGTGCCGGTTTCGAGTACGATTCCCGACTCATTCTCATCTTCGAAATACGTGCTGATTCTATTTCCTAGATGGACTGAAATGTGCTACGTCAGAGTTTTTTCTTCTCGACATAGTTACGCATATCCTAGCAGGGGGTTTCGAGAAGATACAGCGCACTACTCACTCGGTATGCCAAGGTCATCTCTGGCATAGTTAAACACCACTTCGTGCAACTCGCCCCTGTGTCCGTTGAAATTGGGCGCTTCTACCGAATACTTTGGCGTCGGCTGGTTGATGACGATTTCGCCGGTGTCGTACTTATGAATGTTGAAACCGTATTTTGTCAAATCGATCTATATAACTAACTGTCAGTCATTAATTTCCTGCTAAGCCGATGCCTGATCAAGTATCGGAATCGCGTACACTGAGCGGTCGCATACGACGAACGATCTCACCACCGGCCCACCTGTAGAAGATACGTCCGGCATTAGGTCCAAACGAGATAATGTCGCCTAGCTGTTTTAACTCCGGAAACGCCTCGTAGATCTCGACGTCGTGACCCTGACGGTGGCATTCTATCGCAGCGCCTAAGCCGCCAAATCCTAGATTGTACCCATTAGCTTACACATCAGACCGCCTGTCCTCGGCGTTGTTCATAAGTCGTACCAGCACCGACAACAATCACCTTGATCCCTGTGGGAGGACGCAACGCCGTGCCGTTAGTTCTACTACCATTAGTGGCCATTGTATAAGTAAGTATCCTTTGAGTTGCCTTATAAGCGCATTGATGGAGACCACTGGTGCAAACATGAAGTAACGGTTGTAAATATGGTGATGAGCTACCTCATGCGGGGAGACGCGGGGTTGTCATTGTGCGCAACGGCAGTCTTTCTGAATCCTTGTCAGGGATTGATGATAACGTCCAAGAAATCGTGGGAATTCGACAATACCCTCGGCTTCTTGTTTGTTAGGCGGAAGCTGATAACCGACACGATGGGTCCTACCATCTTAGCCTATATAGACAATGCCAGCCCATGTCGCATTGGATCATCCCACGTATCTTGTCTATCTGGTCTAGTACCGTGGTAAACTCATTTGATTGGGGTTAAGAGGGAAAACATATAATAGTCACAGCTATTACATTGACGGTGGGAGCTTATGAGGATCTGGTATTTACATCTAAAAATTCACTGCCCAAATATCTATCAATATCATGACGTCCAACCCCAACTGGGGCCTGAAAACATCTGCCCTGAGTGTTGCTGCTGAATATACAGACAGAATCAAGGGTAGAAACAGTATGTTACAGCAGCTCGCTTTATTGGGGGTTCGTTACTAACATAGTTATGAAGTTGTCGTTACAGGAGTTGCGCCGCAAGGCGTCGGTGAAGGGACGGCTCTTGCATTCGCGTCTCAGGGACCAGCGAACCTGATATTAATGTCAAGGACCAAGGACAAACTGGAAGCCATCGCAAATGTCATTCGGGCTTCCTATCCCGACGTCAACGTACAATCAGTCATCATGGACCTAGCGTCTCAAGAGTCGATACGAAATGCCGCAGCAGAGGTTTCGCGCATCATCCCCACGCTGGACCTCCTCGTGAATAACGCTGGGTGTGTGCACCGGCTTCGAAGATGGACAGCGGAGGGGATAGAGATGCAGTTTGGAGTAAATCACATCGGGACCTTCCTGCTCACGAAACTCCTATTCCCCTTACTGCGAGCCGCAGCGAAGAGGTCACCGTCCCCAGGAGCTACAAGGGTCATCAACTTATCGAGCCACGGCCACATGCTGTCACCAGTCCGCTTTCACGACTACAACATGGAGAATAAGGAGATCCCGCCCGAGGAACGACCAAGGTCCGCCATGCCGCCCGCCTTCGCCAAGGCCTCGGAGGATGGATATTTGTCCACTATTGCCTATTCGCAAAGCAAGACTGCCAATATCCTTTTCACTCTGTACTTGCAGGATCACGCGGCCGCTTCCGGGGTCATGTCATACGCCCTTCATCCAGGCGGTGTGTATCTCCTCGACGTATAAATATGTAATTGGCTAACGAGTTTTGTAGGTGTTGTGAGCAATCTTGGAAGAGAGCATGATGAGGACGTCGCTGAGGCGATAGCTGCAACTTCCAAGTATTGGAAGAATAGCGATGAGGGTGCCTCAACAAGTCTCGTTGCTGCCCTGGACCCGTCGCTTGATGGTGAGTTGCTGATGCCTCGACGCTAGTGGATGGATTTGCTGATTCCGTGTTCTTCATCACAGAGTGCCGTGGGCTGTATATGTCGGACTGCCAATTTTTCCCTTGTGCTGATCACGCCAAAGACCCCGATGCAGCTGAGCGTCTCTGGAAATTAAGTGAGAAGCTTACCAGAGAAAGATTTATTCTCTATTGATTTGCTGTGTGGCAGGCTACCCGAAGGCCTATATCTGGGAGGAAGTAATGCGAATTTGAATAGAGACTGATTACCCAGTGCCTATTCAACCTCTTAGCGCATTGAAATTCTATATATTACATAGATATACATAGTTATGGTCTATGAAACTATTGATGCACTTCGTATAACAAGATTTCTGTATTTAAATGTGGCTTTTCTCGAGCGGGAGAATTGTACCGACTTCTATGCCACCAAGAGATAAAATTAAATTAAGCTTGAACTACTCCTGTAGAGCTAGCTTTGGAGTGACTGGCGTACCCCGGAAATTTAGTCGAACACAAATAAAACAAGCAGGTTCTGGACATAATCATCTAGAATCTAATCTTATAAGTAGTGTCTTGATTCTCATGGCAACAGCCCTGAGGCTATTCTTGTAAATTAGTCGACGTGTTTTATGTGAAACCCTTTTGATTCTAGAACGATGTCTCAGGAACCTAGCTAACTTAGGATTGTTTTGACTAGATCGAAATTCAACTTCTTTGTCAAGCTATCCTTGCCGTTTTTACTCGGCCGCTTGCAGTTCGTCTTTGTACATCATATATCAGCGCAGCGGGTGCCCTAGCTCTGTAAAGTCGTATCGCGACTACGGATCTGCCGCAGCTTTATAGTTCCCTCGCTCTAACTGGATTTCCGTGATGGAGGTATTAGATGGATCGAATAAAGTCGGCCGTTTCGGCATTTTGACGTCACCATGGGCGGAGCGATACGGTCTCATGTATGAATGGCCGCTTGACCTGTTAAGAGAAGATTTCGTATTACACTCTGGGCTCGCACCAGTGTTACCGACGTTAGTTCCCTTGCAGTTTCCATGATTGCAGTCTCCGATCAAAGAAAACTGATTCTGACTATAGACTCCCTCCGCGTCACTACAATAAATTGCCCCGTAAAAGAGAGTTTGATATAGCGAATACTTTTGGTGAGATTGACAGTATCCTAGTGACGGAGGAGTATCAACGTAATGTTCACAGTGGCCTGGCAACATGGAACCTCCCGCCCTTTAATCATGCCCTCTCGTGGGACGGGTCTTCCCCTTTTCCAGGCGGACATCGACCGAACGACTCCTGGCAACACTCCAACCTTCTTCAGAAATACTACCAGGAAAGGGTTGAAGTCAACGAGGATTCATGGTTTCCGTTCTTTAAGAAGGATCGGTGGTATGACTTTCGGATCCCGGACAACTACCAGGAGGACATGATCGAGGAAGGAGATGGGTCGAAATGGTCCGTCCGCACATGGAGCGTCAACAATGAGCGGATCTGGAGACACCTACGATTCATTTTCGAGCTCGCAAACCGAATGTTAATGGCGATGATTAGAGACCAACACGAGTGGTAAGTATTTGTTGATATTGTTTTCCTTCTTTTCCTTTCAAAACGTCAGTGGGACTGAGATTTCTGACCGCTCATAGGCTAGAGATGGCGGTATTTGGCCGTATCCAGCTATGGTACGAGATGTTTGGCGACGTTAATAACGCGGCAGAACACAGGAAGAACCAAGAGGACAACAGGATGATCATTCCATTCGTCCTTGATATGAATTATTCTCAGCGCCTGAACAGGGTCCTTCCGATCCACAACTCCCGGTCTGAGGGGGAGCGGATCGCGTTCGTCAATAATCTGCTGAAAAATCACGCCTGGACCTTCATGCCTTCTGTCTCTTCTAGTAGGGGAGCAACAATGCCAGTGCCATCGAACCGGGGTTTCATGTCTGTAGCCCGGTTGAACGTGAAATTCCTGATATTATTGTGCGGTGGGACTATCAGTGTAGCTGAGAGATGTATTTTATATCCGAGGATTGCTATAACAGTGAGTACGGTGTGGCCGCCGAAAGTAGCGTCTTACTCATGTTTCTCTTTCAGGTTTTACGTAGGTCCGATTCTTGAGTTATCGATGTTCCGTATCTGTGTCGGTTCTCCCATTGTCCAAAGAAAAAGAGGAGGGCATTGGACTGAGGAAATATATCGTATATCCGATTCCACCTAATTACTAACAGCGAACGTCTGAAGACGAGTTGATGCACGCCATATTTATGAACCGGATCTCGCTCCGTGAAAACTTAAGCGAAGAGGTGATGAAAGAAGTCAATAGCGCAACAATGTCTCTGAATACTTATATGAGAGAGCCAGTAGGTTTGTTTATAGCATATCATAACGCAAACATCTTCACCCGCAACATACATACTAAGCAAAGCCCGTATAGTTTATAAATAGCGAACCAATTGCTGAACTCGGCCGATCGATGGAAGGGTGGGTTTTTGGCGGGACACCAGTTGAGTCGATCTCCTTACCATTGTTTGTCGGGCTATCTCTTTCATCGGACGAGAGAAAACAGATTTCAATTTTTCGACACTGACCGGGTTGCGAGAACAGCACGACCGCCCAGCCCTGCCCAACGAGAGGTCTCGGCATATATTGATCTTCCTGTCCTTAACCAAGTACCCAAGTGTATTCGGGGGCAGCGGAACAAACACGGGGTTTGACAAACGGCATTTCCCGGAGATGGAATGGGACGCCCGCATCCCGACGTACTTCCTGCCCGCCGCCCTACTCTGGCGGCTGCAGTCCAAGGCCTTCTGGGACGCGCCCGTGGACGGCAAAAACGCGTTCTTTTTCCCCCGCCTCTTCACCAGCGCCATGCAGATGGATTTAAGCACAACGAACTGGAACTTCGAAGATGTCGTCGTTGATCCCGATGCGGCTGGAGATGTCAAATACTCCGACGTGATCGCCAGATGGAACGAACAGATGCAGTTCTGGGCTGCCCGTCGACCGTGGTACCGCGACGCATATGCCGTGTGGAAGAAAGTGCGTGAGAGCCTATTATTTGAGACCTTTCGCCGCGCGTCGTCGTTCTGTTTCGTTTGGTGCTGTGATGGGAAATACTACGACTCAGTAGAAGAGCTAACCATTTGTGGTAGACGGCCTGGGGCTGCACGACGCAGCGCATGAGAATAGAAAAGTTCATTGCGGCGTTCAGGCAGAAGAATGAGTTCGAATGTGCTGAACATGCACGGCATCTGACGGCAATGCTCCCAAAGGTCTTTGTGGGGGGTCTCCCGGGTAAGCGTTTGTTTCGGCTCTCGCAAGCATGATCATACCGAAGATTAGCGGACATTGAGTGGTGGCTACGTGTCACTAACAGTGTTTATAATAGACGATGACGAGAGGTATATACCGAAATACGGCGCACGCGATGGGTCTCAGTTGTGGCTATTCCATTGTCTAGGTTATACTATTTCTATACATCAATTTCTCTGAGAAGGCTTTTAATAGTGTTAAATCTAACAATTGGTCTTTGACACAGGCACGCTAATGTTGGCGGCATTGCCAATGCGAAAAGTTGACGAACCCGTAGCCAGACGGCAGTACCGCGTCACGCTCCAACGGAGTAAAGGGATGCTGGCCAGATTTTCTCCAATGAACTTCGTGAATCATGTAGATGGCTCTAAAAATCTTGTTAAGCGAAATGAATTCTTCAGTCGCATCTCGAACGAGGGGGTAGTGACAGACTATAAACGTTCGATATTGGTAGAGCATACTAGTCGTCTGATACGTAGGTGATGACTTGTTCTCTCTCGCTCACTTTTTCCCCCACTCTTTTTACCTATGCCGGAATATCTTAACGTGTTGACGAAATTTCGATTTAGGCCATGTCGGAAGCGTGCGCCGTTGTTACATACCAAAGGGGTGGTTCGAATCGATCTGGAAGCTCATCTTCTACATGAGAGAAGTGACGGAAAAAGAGGACTTTAACGAGGGGGATTGGCTGCCCGAGTTTCCATTTCAGATTCCGCGGTACGATCCCGAAACGTTCAGTACATGGAGCGAACAATCTGGTAGGTGGGAGTACGTCGGGCCACCTGAAGATCCAGATTCACCTTCCAAGGTAATACCTCAAGCGCTTTGGGGCTTTTCACAGTAGTGATGATTGCTATTATACTGCGGGTGTGAGCTGGACAGGGAGAGGACTTTTGTCCCAGACTATGAATAGATTCTTTTGTCTGTGAATCCAGTCCTTGCTATTTGGGTCTGTGGTTCGCTTCATGTCAAAGTTGAAAACCATATGGGCGAGGACGAGACGCATCTCGATGAGCGCTAAGCTGGAGAACAATCAATATATGATTACATGACTACGGCCAAGAATGGTAGGGTTGTACAAGAGTACGTGAAAATAAGAGGTCTTCTTACTTTTGGCCTATACAATCTCTTGAGCCGGTAAAAAACGGCTTGAAGGCTTCACGGGCGTCATTTACGTATTTTGAGTCTACTAAGAAGCGTTCCGGGTGAAATTCGTTAGGATCCTAGTTTGGCATCAGAATATAACAAGTAGAGCTTCATGACCAGCTATTCAAAGAGAGGGGGAAAGAAAGAAAGAGTCAAAAGAATCGCAACCTACCGCCCACAACGCGGGTGCACGATAGAGTGCCCAGGGCCAGATACCAATGACGGTCTGTGCTAGACTGTCAGTCTAATCTGTTAGGGATGTTTCTTATATGTGTTACCTACATTCTCTGGGACAGGTATACCAATAATAGTAGTTTTTCTATCAGTTAATCGCAGCGAAGGAGACCCAGTTTGAGGAAATAACCTTAGAGCCTTGTCGATACAGGCGACTAAGTAGGGCAACCGAGAGACGGCGTCTGCAGTGATCTGATCTTGGGATGAGAATGCGGAACGAACCTCATCAGTCAGCTGGTTCAACTTGTCGGGGTTGTCGATAAGCAGTGATGTTACGGCTGTTAATATGCTCGCACTCGTCTCCGCACCAGCTCCAATTATTGTGGTAGCATTAGCAATGAGCTCGTCCATGTTCGCATCCTGAATTTTGCGTTACAACAAGGGTGAGGAGAAGAGATTGCGGGCAGCGAGACTTACTTGACCACTGTAGAGCTTGATTAGGGGGTTGATCAAATCCGGCCGATCACCGACCTGAAGTCGTTTCTCCACCATGGGCTTGACCATTTCATTGTGCAATCGTATGTTTCCTTGAGCGACTAGACCAAGTAGCGGATTGATAACTGTGGCTAGAGTAGGATACTACACCACTCGGGGTCAGTTATAGCCATCCAGACACTCCCCTGTCCTAAAGGAAATCATGCTCTAGAAATCGCCAAAATCAGAAGAAAATCGTCCCGAGAACTACTTACCATGTTCAAGGCAGTGAGAAAACCCATGGGCCTGGCTCCCTCGATCACTAGAAAACTCGGGGTTAGTTACAGCTATTTGCCAAAGCAAGAATAAAATAGGTACGGGAGTTACGCACTGGCTACTATCCACGGGTGCAAACCGTCGCTTTCGAGACATCGGAATGACTCGCCGACGGCTAGATCGCATATAATATCGAAGACGACATAGCGGTACCACAGCTCCATGTTCACCGGGCCTTGCTGGCTTTTCAGCCTCAGCCGTTGCATCATCAAATCGATATACTTGGCGATCATGGGCTCCTGGGCGCGTAGGGACGCATCGGAAAAACCGGGCGAGAGGGCCTTGCGCAAGGCGCGGTGATACGTCTTACTAATCGTGTTCTGTATATGAGGCGGAAGAAAAGACGGTACCCCGTACATGCCAATCCCTGAGAACAGAAGAAGAGGTGATTAACTAGATGGCAGACGAAGACATGAGCGATGATGGGGGGAGTGCAGCTCACACTTGGGGATCTCGGACGTGCCACCACCCATGACGTCTCGCCAGGCGTTCGGGTCCTGAAAGGCGAGTTCATTGGGGGCGAGACGAACTACGGGGCCATACTTTTCGTGAAGCTTGGCCGCATCGAAGACTGCGGTGCCTCGTAACACGGCGAGCGACCAAGGGATCCGGCTTACACGGCGGAAAAGCGGCCCCGGGAATGAGGCAAGCGGATGGAAGTAAAGGTTGTAGACGACACGATAGACGGTATATAGCAGTGTCTGTGATGGATATGATTCAAGGGGAGGTTAGTAGTTGATTAGGATGAGTGTACTTAAGATTATTCGGTGAGCATCTTACACTGGTCAGTACGAGCCCAATGAGACTTATAAGGTTACTCATTATGTATAATTTTAATGAAAGGACAAGAGGAGCAGCGTTGAACTGCTATTGTAAAATAGTTACGATATATTTCCAGCTGGTGCTATATGACGATGAGTGTTCATGTTGGAAAATGAAATTTCAACTGGATCTGACATAGGATTTAGATCTGTGCAGCAGCACGCATTGATGTAGATACGTCACGACATATCAACTTGTCTCGACTAATAGGCCTACTACTTTAAGTACATACATACCAGCTAGCTTGCCTAGGCTAAGTAGATATTATGGTAGGTGTCGATGTGATGTGATGAGATGAGGGGTGCATCGGGGATGGAGATGGTCAGTGCCAAACCGACCTAACTAGCACATCTTGATGGTGAGCTAAACCTCCCCAGGTAGGAGATGACACTTGGGAAAAAATCACATATCCAACGATATCCTAGAATAGGATACCCAGGATTCGTACGTACATAACCACCTCCATGTATGCTACTACAATTCTGCGGTCGTACGAACGTTAGTAGTTATAAAATCATTATAATGTACGGAGCTGGAACCTTTATTTTTGCCGAGGGAGATTTGGCGTAAATGGCCCTCTGCGGTAGGTTTAGTGTAGGTTTGGTATATGTTCTTATTGGACCTGACCCCAGTCCTGGGCTGTTTACCCGCTCCACACAAGCTTCGGTGACTTGGAGCTTCTTCGGTGGGGCCCTCCTCTCACGCGCCTGTCGCCGCATTCTATCGATATTATTATTTGTACATGTAATTCACGTCGCTCATGTCATCCGAACCACATGTACTCACTTAGACGACGCCGGTCATACACGCACATCCAACACACACATACCGCGGCACAGCACCGGACTATTGTGCACACGCACTCGCACTCGCTACCTGTGCTTTGAATTGACGTGGTTGCTCGCAGGTTACCTTCTCTTTTCTCTTATTCACTATAACCACCAACACCACCAACCCCGTCGAGACGTGAGCCCGTACCGCGTTCCTCCGTTCCTCCACTCCCCTCGATCCCTCCACCCTGGCGGCTTGTATTGTATTTTGACAAACTTGACGCTCTTTGTTTATTGAACCGGCTTCCACCTCCCATCTTCGTCTGTATATATGTCTGTATCGTGTCCGGTCCTGCCACAGCTACAACTACCAACCAAGCGCGTCCAAGAACCCGAGATATTAAATGACCCGACTATCCGACCGGCGAGCCACAAATCACGCGCTACTGGTTTGAATTTGGGCATGATTGGCTCCTGCACGTCATCTACAGCTGGTCCAATTGCGTGCAACGAACACCATGAGCTACAGTACCTGCTGAACCCGTCATCTACATGCTCCTTCGGCTCGCAGACCCCCGGCGCCGAGGACCACTAACACCACATCGGCCTCCGCCGCCTCCGCCTCCGCCTCGCAAAACATGCCTACCCTCCAGATCACGCCCGATGCCCTCGACCTCCTCCAGGATGTTGCTGACGTCCTCGCCAAGTCGCGGAAGATGGTTATCATCACCGGCGCCGGCATAAGCACCAACTCTGGTATACCCGACTTCCGGTCCGAAAATGGTCTTTACTCCCTCATCCAGGAACAATTCGAACGCGCAACAGAAGCCAATGGTAATTCTGATCCGAAAAAGGATGTCTTCGAGGACCAGGACATCACCCCTGCCACTGCCACTGCCACTCCCGCTACTATTACCACTACGACGTCCTTCGATATTAGCGAACGACCCACGAAGCGTAGGAGGACCTGTAGATCAGATAATCATACGCCCCTAGTTTCGTTACCTCGCGAGTCCTCACCATCCTTGAGCCGGCCCTCATTCCAAGACCAAACCGCTTCTTTAACACACACGGAGCCTGTCACTGGCTCAAGGCGATTGGATCCAACACAGGACCAGCTGGACTCGGTGGTTTCGTTAGAATCTTCCAGACGGATGACACGTTCTCGTGCAATGATCCAGCGGCCAACGGTACCCCGTCATCTGACGCAACATTCCGTCGACTCATCGACAAGCCACGACTCCGTCTTCTCAGCTCAGTCACCGTCTATCGAATCCTCGCAGACGGACACTTCCACAACTGCGGACACACCTGGGCATGCTAGCTCCCATACGCGGTCTAGCACACCGAGGACGTCCTCAGCTCGAGCCCATCTCGCTAGCTCGTCGCCACTTTCCTCACCACCGCCAGACCTCTTCGACCCCTATGAAAATGCCAACTCCTCCACTGACACTAGTTCTCATGACGACTCCGATTGCTCTGACACGTCTGAATCTGATGACACGCAACAGTCGTCAGACTTCTTCTCGTCACAAGCCTCAAGTTCAAATCTCCGGAACATGAAGGGTAGAGATCTATTTGACAGCAACATCTGGGCTGACCCGCTGAAGACGTCAGTTTTCTACAGATTCGCCACATCCCTGAGACAGCGGGTCAAGGAGGTTGAGCCGACGGTAACGCATCGCTTCATTGCACAGATGCGAGACGTTGGGAAGCTCGCTCGCGTTTACACCCAAAATATTGACGAGATTGAGAAGAAAATAGGGCTCTCAACTGATTTAAAACACGGGAGCGGCGCTAAGAAGAGGAAATCGCTGAAGAATCAAGCCTCAGAGCTGTCGGAAAAAGAAGAGGCCACAGAATTGCTTGATAATGCAGCTACTTCTAGAATCGCTGACACAGTACTGCCGTCGACAAAATCGGAGGACCTGGAAGCATTAACGCAGCCTAAACTTCGTCCTCAGCTCGGCACCGATAAAGGTGTAGAATGTGTGTTCCTTCACGGATCTTTGCATTCTCTCCGCTGTTTTGTATGCGGCAAGCTTTGTGACTGGGATGAGGACGGCCGCGAATCATGTACATTGTCAGGAGAGCAGCCGGAATGTCCTCACTGTGCGGGTGCGACAGCAGCACGGCAGGAGAAAGGGAAGCGAGCCCTCGGCATCGGAAAGCTCCGCCCGGACATTGTCCTGTATGGAGAGGAACATCCCCAATCGGATCTGATATCGCCTATCGTCCAGCATGATCTAGCTGCTGGACCGGATCTGTTGCTTGTGCTTGGCACGAGCTTACGCGTGCATGGTCTCAAGGTCATGGTCAAGGAGTTCGCCAAGGCGGTACACAAAAAGGGCGGTAAAGTCGTCTTCATCAATTTTACAAAGCCCTCGGAAAGCGCCTGGGGGGATGTCCTCGACTACTGGATCGAATGGGATTGTGATGCTTGGGTCGAAGACTTGAAAACACGTAAGCCTCTTCTCTGGCTCTCGTCTGACGAGCGACTGGAGCTGGACCGACAGAGGCGTGAGACATTAGCAGAGAAGAAGAGAGAAGCTTTGCGAAAGCGGGAAAGCATCGTCGAAAAGGCACGAGACAGTTTGGTGGATAAGAGAGAATCCTTGCCGGAGCCAACCAAACCGAAACCACCACCCAAATATCCCGTGGCCATGCGGAATGATTACCACTGTGGTGCGTATGTTGTCTGGGATATATTTCAGACGCTTGCGAAGATAGGCGGACGACCTTTCGACAAGCTTGGATACACGTCGCCGACCTCTTCTCCCAATACGTCCACTCTCGTGCCGGGGTCAGGTTCCAACACAAATGTTGAGGTCCAGTGTGAGACAGGCGTTCAGGAGCAGCCCCGGCACCAGCTTCAGAAGAGAAGTAGAAGACCGCTTCCTGAAAGAGCACCTAGCCAGGGGCAACACGCTCGTGGCCGACGCAGTCTCCACGATTCGAAACATATTTCGAACCAGTCCTTGAGTCCCAGCCCCTTGGTCAGTGCCAGTGCCGATACGATTCCTAAAGACTCTAAATCCGGCGAGCAGTCGACCATCTCTACGCTCGCCAATAAGCCGCCGTCTAAGAAAAGGAAAGCAAGGAAATCTGCTCCTGCAACTCTCGTCGTTCATGGA
This sequence comes from Xylaria sp. Z34, assembly GCA_037356055.1. Classification (NCBI taxonomy): domain Eukaryota; kingdom Fungi; phylum Ascomycota; class Sordariomycetes; order Xylariales; family Xylariaceae; genus Xylaria; species Xylaria sp. Z34. The sequence continues at coordinate 163,113 of JBAWJW010000046.1, read as the reverse complement.
CCCACAGATCATCAGACTAGGCCAGTGAGTGCGAACAAGCACCCCGAAAGATACACCGGCAAGGATCGGTTCGTCAAAGCCGCTAGAGAACTCGCGAGATCGGGGAAAGCCCCAGCTGCGGCGTCCTCAGCCATATCGAATAGATTACTATTCACGCCTGGGCGCCCACTTCTGGCTTCTGAGTCGCCCGACCCAACTCTGCGTCCGACCCTCGAACCCAGCCATTCCGTTGGACAGGCAAGTATAGACGACGGCAGTAGAAGACACTCTACTCCTTTATATACCTCATATTCATTTCAGCCCCGGTTGTTACCTCCACTGCCGGATCCCCCAAGTCAACGATATGGCGGTGCTATGCATCATCGGCTATCTGCGTCGACAATAAGGCACGAATTCTTGCAAGGACCTATGCTTCCACCTCTCGATAAGAACTGGAAGCAGCCGTCGTTGCCTAAACTAAAACCACTAGAAATTGCTCCCTTGGTTGAACCTACGAGTCCTCTGGCTGAGAAGCCATCAAATTTAAATGCATCGCATTTTTCATATTCTTGGCATCACGCTACGCATCCTATATACAACGACCCGCTCGCGGGAATACAACGCTCGACTCCAAACCACAAGTCTCAATGGCACGTGGACTCGAACGACGAGAAGACGCCCAGCCCCTCGGATCAACTGCGCATGGAAGCTGCTAATCAGCTTTGGCAGTTACGGGGGAGAGCGTAGATATGATGATCAAGGGGTACACAACATGTATACGGCGCTTTTAATTTAAAGATACCCAGCGTTATCATTATTATATTTGTTCAATAGTGGGCGGTAGAGTGGCATCCTGTTTCAGTCTGGACTGATTGATTTGTAATGTAGTCGCCCCTACTAACTAGATGACTTCGAATAACGTATAGAAATCACCTTGATAGGCATAGCAAACTATTAAATCCGTTGCAAGGGACGAAACTCCCAGACGTAGAGAATCGCAGGTCTCGTGTCTACGTTCTGGGGTGATGGTGGCGACCATGTTGTTCATCTTCGTGATATTCCGACTTGTGCGAGTTGGCTAAAATGGCAAGAGTGCAGTTGCCCCTTGTTCACCTGGTCCCCTACTAGCGACGCCAGCGCTTCGAAAACCATAGATTATCTTATGGTGGGCGTTATAATGCGTGATGAAAACGAAACCACAGCTCTATTGGTCCTGTCAGTACGCAGTAATTCATCAGGATGGGCATCCGGTGTGGTTGGTTCAATATACTCCTTACACCTCACTCTCTATATCCCTGTCACAAGGGCTAGTATCTAGGGCTTGGGAAGGGTATTCAAAATTGCGATAATATTCTTGGGCATCAAGGAGGCATACAAGTCTGCTTTCCTTTTGCCCTTCGCGGCGAATCTAGGTCTATATATATACACGAATAGCTTCGCATTTACTTGCCTAGATAACTCAGGTCCGTTTCGCAGCATTCAGCAAACACGGGTAGCTGAATTGTTCAAACCCCGAACCGCAGCTTAAATACTGACTTGCAGATTGGTGTCACGATATTGCCGACCAAGTCCTGGTAGGCGGGTAGTTGCATTTCCCTACCTGGGGCTATTCCGTGTAACAGTCCCCGACAAAGACATCAGCACAGTTCTAACAGATGAGGTTCTATTGTGCATACGGTCAACCATTTCTCTATACTAAAATAAAGTAAGTAATATTCTAGGAATGTACAGCCTCATGTAATTAGTTCACTTCCTCTACGATATCAGTATACCACTTTCATTCGTCGTCGGATCCGTCTTTGGCTTTGTCTTCAGGAGCGTCCTTCATCTCCACATCCGACTCCGAGTCCGAAGCCACCTTGTTCTCACGCCACAACGATGGGGTTACGTACTTACCCCCGGCCTTCGTTACCGTCTCCTGGTTCTTACCGGCGAGGCCCTTTTGCTGCTGGAACGTTGCGTCCACAGACGTCATGACGCCGCGGCTCGCCCAGGGGTTCTGAAACGGACTGATCGGGGTCCGCTGGCTCGTACCCAGCGCCTGTTTCTGTGATGGTAGCAGGTTGACGACGGGCTGGGGTAGCCCGGACTTGAAGAGCTCGGATGCTGTCCCCGAGGTGAACTTTGGATCTGGCGTCGTCAGCAGGTTGGTTGCGTAGTTCTGATACGCCGTGCTCTTTGGCACGTTGATCTTCGGCTTCCGCACCCCCGATGCGGATGCGATTCGCCGCGGAGCAGTACTACCACCGGTAGTCTTCATTGCCCCAGGAACTCCGAAGACGAAGCCGCTGGAAGAAGGAGTCGGGCTTGGTTGCGGCTGGAATGGCTGAGGTGGCTGGGAGGCCGAGGGAGCCGAGGGACCGGCTGCGGTCTGGGGTGAAGGAAGGAAACTGAATATGCTAGATTTGCCCGACGCTGTTGGTTTTTTCCCTATGCTCTTCAAGGATTTCAACGTGCTTCCTATCTTCTTGACCGTCGTTTTAACCTTGGTGGTATCGATGATATTCATATTTTGATAATTACGAAGGTAGCGGTCAATGGTGTCGCGAATCGCCGGGTCGGCGCGGTTGTACTCGCGAAGAGCCATCTTCTTGTGGATTTCCGAGACCTGCTTCCAGCTTCCGGTCGGCAGCCTGTCAAACCGTATTTTCCAGGATACGTCGAAAGGCTCGCTGTCTTGTTTGCTCCCATCTCGGAGCATCTGCATCAGCGTGTCATACTGCGCTCCGTTAGACCTGAAGCGGGCCACCCATTGCTCCCACTTGTCCTTGATGTCGCGGAGCTGTGCTAGGTTGGCGTAAAAGGTGAGCATTCCCGCGATTCGTTTCGCCTCGGATCCGAAGTAGTCCAAACGATCTTGGAGGACGCCGGCCACGGTCCAGTCATCATTGTAGTTCTTGAAAACTAGCTCGACATTCTGGGGCTTGACTGCTAGGTGCCAGAATGTCATACGCTGCAGATTGCCGATATCATTCTGCATGTGATTATGGACCACCAAGAGCCTCTGCATAAGCCATCCGCCATACTGAACCATTTCGTTCCATTGTTTGGTCACTTCATCTTGCCAGTCGAGGTAGGACATTATAGGCTCGCCAGGATTCCTCGTGTTACAGTATGCTCTATACTGAGACATTTTGTCCCGTGGCGAGGCCATATAGCATGCCGTGAGGTCTCGGGTCTTTTGGAATTCTTCATCCAGGAGCCCGATGCTCCCATCCAGGGGGTGCAGGAGTTCTTCGTTCCAGTTCTGTGTCTCGAACTGCCACCAGTGCTCGTACTGCATCTGATCCGCTACCTCCATCCTGAGCGCATTGAGGTATGTCCCCAGCACGTGGTGTCGTGACCTCAATAGTATCGCAGGCACAGCTCTCAGGAACTTGGCCTTCTTTTTGCCATAAATCTCGTCATCCATGTCAAGGTCGGGTACAGTGGGCATATATAGCAAGTTTTTCTGAAGATAATCGTCCGGCATCATCTTCAAGGCATCAAAGCTATAAGCTCCAAACTCTTCGTTCCAGAATCTTTTGCTGAAAAACTTGGCCATGTAATCTATAGGTATGGGCCTCATGTACCGCATCATCGGTTCCAACTCATCTTCTTTTGCTCTGTCGGCCGCGGGATGTGTCTCCTCCCCCATCGCAAACATGAGGCTTTTATGGAACCTGGGTATGGCGTCGGTTTCCGACGTTAGGCTCACAGCGCGCCCCCAAAGCGCGTGCTCGAAGTCGAAGCCAAGCTCATCGGTCCCCTCTTCGAAGAATACTGGCTCCTGATGTGAGCCAAAATCGACATCCCACACTACGCCGTTCAAGCTGCGGAGCAACCGCCCGATTTGGGGATCTTGGCCCTGGACAAGAGGACAAGATTAGCGATCACCCGCTTGTATAGCAATTGTTCCGTCCATTGTACTTGGAAGATGCAGCGGGGCATAATGAGAGCGGCAGCTGCACAGGAGTATATAGCGTAAGGGAGGCAAACGATTCTGAAGTACATACCGGCGGTTGCCAATGCTCAGCCGTGAGCAACTCCTGTGCCTGATTGACAGCATGCTAGACAACAGCGGTTATAGTCAGCACATCGGACTATCGTACGGTGCTATCCGGGAGAGAAAGGGGTAGAAGAAAGCCGAGAGCTTCGATATTGTTACTCGCGAGTTCTCACGCGATCCCCTGGAGCAGCAAGAAACCCACTTACCGCAAATTCGTGTAACAGCGTAGAGGCGATAACCCAGGAAAAGGTCATCTTCTCGCTCTTGCTGTACTGAGGTACCAGTAAAGGCCACAAGAGGTCAGCCGCTATCTTGATCTTGATACACTCGTGCGGGTCAGGCTCTTGGCCCGGAGGCTGAAAAGCTCGATGCGTTGAAGTCGCGGCAAAGGTAAAAGATCCATGCGCATCGTCGGCAATCGGCTCTGATATTATACGGGACTTCGCCACGGTATAACCTGAATCTATGTCCAGTCTTAACGCACGGTCGAGAACGCGGTGCACGTTCGCCTTCCAATCGTAGTTATAGACCTCGTGGAGCTGGCGTATCGCCGAATATGTCTGGCTCATATCGATGTCGTCCTCTAATACATATCTGGTGTCGGTCGGTGGGAACTTACCCTGCTCGCCTTCCTTTGCCGGGATGGGCTGTCGGGTGTTCAAGTTGATGATGGCTTCTAAGTGCGGATGATTCTTGGCCAGTACCATCGAGACGAGGCGCAGGGCTGGCTGTAGTGCTTCCCAGAGCGCGTCATTTGTAACCTTGGGGGCTATTAACCCGTGTTCAACGATCTCAGTGCCACCGTCCCCATAGGCAACGAGGCAGGAATGCAACTTACAGCGTTATATTCCTCTCTCGTTCCGTTAATGTTGTATGCATTTCTAGGACTTCTTTTGTCTCTTCCTCTCCACCAACCATCATCCCAACGATCTCTATCGAAAAAACTACCGGTACGGCGTGTCAAAGGAAGAAAAGGCATTAGACACCATAAGACAATGAGAACTTACGGGTGAATCTCGTTATCCAAATCCATTAATACGTCGTTTGACATGGTATGTATATTATTTTGAACCAGCTCGTCCGTCGTCAAACCCAGCAACAGTACACGCTGATAGTCCTGGTCGTCTTGCAACATCTCCAGGAAGCCCTGGTGCGCCTTGAAATCGTCAGGTTTTACAGACCTAATATGATCTACCATCTCGTCAAGGCTGTGGCCCATCGATAGGTCCTTTTTAAGATTAGCAGCCAGGCCCATGTTTGACGTGAGGCCGTGCTGTCCCAGCATCTGCTCTATTACATCGGGCAGAATCTCATGCCCGGGCGTCGGTGTCGCACCCATCTCCTTCCACTTCTTGAGGCTTAATTCTAAAGCGAGCTGCCGATTTTTCTCGCTTAGTTGTTCGATCTGCTTGGAGAAGTCGTGCTCGAGGGGATTACGCGTTTTTGACCATGTTGGGCTGAATCGGCTGCGTCCGTCTAGCCGGTCTGCCGCTATTCCGAACCGTAGCGCGTAATCGGTCGGGCGGCGTATCTGATCGCTTAGTCGGAGCGCCGGCCGTAAGTTATACACGGCGTCCCGTATCGTGTTGAGCGTCTTCCGCCCTCCCGGCGTAACGAACTTGTCATCTGTGTACTCCGGGTCCATCCACGCAGGGATGTACCGCACGAAAGTCCAATCCTTTCCCAGCTTTGGTGCCAGCCCCAGCCCATCCGGTGGCTGGATTCCAGGTATAACATCTCTGGGTTTCTTTTTATTGTTCAAGGGCGATGTTGGTTCGCTAGGGGGGTCAGGGAAGAGGCTCTTGGCGGACTGGTGGTTCTCGATCAGCGCACGGCAGAACGGTCGCCAGTCGTAATTGATATCCTTAGGGATGTAATCGGCCTTATTAATCCATCTGTCGACGTCGTCATCGATATCCTGGTTGTATTCCTCTATCGCTTCCATGGCTTCTGCTGTGGCGTCTGCTGTGGGTACAAGTACGGCCCCTGGGCCCGGACCCTGAGATCCCATTGCTAATGATGGCGTACTTGTTTCTTATTTTATAAAGCACTTGATGGATCACTGATAGAACTCGCTTTTGCTGTCTATGTCTAGATCCGAATTCTGAGGCTACGTACCTATTTACGCTATATTACTGCTAAACGTGCTGCCAAAAGAGACCAAGTAGGCTATACTTGATTTGATAGAGCTGAATTAAAGACGGGTAATACAAAGGGTTGACGCTGTCTTGCTAGAGACCGTGCCTGTTCTCGGAATGTAGCAAGGGAGTGACAAAGAGATTACTAGGTTGGCACTGAAAACAGTAGTTGAGTTTGTATTGAGTCTACAAGTACAATCAGCATTCGATCTGTTCATAGAAGAAGAAACAATAGATGGAGAACAAGTTACTGTTCCAATTTGTTATTCCCAACGTGGGAAGGGATGTGGTTTCGTCAACGAATAGAACTTATGAGAGGCGGTTGGCCATATTTTCTATGGGATTAGGAAATCGTTTAAATTAAGTACAAGATTAGTTTTAGTCAAAATATCGATTTCCATCTGCTGTCAATTGCGTTTAGCGTATTATCTACAATTCTGTCACTTCTTGATCCTAATGCTAACTCAGATTCGTCGGGATTCAGAATGTGGCGGTTTAAACAATAGGTGGGCTCGGACCGTATATGTCACAGTCATAGTATGACATGTCTAATACAATTAATAAATAAAGATTGACATTTCGTATCAAATATGAGATGTTGACCCCCAACCCCCCCTTTTGGTTTCAGTGTTATGGCGTGTGTTAGAACCGCCTAGCATCGAGAAAACCTCAGAATCCTCCATTATTCCAATAGTAATAAGCCCTTGAGAATGGAGTTCGTACGCTTCTTGCCGATTCACAGGTTCTCCTTCCCCATTCGGAGAATTTAGATTTCAAAGTTGCATCAACTTAAGATTTCTCATGTAATTTGGGACAATGATAATATACAAAGATAAATCTCAGAAAGAGGTGCACTTATTTTCAAGTAATAGCACTAAACCATAATAACAAGAAGTTCAACGAGAGATGTAAGTCATGCGCCCCGTACCAAGCATGATATGAGGTTATGTCTCCAAGTGATTCAATCAGATTTATAGATGGAAATTTGCTGAAGGTATTCCGCGAGGTCTCGAGCGATAGCGGTTAATATCTTGCTTTGTGTCGCCTCCTGAGACTTCGTGGAAGGGAGTGAGCTTTAGTCATTGTTGAAGTTGGTCGATGGCATTGTTAGCTATCTAACAAAGCGTTTCTATGAATACTATTGTTTGAATGTGACTGCAAATGACGCGCATTGCTTTGTGGGCCCTCTCTTGTCAAATATATCTTCATATCGTACCTTCGGCATCTTTCCAGACTGTCTCACTCTATTACAGATATCATCGAATGGGCAGCCTCCTAGTTCCAATATTCTATTTGCGATTAGATAAATACTTGTACACCACAAAGCATGGGTTACAGACGGGATACTTCCAGCCTTGCTAGGTCCGGCCACCTTGCCATTATAGTCAGCACGATCGTATTCGTGCTTCTCCTTTTCATCGCCTGGGCCTTGATGGGTTTTCGTATATACCAACTACGCCGGCAGCGCCTTGCTGATCTTGAAAGCGGAGTCGCAGTGGGCCCCATCGCGGGCGATGTCCCTCTGGACGACGTTCTCAAAGGTGTGAGATACTCCCAAGCGCAGTCGGCGCGAACAAACAGGCCACCTGAGGCAAGCTTAGCTATGACACATGAAGGCCATAGAGAATCCTCTAATACATTACCCAAGAGGTGTGTGTCGCACGACTCTGCGTGGCATCGAGAACAATACCTCATTCATTACTTATACAAAATTTTCAAATCATCTTAAAAGGGCGGTACTTATACTAAATGATCAGCGACGTTTAAACTAGGTATGTTCTAAGATAGCTGGCTAAGGCTCCGCATATAGGAATACGTGGTGTAGACGCGTCTTCTCAATTCAAAAGCTGATATCTAGTTTGTTATATCGAGCCTACAGTCATTATCGTCTTTTCAACTTTTTACTCGGTTTATATCCCCATTAGTTGGTAGTTATAATAAATATCAGAGCGCCAAACTCCCGGTTAGCTAATTTGTTTTGAATTTCGATGAGCCATACAATACCCTCTGTCAATAATCATCACATCGGGGTTTTCTTTTGATCGATACACGTAGCTTATGCAATAATCTTAGTGGCATCTTATGATAGAATTGGATCTTATCTTCCGCGGGAATCGGTTGTCATAGATTGTGCTCTCATAAATTTCACAAGACAGGTGGTGCAGCGCTGAGGTCCAAAAATAACTTCGGCCTCTACATGAGATACATCCGAATAGCCTCTCCGGCCCTGGCTCCTCGAACAGATAGTTGAGAATCACTATCCAGATTCAACTTGACTACGGACGTACTGGTATGTGAAGTCTTGGCATAAATCCAAATCCCTACCCTACCCCAATAATATTGACTACTGCTATTAAATTTTCAAAATAAGGTAACAATCTCGGAAATTCTCATCATTATACTATATAGGAAATAGATTGAAATAGTACCACATGCTGGCGCCGCGTTTGTCATATATGGTAGAATCTGGGCCGTGGAATACCCGTCCCACTGCCAATGCAGGGTAATGTTGGGTTACCGTGGTGGCAAAACATCGATTAGCCGGTCGAATGGGAAGAGTGACGTGACCCAACACAGACTGGGCAACAGACAGCTGGATTGGAGATGAGGGGAATCCCAAGCTCGGGATACATGGCTGACCACAGACCTGTCGGAAAAGAACCTGACATGCCGTTTTGGGAGATCTTCATTCGCTCCCGCATACTGTTTGCGTGGGCTTGTACTATATTTCGGCAGTTTCATGCGTCCGTCGCTACACTGGATTGGATTAGTGTGGGCCATTTTCTGGATGCTGATAAACGGGATTTACGTTGCTAGGCTTTCGGAATAATGAACTAAACACCTTACTCGTGTCTTCAACTGCACGCTTACCTGCGAAGCAAATAACCTCACTTCGACGATAGGTACTGCCAACAGGAGCGAACATCATGGCGTTGGCGGATCAGGATCAGAAAATGGGAATGAGGGAGCATTGGAAGGCCCTACTCATCATCTGCCTTGTCTCGCTGAGCTCATTCCAGTATGGCCTCGATTTCGGCATCATCGGCGGCCTGCAAGCCATGATCGGCTTTCTCCAGGTGAGGATCTCGTCGCCACCGTCTTATAGCTTCGAAACGTCGACTGACTGGTAGTTTTGGTTTGTAGGTCTTTGGCGAGGAGGCTCCTGAGACTCCCTTGGGGTGGAACATCGACGCCGAGCGACAACAGCTCATCTCCTCGCTCATGATCCTGGGTGCCTTCATCTCGTCGTCTACCGCCGGGTTTACGGCTAAGTACTTTGGCCGTAAAATGTCACTCTGGATCGCTTGCGTAGGCGTATTCGTTTCTACTGCTGTTATGCAGGCTACTACACAAATTGGCGGTTTGTATGCCGGGAGGCTGATCATAGGCCTGTCAAATGGGCTTTTGATGACGCATGCGCAGCTTTATATCCAGGTATGGCACATGTTGTTTTCCATTGGTCTGATGTTAACTTTTGAGTAGGAGTGTTCGCCTGGTCGGTACAGAGGTTTTGGAATTTCAATTTTCACGTATTGGGTCTCGGTTGGTGAGTGAAGTCGCCGCATCCTTCAAAGTCTGCCGATGTTAATCGCGAACCTTAGGGTCTCTTGTTGGTACCGTTATTGATAACTTCGCTGCCAAGATCCACAGCAGAAATGCCTATATTATTCCTTTGGGCATTGTTCATGTCATTCCTTTAATTCTAACTATTGGTCTGTTTTTCATACCTGAAAGTCCAAGATGGTTAGCAACAAGGTACGTATAGGAACAATAACCTACTCTACACCCCTTTTCTTTTCGTGTGATCAGCATAAACGAATGCAAGGCTGACTACTTTATAGTGAGTGAATAGTGTTCCGAGACCCGCTGTTACCATTAAGATAAGACGCTGATAAATTTCATAGAAGGGAGAATGGATGCCGCTGAGAGGGCGCTTCGGCGACTGAGGCCGGCAGGGTGGTCTGTCGCAGCTGAAATGGATGAGATGAAGACAACGCTAGCCGCTGAAGCCAAATTACAATCAAGCGTAGGATATCGTACACTGTTCGAAAATCCGATCGACCGCCGCCGAACGATCCTCTCCGTCCTCGGATTGACGACACAAGCCGCCTCGGGGGCTATGTTTGTGATCTGTAAGTCTCCCATCGCGTACGTTCCACATAGTTATTAGCCTAACAAATCGCAAGCTTACGGTACATATTTCTTCGAGATGGCTAACGTGGGAAATGCGTTCGAAAACTCTTGTATTCTGACTGGAACCGGCGTCGCCGCATTGCTGTTCAATGCGTTGATCATCACGAAGTATGGCCGTCGACGTGCCATGATGTTGTCAGGGTTCACGGTCTGCGGGATCTCGCAGCTAATCATGGCCATTGTGTACACAATCGAGCCTGGGACCCAAAAGACAGGAAAAGTGATTGTTGGTCTGAGTGTCATCTATATCGTTGCCTACAACGCGCTGATATCTACCTACGCGTGGCTCTCGGGTGGCGAGCTCGCGTCCCAGCGCCTGCGTAGCCACACTTTCGGGTTGGCTACGGCTCTCGGGTTCTTTGGCGCCTGGCTGACAACATTCACGGCACCATACTTCATCAATCCTATGAAGCTAGGATGGGGGCCGAAGTATGGCTATATCTGGACCGGTAGCTGTGCCATTGCTGGAGCTTGGATTTGGATGTACTTGCCTGAGGTCAAAGGTCGCACTTTGGAGCAGATCGACGAAATGGTGGGCTATCCTGAATTAAGCTACGCTAGTTTGGTTGCGCTAATTCTCCCCAATAGTTCGAGGCCCGTGTTCCTGCTCGAAAATTTCGAAAATACCAATGTACTGGGCATCAGTAAGTCCGCTGAAGTCTTTCTTTCCCCTTTGGCACGTGGGCATCATTGACTCTAGTGTTATAATAGTGTTACACTTGACGAGAAGCCTCAGGTGGATCATGTTGAATCTCAGTCAAGTCACGGGGACGGTAGCGAGCCAAAGACGTCTACTATCAATGTGACGGGAACGGAAATCTGATCCGGACCTGTTGGCTTTTAGATCTCGTATTAAAGATTTGTTCGTCGAAACTAGTATGTTCCAGCAAATGGCGAGGGCGTGAGATGGCCTAAACCCGAATTGATGCTATACTTTGAAGATACTTGTAACCTTTAAACTCATTAAGCACACAACAATATTTAACTTCAACTAAGAATCTAGCGGAACCGTGACGTAAGTTGTTACTACTTATAGCGCCATATCGGTGGTACACAGACTCCAAAAGTAGCGTCTTCAAGTGACGGCAACTCTGTCATCAAGACAATAGGTGTGAAGTGTTCAATGTTGATAAAACTGGTGCCTTCAATGGGTGGTAATCGATGATCGAATTGCCGGGTTTCTTAGCTCCCATGTAGAATAGCGCCAAGTCGGCTTTGACTCGAGCTAATCTCGGATTCGGACCTTTCAACAGACCGTTCGGAGAAAAACACCAGAACTCGGTCGGGGATAAGCAAAAATCGGCCGAACTTTCACTTTTGCCCGAAAATACATGATCGCAACGAATGGTGATAATCTAGCAACCCCGAAGAAGACATATGTCATGTATCTTGAAAACGGCCATTGGAGGGACTTATCGGATTGACGAGAAACATGCGCAAAACATCATGGATGTAACCTTACGAACCAAGAGTGACCAGAAACGGCGCCAACGACCTACACTCGCTTGTGTGAGTTGTCGGAAATCTAAGATCCGCTGCGACCGCCAGCAACCTTGTGGCGCATGTGCTCGATCTCGGCACAAGACTTGCGTCTTTGAGATATCGCGCGGCCCGGCCTCACGGAGATCGGGGATAGCCTCTGCCACGACCGACCGATCTGGGGCCGCCGAGCCTGGGCACCTTAGTGACTATGACTTGGGCCAAGTAACACCGGCATCTAGTACACCATCGGCGCACGGTCATGGCCATGATATTGAAGGGACCCATACATCTTCATTGCATGAGCAGGGCTCCGCCGATTCAGCGTCACGGATTCCTGATGCGGAAGGGCTGCTGCGCCGAGTCTTCGAGCTCGAGCGTCGTTTAGGTGAGACTATAGCGGCTAGGGAGCCACCAGAAAAGAGACAGGACCAGCGAAATCCTCGTGGTGAAAGTCAACTCATCGAGAGTTATTTGGCTGCAGACATCCATGCTATGAGTAGGGGAGTTGTCTCGAAGACACGCTACTTTGGTCAGAGTCATTGGATGAACGGCATAATACATGTTCGTTACTGTATGTTATGCTGATGCTCATGTGCTCACTAACGTCCTGATAGTTTAAACCGATGCTCGAATTATTCGAGAATCAGTCCAAAGATGCCAAATCAGAGGCCATGGCGGTCTTGAATAGATGCAAGGCTCTGGCACGGACGATCAAGGCGAAACGCAACCCTGGCATCATCAACAAGTTTGGCACCAATATTCCCACTCGGGATGTCGCTGATAAACTTGTCGATGCCTATTTACGGACCATGGAGACCGTTTTTAGGGTCCTACATGTGCCGTCGTTCAGGCGTGAATACGAACAATACTGGGCAGCGCCCGAGGCAGCCGGGATACCTTTCGTTATCCAGTTACAACTGGTCATGGCTATCGGTGCTACAATCCATGATGAATCTTTCTCTATGCGTATGTTAGCCGTGCAATGGGTGACCGAGGCTCAATATTGGCTTCTCGGCCCTCCGGCAAAGGGCAAGCTGACAATTATGGGCCTACAAATTATGGTTCTCCTTACGCTGGCTCGTGAGACTGCTTCCGTTGGAGGTGACCTGGTCTGGATTCAAGTCGGATCATTGATACGCAGCGCATTCTACATGGGACTCCATCGCGATCCTAGTAGGCTTCCAAACATGTCACGGTTAGATGCAGAAGTCCGCCGTCGATTATGGAATACTATTCTAGAGTTGGAATTAAAGACCTCCATTGACTCAGGTGGTTTTCCGTCTATTTCTCCTGATACCTCAGACACGAAGGCTCCGGCTGACTTGGACGACATGGATCTGATGAGTGACGATGAACCAACATTTACCGAAGTAGGTGAGAGATTTACAGACATGAGCATGGCTCTCGCACTACGCGATAGTTTCCGCGAACGGCTTTCGATCTACCAGATGCTAAATGCTACACCCTTCCGAGGAACGTACGACGATACGATTCGGTTACATCGTCGATTCATGGCCGTGCTCAAAACGCTGACAGGTAAGCTCAAGGGCTTTGCATCCTGCGAACGACAACCGACTTCTTTTCAATGTCGGTTGGTCGAGGCCATGACTCGGCGTTGTCTCCTGAGCTTGCATCTCCCCTATCTCGGCCCTGGGCTCAAAGACCCGGCCTTTTCATTCTCTCGGAAACAAGTGACAGAATCGGCTGTCAAGATGTACCACCTAGTATTCCCCGCCGCTAGACTTAATTCTACACGTCCTCTGGTCACGAGCGAAGATGATCTTGAGACACTAACAACAGAAGGAGACGACCTGGCCCGATTCGCAACCTGTGCCGCGGGCTTCTGGAGGCTTCTTACTAGTCAGCCGGCAATGATCGCCACTCTCGAGCTTCAGACAAACATCCAAGAAGACGAAAGTGTAGGACCACCCACGCTCCGCCCCGACCTGCTCAACATTTTACGGCACTCTCTTCCCTACTATCTCTCTCGTATCAAAGCTGGCGAGACTAACGTCAAGGGTTATCTCTTCACAACCGCGCTGGCGGGACACGTGCAAGCATTGACAGATGGCTTGAACGGGCCGCAAATCCTCGAGCCTGTGCTGAGTGCCGCCCTCAAGACGGAAAAGGTATGCTTTGAACTCCTGAAACAACAACTCGAATCGATGGAATCTACAGGCGGGGGCGGGGATAGCCAGTTCAATTGGGACGCGCTCATGGCTGGGGACGAAGATTGGGAGGGTGATGCGGTAAGTTCCCTTGTTTTTGTTCAAGTCCGAGTTGGTTTTGCTAAATCTTGGAAGCGATTAATGGGACCTTTTTACGAGGTGTCGAGCGTAGACTGTTTTCTTGGCATGAATAGCAGTTTCGACTTCATGTCCCCTTCTATGCCTTTCTAGCGAAGAGGGCTAGATGCTTTATATGACACTCTGCCCGTATACCTTCTGATGATTAACGACCGTCACATCTTGTACAACATTCTGCTGCAAGGTGGCGTTTATTGGCGTACAAACTAGCTACGTCCGTGTAACATCACAAACCTTGTTTACTCCATCGCTTTCGATCTCAATCATTGTTCTGTATCCGTTACCATAATGGTCAACTTGAATTTTCCCTTCGAGCATAATATCCAGGTTACTCGGGTCCAAATATAAAGTCCGGGTTTTGGCTGACGCCACTGTGATGCAAACCCTTCCTTGCGCTTCCTTATCTCCTAGAAGCTTTTTTCATGAAATCAGAAGTTATTGCAGGCTATGACCACCGAGGTAAAGACCCAGATGACGCTAAGGGTTACGTTGGAGATATGGTCGCATTATCCCTTGTCCAAAATTTCCCCTCATTCTTCGCGTGCCGAGGATACATCGCGAGCCGATGATTTGCGCGAGCATAGATTTCGCTGCGATTTCGTCGCGCGACATGGCTTGCCTAGTCTCTTCCATACATAGCATCAGAGCGTTCAACATGCGCCTTTCGCAGATAGGGAACTGTGATACTGTCGTCGGTGGGATCGATCCCTTCGTGCTCATTTCAGCGTCATAAATGCGAAATTCCAAAACACAACCAGGAACAGCAGGCACCACACCCATGCAATATCGTCGTGATGAGGAACTCCGAAATTGCGAAAGGCGGTGATTTGTATGTAGGTATGGAGTTGCATAGTATCTAGCGATCGTAGCACGCGTGCATCATTCATTCCAGTGCCCACCGAGATTATGTGTCCAATGGTCATTTGCATAAAGATGACGACTCCAATATCCAAATCGGCAGTGCACTTGCCTGTTTCAGTTCGAACTATATATGTTTCTCTATTAACCAGATCAAGGCCCAACTATCTACTCACCTTCTCCAACAACGTAGTCTAACTTATTTGAACTACTTCACCCCGCAGATTAAGCCAACGTCACCTCTCTTCGCCTCTCATAGTCTCTAAATCCCAAACCAAGATGCCTCACAAAGAAGAACCTGTCGGTAGCCAGGAGTTTACCCCGGATCAATATCCGGACTTCCCAGATGGCTTCCCCACCGTAGAGCTAGAAACGATCTCGCTCGCCAAGCTGATCCTCGACCGGGATGCTGCGGAGCAGGACCGCGTCTTTGAAATATGCAAAGGCCGCGGCTTCTTCTATCTCGACCTTTCTGGTTGCGAACCTGGGGAAACTATCGCGCAGGGTGCTGACGAGATGGTCCGCGTCGCCGAGGCCGTGTTCAAGCTGCCGCTTGAGGAGAAGATGACATATGAATTCAAGATCGCGGGAGGGAGTGGGTCGCTCAATGGGTACAAGGCCGTCGCCGCGACAGTTACGGATAAATCCGGCACCAGGGATACTGCTGAGTTCTTTAACGTGGGGAAGAATGAAAGTGAGTTAACTGCCCTTGAATATCATGGCGAATCCATATGCTGTTGAGCCAATTTGGGGTCGCATGGCAGAGGGCATGAGTGTTCTCGGTTGAGGTCACATTGATGTCATTCGCAATTTGGCCGGACACTGACTTCCGAAATTGACTGTAGTGATCGTGCCTGTTGATCAAATGAAGATGAAATGGCCAGAGCCGATCATGGTTGCGAAACCAAAGTTTAAAGACTATATAGTGACCGCCCATAGTATTGGCCTATCCATCCTAGGCATCATCGCGAAGAAGCTGGGCGTCGATCCAGACGAGTTCAATAGTCGTCATCGCATCGAAGAACAATCGGGTGATCATGTCCGACTTACACGCGGCCCGCCGAGGGAAAAGGAAGAACTGCCCGAAATTCAGACACCAAGTCATACCGATTTTGGCACGTAAGTTAAAATTCCACTCCTTAACGTGGATTAGCATGATGACTGATCTGTTGCATGTTGAAGTATCACGCTTCTGATGAATTGGCTGGGTGGCCTACAAGTCTGGTCGGAATCTTCTCGCACGGCCCAGCTCTGGAATCATGAGCCCGATGTGCCAGGCGAGTGGCTGTGGGTGAAGCCAAAGAAGGGGTGTGCAAGTAAGTGTTATACAGAGTTTCTCTTATTCGATACATTCAGGATCAGAAGCCAAGAGACGTGAAAAAAAAAAAAAAAAAGCTTTATTATTAAAACTTGCAACGATCACTGACTTAAGTGTTATAGTCATCAACCTCGGGGATGCAGCCGTCAAGTTCAGCAATGGTGTACTATGTGCCGGCCGCCATCGCGTTATCCCTGCGCCAGGTGCGCAGGGGAAGTACCCGCGCTATAGCGTTGTCTATTTCGTGAGACCGGAGGATAAGTGCATCATGAAGCAGCTAAGAGGTCCGGGTATACCAGATGGACCTGAGGAGGAGAAGGACATCATTGCTGGGGACTGGATCGGTCAGCAAGTTATTGGATTCAGCGGACAGCACGCTAAGTGATTATTTCAAATAGCTAAATCAATTGGGTAAGCTAAGCAAGAATAGCATACTTACTCGAAGCAATATATATCGGCGTGCCTTCGTTGGTGCTAAACATGCACCGTCACCGTGTAACCTCACATGTGTGATATGTGATGCGATTTCATTAGGAAGTGTATGAAAATCATTATTATTACTAACATTACGCCAACGTGAATGTCGAAAACTGACCACATCTATACTGGTCCATCAATAAATGTAAAGCCATCATTTAGTCTAGTAATAACTCCGGCAAAAGCTACCAAGTAAACAGAGAACAATACAATGTAGCGGAAACCGCTGGAATCCCGACCCCGTTACTTCGTCGATAATAGGTCGTTGACTTGTATTAGCCCAGGGGCAGCGAGTGTATTGGCGACGAGAGCATCCGCATTAGGGAAATTAGAGGAGTTCGTTAGCGCAGCAATGCTCAACCCAGACATGATGTTTTCCGTGAAAGGGAACAGCGCATCGAAAGTGAGCACGCCACCATCGAATTTAGGGTTCATAATGGGTTCCGAAATGGGTAGCTGCTGGCCAACGAGGTACGTGACGAAGAGGCCGCTGAAGTCGGATCCTTCGTTAACTTGAGAATTTTTACTCAAGTCTGCCGAGAACGACAGGTACATGTCGCGCGGCTCGGCCGTCGTGAGCACGTTCAGCGCCGGGAAGATTGGGATGGGAATCTGATTGATATCGAAGGGGCATGAGACGATGAACTGCTGCAGTGCCGAGAAGGCAAAGGCAGCGACATTTGTAGTCAAGAAGGGCTTTTCGGATGGTTTCTCGTTGAGAATAAACCTATAAAATCCGTTCTGCTCGCCTTCTTGTCCGATGACGGACGAGACGGCGCGTACGGGGCCGTCGTCGCCGTTCTGTGCGAACGATTGCTCGGCATCTTGTAGCGTGCCCAGCACCACTTCTGTCAGGGTCTTGGCTAAAGTGATTGCTTCCTCGAGAGTGGTGGACGGAAAGTCATATGTGCATGGTTCAGGGACCAACGGTGCATTGAAGTGCTCTAAGGTAGTAATCGCCGTTATGGCATGTAATTCCTCTTGCTGGTTTCCGTGTCAGTAATCGATGCACCGCCAATTTAGCACGGTACTTACAGCTTTGACTGTTTTCAGAATTTCAAGCAGTTCGGTCTCGGACCATGTTGACGACTTTGACTCGAACCCAGGGACATGATTGGTGATATTGCTTATGACCTCTTCGAAAAAACTGACCTCCAGGTTCTCATTAAAAGCGATAAGCTGGAAGTTGGTAATGCCGGCCTGGCTGAGAGTTGGGGGCGGCGGCAAGTTTGAAAGTAGACCGTCGGCCTGCTGTTCGATGCCCAGTAATTGCTGTGCATTAGGATTTGGGAAGCCGTCGTCGGTAACATATGGTGCAGCGTATGCTACAGGCAATGCAAGCAACGCTGCAGAAGAAACAAGGCGCTGTGAAAACATAGCGAAGTGATGTTGTTGTATTTATCTTAATAAAGGGGGATTCGGAATCGAGTATCCTGATGTGGATTGATAGCTAAGACATGAAGTAACGATGGTAGCACATGTGGTCTTATATCTTATTCGACTCTTGTTTGCTGACCATTGAGGCCGTTGGTGACCGTGGCAGCGAAGAGGCTTGATGAACAGCCTTTACCATACCACATGGATGTCCGGCATGTTGGTACGGTCTCTATGCGCCGGCATCTAAATTTGACTGCAAGTTGTCAGCGCTATAGCGCCGGACATCTGTTGCCGACCGGAACTTCTGTTTCCATATCTTTTGAACAATGGCGGAGTCCGACATACTGCTCGCCTATTGGTGAGCAGCGCAATACCAACCTACTGTTCTATTTTGACCGTGGCGGAGTCACGCTACGCACGCCGCTGACGGTAACCTTGCTGATTGGTTGATGGGATCATATCCCCACCCCCAAAAAGAGTCCTTGTTAGGTCTATAACCTTGAAATATGCCTACGTAGGTATATGTGCTCGCCTTTAATTCTCATGCGGGCGGGTTCGATGTTGCTTTTTGATTCGGAATGAAGCTGACGAAAATGCGCAGGTTTTGATGAGAGTCCTATTTCCAACCTAACAGCGGCTGAATGAGATTACACAACTAGCTCAGCATCACTGATGCTGTATCAGTATGGCCGACATATAGCTACGACCTACGATGTTGTGGGCTTGAAGCACTTATATGAAATGATATCGGAGACACCCAGAAAGAGAACGTGGTTAAAAGAATACGGGTACACAAACTAGTGCGAGCTTTGATCTACCCAGAGCTTTCCTTTCACGGAGAGAATTATTAAAAACAAGAAAAGCACTAGACTAATAGAAGAACTCTACAGTCGTCTATTCTGAACAGTGATCGTAGAAGATTCCTTAGTTCAGCATGACAAACACGGCTTATGAATCGACTCGTTTATTTCTTTTCTTAATTACGACGATAGGACTCGGTCAGCCTCAAAATCTGCACTCTTGCAGACACCGTGAGTTCTAGTTTACCATATGCTTTTCAACCGTTAGAATTGACAGGCGTCTGACCTTGTCGATTAAAAAAGCTTATAAGTAAGCCACTTTTTCTAGTAGTCATAGAAATTGCGCCATGATTCTGGAGATATTATTGACAATTGGTTCGCTTCTAGGGGCATGACGGCATGGACCTGAGAGTGAGCGCCCGCGGATTTTATGCCTTCGTAAAGCCGATATAATATCAAAGTTCCCTGTCCATTTCCTTACTAATGCAGTCATATAATCTAGTTCAACTTACTCACTCTGCTAGCTGATTGTTTATTTCCACTTTGCAGAAGAGTGATAGACAGATATAGCCGCTCCTAAGGCATCTTCTGGTTTACCATTATGCATAAGCTGACCACTACGATTCAGTAATGTTGTGATAAGCATTGTTGTCCGTATTACGATATCTCTCATCAATTCGGAAGGATCATAACCTCAGGCCGGACTTTAAGATCAAACGTAATTCTTCCTGTTGTCTCACCGACGGTGTTCGTGCGCGCGGGGTAATGAAAATTGCAGAGGCCCTGTCGCTGTTCATGAGTGCCAATATGCAGTTGTTGGAGAATCTCCATTACCGCAGCGTAGAGGATTTCGATATTGCCGTCTTCGATTTTGACTGCGATTCCGACAGTTCCTTGTGCACCCAACCGCCGAGTCTGCTCCGATTCCCGGATTGCCACTCCGTAACACCCCTCGGCGCCCAGTTTCCCGATCAGGTCGCCGTGGAATTGCGACATTAATTCTGTGCAAAAGCGGCCCTTTCCTCCCACCATATCGGGGTGCCTCCACATGGCGTTGAATATTTGCGCTAAATGTCTTGTGCGTGCTGGGACCGCGCCCTGTTCCACGGCATCTGCCCCGGCGGCCACCTTGGCAAAGAGATACCCAATGTCCCGCAGCGGGAGAGCTGGCGCCGGGAGGTTGCATCCATCGACAGCCCATTGAATCTCGCCAGGTGAAAGCCCGCTGAGCTCCTGGAAAGTTCGAGCTACCTTCACTTGTATTTCGTGCGTAGGTAAATGGTACTCTGCAGCCCCGTTTTCGTCTAAGAGGCGTGCAGCGGCGTACATACCAATATGCTTGGCAGAACAATTATTGCAGATCGCTCCCGGCGTAAAACCCTCTCGGATCCAGCACCGATTCACTTCCAACGAGATCGCCTCGTGTCCACCGCAGTGCAGTACCTGTTCATTCGCCGGGATCTTATCAAGCATTGTGCGTGCCCTCTCCAGGTGCGCCTCCTCACTACTGTGAGACGCACACATCAGTGCAATATCTGTCTCGTCGAAGCCATATCGGTCGAAGCCGTCAACTTCGAGGAGTGATAGTACCTGCACTGGCTTGGCTGCCGACCGTGCTAGCGTTATCCGGTGCGGGTTGCCTACCGCAAATAGTAGGTTGCCGGTTGCGTCGGTCACCGCGGCGTGCACCCGGTGTGTATTTTCAACAACGGCGCCGCGGTAGACCACAACTCTGTCATCGTGACGAGAGACGGTCATGATAGACAATGAAAGAATAAGATTACCGTTGGCTCTGGGCGAGCTTCCGGTCTCTAATTGCTAGTATTCTGCTAGCAATTGAAGCCCTATTTTCACCAAATATGGTCAAACAACAAAATTTCGTAGCTAGCTCGTTTTGCTTTGACTTAGCATCGTATACGTATCGTTAGCGAGCCCACCTCTAAGGTCCGAAAATCGGATACAAGTTATCGAGTCGGTATCTTTCTCTCATGTAATCCACGCCCTTTCCATTTATGCTTCATTTTACAATGGTCTTTACCTAATTGATTAATTATTTTAGTCAAAGGTTTCAAGTTCTTCATATGCGAAACCCCACCCTCTTGATAAAATCCAATAATCATTTTATGATCGTTTCGATGCTCCAAGAGAAAAGGTTCGAATCTCCATTCTCAATTTTGACTCTTTTATTGTCAAATTTATTATTTCTTAGAAGGCTATCAAGAATAGTGATTTGGATTTTGAGCTGGTATTCATGACTAATAGATGGTCAGCCAGTGGGCCTACAGGGTCGCGTTGTTAATATTATTCTATATATATATGTGTGTGTGTGTGTGTGTGTGTGTAGTTAGGTATTTGCGGCTGAAGCTCAAAATAGGGTCCGCTCGAAAGAGGGCAACACAACGAAACCTATAACTAGCTTGGTATTATATGCATCTCGATGACTAGTGCATCAGTAACGAGACAGCTGAGTGCGGTTCGTCTGATGTGCGCTGCCAACGAAATATACCGTTCCGTCAAACATGGAGTTGTTTAGCTTAGGATGGAATGCAAAGTATGATGTATTTTGAGGATCAATCTATACTGTTTTTGTTCTTTATAGTATTCTATCATTCAAAATAACTTGACCAAGTGCCACACGTTTACCTCAGCCTAGCCTTCCTTTTTATCCCCTTTGCCAATTGTGCTCCTTTCAACTACCAAATCACCAATCGAGGAGATAGGTACCCCTCCCATAATATCAAACACTGCGACCGTGGCCTGGAATTCTCTTCCGATGTAATTTCGCAGCTCGACCGCCATTAGGGAATCCACGCCATAACTGGATAGTGACTTGTTCGGTTCTACGTCGTTGGGTGAGATAGACATGGCGCGTGCCAGCTTGGCAGCTAGTGCCCGAATAACAATTTGGATACGCTCATTTGTGTCCTTCTCAAGTCGAAAAAGCGTTCCTAGATTTTCTGCCACCAAAACAGATGCTTCCGGTGTTGTCTGCCCTACTATATGGGAGAAGTGGCCAAAAAGGGGGCGATCATGCATCTGTGGAAAAGCCTGGCCCTGCAGAAGAAAGTCAGCTGGCGTGAGTAAGCCAATGAGAACCTGACTTTTGGCGACAGATAATAGCTGCAAGTCAGGATCGCAGTAAACATCCAACAATGCCAACAACTCTGTGTCATCGATCTGCTGCATATCAGCTGCCTGCTGCCTGTTGCGTTGATATGATTCCTTCTCCGCGATGATGCCAATGTTGCGCATCCAACCCACATCAAACGAGATTGCTTTTTGGCCGCTGGCAGTACGGTGCCGTGCGAGTGCATCCTGGGCCGAGCAGCCTCCGGCGTAGTTCGATTGTGCGATTGTTCCGCAAGTTCCAGCGAGAGATGACAAGAGAACGAAGAAGTCGAGGTCTCCTGGAAGCATATTATGCAAGTTCCAAGAAGACTGGACCTTCGAATTGACAGTTAGCTCCCATTGAGCGTGAGTCATATTCTCAAACACAGCGTCTTGAAGAACCATGGCGGCATTAATGCATCCTTTAATAGGGGGCATCCCTTGGGCCTTGCACCTTTGGAGAATCTCTGCCAAGGAAGTGGCAGAAGATGCATCACTTTTTGGTGCGAATACCATCACCCCCTGACATGTGAGTCTTGAAACGAGCTCCGCAGCAGACTCACTAACCGGGCCGGACCTTGACAGGATGATCAAATGTCTTGCGCCCCGATCGACCATCCACTTGATAATAGCGCGACCCAAGCCACCAAAGCCGCCTGCAATGATATATGAGGCACCTGGGCTGAATTGCCACATCTTCTTTTCCGAAACGTATCGCTTGTGTCATTGTTAATTAATTAGCCAACACTCGTATGATTTGAAATTGCACTCACAGGAACTACATCAGCGGAATCGATCCCGATAACAACACGACCAATATTTTTTCCACTTTGGAGGAATCTGAAAGCATCCTCCACTTTCGAGACAGGATAGACATGTAATGGATCCGGAGGCTGAGCGCCTTGCTTAATTAGCCCTATGGTGCTTTGAAGGAGACTTGAAGTAAGTTCTTCATCAGACTGTGATAAGTGAACTAGGTCAACAGCAGAGAATGTAACATTGTTTGCGAAGCAGGCCATGGGTAATGCTGAGTTCGCCATGATGTCCGCTTTGCCAATTTCGATGAACCGACCATAAGGCGCAATACACTCCCATGAGGCGCGAAGGCCATCTCCGGAGAGAGAGTTGAGCACAACGTCGACCCCGTAGCCGTTCGTCATACGCATTACACCCTGCGCAAAGGAAGTATTACGGCTGTAGAAAATGTGATCGCTGGGGATGTTGAACTTTTCCATCAAGAATTTCTTCTTCTCGTCGAAGCCAACAGTTGCGAAAATCTCGGCCCCTCTGAGCTTAGCAATCCATATCGCCATCTGACCCGTGCTACCCGACGCGGAATGAATAAGGATCTTTTCTCCTTTCCGTAGTCTAGCGACATGTAGTAGCGAATAATAGGCGGTGATACCCGGCGCAACCATCGAAGCCGCTGCCTCCAATGACAGATCATCTGGAATCTTCAACACAGATGACTCTAGAGCGCGGGGATACGCCCTCATACAACCTGGGGAGATCATGCAAACTCTGTCTCCGGGTTGGAGGCTTGAATTGCAGTCAAATCCCACTCTAGTCACAATGCCGGCACAGTCTCCGCCCAAATCGCCGTCATTCAGACGGCCAAGGGCGACGTATACGTCGCGAAAATTGAGACCCCATGATTTAGCTTCAATCTCAACATCTCGTGGACCCAACGGTGCTCCATGGGTAGAATCCTCGACGAGCTTGAGGCTCTCCAAGTCACCCGGTGTCCCAACGGTCAGTTGCAATGCTGGACCTGAAGACCAAGGCTTGTGTTGTAACTGCGGGGAAACAAGTGATCGTACAATTTTGTTTAGGGACGACTCTTCAATTACTCGGCTGGTGACTATCTCACCATGACGAACGACGTATTCAATTTCGTCTGACGAGTCCTCGAAGGCTGACTTAAGCACCTTGTTGACATAACTTGCGAGAGCACTCACTGACTCTTCCCTGCGCTCTATGGAGAGCATCACAAGATGTTTGTCTATTGCCTCCGTCCGGATGCTGCGCAAGAAGCCCGGAGCAATTCCATAGAGGGCGAATTGTGAGTCATCCGCCCGTGTTGCAGTGACCCATAGTAAGTTTCTGGTTGCTTTTAGTAAAGATTGGAAAGCTCGGAAATCGCCCTCAGTTATGGTAGCAAGGAACGGTTTGTCTGTCTCTAGTAGACATATCACAACGTCAGACTCTGCTACATCCGTATTTCCAATATCTGAGAGCGTGGTGATGTTCAATTGCTGATGCGACGATCGGAATTCGAGCATCTCACAAAGTGATGAAGCTAGAGAAACTTGATTACTGGATTGAGGATCAATTATCAGTAAGATGTTGTCGAACGGAGGCTGACTGTCGGATCGTTGTGCTGTTAGCGCCGTCGTCAATATGATGCTGAAAACATGGCATGAATCATCCCTGAAGTCTCTCAGGCACAGGTCATTACCGGAGAATCCGTTGGCTTGCAGGCATTCATGCCACTTGCCTTCAACAATAGCAGGCGACATCGCACGCCATTCTTCCTGGCAGTTCCACCAACCAGGGGCCAGACCAAATGCGAAATTGGTGATGACATTTTCGGGCGCGACGGGCTCCAGCAGAATCATGCGGCCTCCGGGCTTGAGAGCCTTGTGCACATTTCGGAGCGTCTCCCCGAGAACTGTTGTGGCATGCAGCACACTCCCGGCAATGACTAAGTCGAATGAACCCAGTTCAAAACCCTGGTCTTCAACTGCTCGCTCCAAATCGAACATCTTAAACGTCATTCTCTCGCGGATATCATGCCACCGTTCCCTGGCATTCTCAAAGAAAGTTGACGACACATCAGTGTAAGTATAATTGGAGAAAGAAAGGCCTCCAGTTTGTTCCTCGAGGCTAATTAAAGTTGACAAGATGTGCGAAGTCATGCCGCCTGTCCCCGCTCCTACCTCTAATATGCGGAGCCGTGGGTTTTCATGTGAGGCCAATGTTATCAGACGCTGCAGCCTGTGATCGCAAATACTGTTGAACATATCGGTATAGAATATCTCGGCGAGATTCGAGTCGAATATAACAGAGAGTGGATCGATTTCCCCGACTAAGATTCGTTTTAATTGACGGACGATTGAAGTGAACAGTTTCCAGGGCGGGTTTAGAGTCTCTATCTCCTTGAGTAGAATCTCTAAATCTCCATCACTCATATCGGCATTCGCCTGAGCTGGTGATATTTGTCGAGCCTGTGATTCCATCCACCTAATATGCCTAGTCAAAGAGGCAGGGATCTGTAGACGGTCGCTTGCAGTCAATTGCTCGAGCACTCTACACAGAGATGTGTTAAGGACAAACGCGAGCTTTTTATGCCATGAAGCTATATTTCCCTCATTTTTCGAAATTGTATCGTCGCCGCATGTTCGTCGAAGTTGTTCGGTATCCAATAGACTCAATTGCGGTTGCCAGTCCAAACCATACAAGAGCTTCTTGTTGGCTGGAACGGACTTGTCTTCCTTAGATACCTGGGCTGTGACTAATCTTCCAATTCTACAGAGAACAGAGTTGTCGTCTGTAAACGCGTATATATTCCCTTCTTTCGTTTGTCGGCCGGTGTTTCCACCTGCGGTAGCCAAGTACCGAATAGAAGATGTGTGGGAAGCCTGCCAGCCAGAGGCAGAAAACCACCCGTCATGTAGACTCACAGGTATATGGGTCCCCGATCCTGCGGTGAGCCCCTTCGTGATGCTGACTCGCAGCACTTGGAACGCAGCGTCCAAGACAGCAGGATGGACAAGGCCGACCTGATGTTTGGATGTTACGTTCACGCAAGCAATTGATGTTTCTGCACCATCCGAATGGATATCCTTCAGGATTCGAAAACACTCGCCGTACTTGATACCATTGTCTTCAGAATCCTTGTAAAACCGTTGTGAATTGATTCCAACGGTGCACGTATTCAAGGCATGCTTATACTGGCGCACGGCTTGATCTTTGGCAAGTTGTTCCTCTATCCCGTTATCTACCTCGATGTTCTGCTCTTGATATCGAATCTGTATAGTAGCTCTAAAGCATTCATTCCATCTATCGTTATAGTGAGCGAATAGTTTGATTTCCGACCAAGTCGATTGTTTCTCATATGAGCGTTGATTAGGGCGTAGGTGGAGCATCGTTTCTGTCTTAAATTCCCAGGCTTCCTTCACGACAATAGGGTTTAGGAAGTAAGCCTCTTTGATGTGATAGCATGAAACAACCCGATTTCTAAGGGCAACTTCTCGCGCAGCTTCCATTGCCATGACAAGCATTCCGGCTGCTGGATAAATGGTAGTGTTGCTCACCTGTTATGTGATGAGCACTGGGATATTAAAAGCGAGGGTCGTCTATCTGACACTTACGACGTGATCGCCAAGCCATGGGGTGGTCTCAACGCTCCATAAGTTCCTCCATCTTGGTTCTAACGGGTTCCAATCGTGGAATCGCCACCCGAGAAAATCACCTAGGGTAGGCTTGCGAAGCCTGAAATCGCGACTTAAGCGTGATTCGGTCCAATAGGTGCGGGAACGATCAAAGGGGTACTGCGGACAGTCGACTAGAAATGACGGGGTCGGACTAGAAAGTAGTCTATTCGCTTTGGAGATGTTCAATTCATGACCATGACAGAAAAGACGACCCAGAAGTTCAAGAGTGCTTTCAACGGCGTCTTTTGACCGATGCAGAACATTCGAATACCGAATTTGTTTTTGGTTTTTAATTTGAGCGATCGAGTCTTGAATTGGTCGTTTCAATGCTGGATGGGGTCCTATTTCGACTAGGTCCGTGATGTTTCCAATGCCGACCTTCAAGGTTGGTGCTTTCTGCGTAACAACTTGAATAGCGTCAAGGAATCGCACTGGTGATACAAGATTGTCAACCCAATATTGAGCGGTCGCTAGAATGGATGGTCGAACGAGTTTCCCAGTCACCGTTGAGATCATGGGTATCGATGGCGTCTTATTGCCTGCCTCGAGAGTTTCCATCCGCGATAAATAGTCTTTGGCGATTATCAGCATGAATGACGAATGATATGCTACCCCTGTCCTTAGCTTTTGTGCAAATATTCCCGCTTCATCGAGGTGCTGTTTCACAGCGTCAATAGAACGCTCTGGGCCAGAGAGTGTGCAGTTTATGGGGCTGTTAACACATGCGACATGAACTAAATCTTCAACATCTGGGTTGCCCAGGCTCTTCAAGTAATCTTCCACCTGATCATGTGCGATATTCACAGACATCATAGCACCTATAGAGCCTGCCTTTGCCTTAAGCCTGCTAGCAAGCTGGCCTCTAAAGTATGAGATCTTGCACGCTGATCTTAAACTCAGTGCGCCTATCGTATAACTATATTGCGGTGATTAGCAGGCTTCACGGGTGGTATGGAGTTTCGGAGGCTTACGCTGCGGCAATTTCGCCGGAAGAGTGCCCTATTACGGCTTTGGGAGAAATCCCAAACGATTTTAGTAGTTCAACTAAGGCAATCTGCAAAGCTGTTGACAGTGGTTGACTATACTCCGGTCTGTCGATATTGTCAGGATTGAGAATTTGATCTAGCAAGAATTAGTAATGTTATATTTTTTTAAGTCAATACTAGCTCACTAAAAATAGACCATTCGCATCCAAGATCTCGATATATGTGATCGATACGTTTTAAAGTCGCTTCGTAAATAGGGTATTGCAGGAGTCCTAGTCCCATATTGACGTATTGGGCACCCTGACCTGTGAAGATAAACGCAATGCCCAATTCGGCTGAAGCGCGAACAGGCCTCGAAATAGGGAGTCTGGGGCTCATTGCAATAGAATCATCAGAAACGACCGAAAATGCTCGCCAGAGCATATGACTTCTTCGAGATGCCAGAGTGTATGCAAGTCGTTTGACGGTCTCGCCGGCATCATGGGCCTTAATATAAGATTCGTATTGCTGCAACGTCCGATGTACTTCAATATAGTTAGTAGTCTAATTTCACCGCGAGATCGGTGGGGGTTCATAAGAGTAACCAAGATGCTTCAAACAATCGGGCAAGGGTGAGAAGATCGCTCTTAGTACTTAGTCTAGGAAATAAACAGAATTCATATAACTCACAAGCTTTCTCATCAGATGCACTCCATACTAGCAATGTAGGCATGATTGTGGGATGACTAACTTCTTGCTGCTGTTTATAGTTGGGTTCATAACTATCGTCAATGCTCCGCGAACCTTGGGCATCGGTAATGTGGTCAAGGTTATCTCCAGCGTAGTGGCCGTTAAAGCCATTGATACCATTCTTTTTCGCCCCATTCATGCCATTGACAGTTGTTATGCCGTGTTTGGGACGAGTCCTGTAGACCGTATTATAGTGGAGGCCGTTTGATAGGTGAGAGTTAATGGTATTGTGGTTAGCCGTGAGCTTATGATCTCGAAGATAGTGATATGCATCATCCAAAATAACGTGCGTATTGGTTCCTCCGAAGCCGAATGAGTTCACCGAGACACGTCGAAGGCCGCTGCCCGGCCAAGACATAAGTTTGGTGGGAACCTTGAAATGTATTAGTACCATTACTTTGGGATAATAGCTTTACATACCACCGTATTGTAGAACCCAATGTCGATGTTGTCGTTATGCCGCTGAAAAATGGCGTTTGGAACAATGATGCCCTTTTCTAGGATCACTATAACAAAAACCATGTGTCAGTGGATGTTAGAATACGTTCCCAGGATGATAAGAGCAGTACACATACTGATGGATTTAATAATACCAGCAAGTCCACTACAACCCTCAAGATGACCAATGTTGGCCTTCACAGAGCCCCTACGATCATCAGCAAGAGTGTCTGAAGTTCGTTTAGAAAATGATATACTGACACATAGAGTGGGTTATCAGGGCTCCTGTATGGTCTAAAAACCCTTCCTATAGCTTTCATTTCTATGGGGTCGCCTATTGGTGTGCCAGTTCCTATATTCTGTTAAATATATGTACTTAAATGTGCCCATAAATACCTACCATGCGCTTCCACATAGCGAGTGGGTTCGAATGAGAGGTTTGCTTTCTTGTATACGTGTCGAATAAGTTCTTCTTGCGCCTCGGGAGATGGCTGTGTCAGGGAAGGCGTACGGCCACTGTAGTAAATTGGAAGTTAGTCGTTGTAGCTCGTAGGAATTAGTTAGAGCTTTTCGATTTCGAGTGGTAATAATAGCGGGCAGTAGAATGACTAAAACTCCCATCTTGAGAGAAATATAAGACTTTGAAGACACTTACTCTTGATTAGTGCCGGTTGAGCGAATGACAGCTCTAATCATGTCGCCATCCTCAACGGCTCCCCTTAGAGGCTTTAACACGAGTGCGATAACACCCTCACCTCGAGCGTATCCATTTGCACGATGGTCAAAACTATACGATTTGCTATCAGGGGAAAGAAAACCAAGATTAGACAGCAGCAAGAACCCATCAGGTCCCAGAATAAGGTTTGATCCAGTCACCAACGCCTAAAACCTTTAATAAGCATTGCTGTACGTTAAGCTAACGAAAGTCAGAAATATGGTGCAAGACTTACCATGGAAGCGTCACCGCTGGCCAGTGACTGACAAGCGAGGTCTATTGCCACTAGACTGCTAGAACATGCCGTGTCTATGTGAACACTGGGACCCCTATTACAACACCGAGTCAATAATTTCCACTTATGTAAGAATCATCCAGGGGTTTGGGCGCTTGCAGGAGCGGTAAGTTCAAATAATGCCCATTGAGGAGATTCATATTTCCGAGACATGCTAAAGGGGGAATGAATGACTCCAGCAGACTTACTGCAGGTCGAAAAACCAACTCACGCGATTAGGTATAATCGATGAGAAAGTACCGGTAATTGCCATTCGTGATGCCATCTCAGGGTCTTTGGACACAATTCTAGAATAGTCATCTGTCATCGAGGCGCTGAAAACGGCTGTTCGTGATCTTCTCAATCTCTTCATTGGTAGTCCAGCTGTAGAATTTGAGTCATTACACGCCTTTCAGCAGCTCCTCGCGGGCATATAATTACCGTTCTCAAAGGCTCTATAAGATACTTCGAGCGTCCACCTCTGCATGGGATCCATCGAGGCTGCCTCCGCCGCTGTTATCGAAAAGAAGGGGGAATCGAAGGCCCCCGGATCGTCTTTGATGAAGTAGCCTCCCTTTGCATTCAGCTAATGCCATGTTAGCTTTCGTATTCATGAGTTCTGGTATGGCCCTCTTGCCTTATTGCGTTTTGCTGCCTCTGCATTGTGAAAAGCATTGCCGTCGATACGAGATGTTGGCCAGTCTGTCATCAAATTCCTCCCATTCTCAAGGGCTTCCCAGAAGCTAGAGACAGTTTCTATTCCTTCAGGTAGTTTGAAAGAAAAGCCTATGATAGCGACGTCTCCCATGGCTGGAAATTATGAAGCTGATATGGTGTTGCGACGGGAACTAGGGTTGGAACTATAAAGAGGGAAATGGATCTGAGACTAACTTCCATTTATAAAGATGCCATCACCAGATGAGGGTAATAATAAGAATGCCTTAAATATCGTCGCTGTTGGAATTAAAAGTAAAACGAAAAGAATATATGACTCGGTCAACCTCGGACCTTTTGTATTCAAAGCGCCACTATCGTACAAGTAGACCTGTGGACTTAAGGCAGCAGCTTCTTGAATCCTATACCCGATTTTAGTATGTACTCCGATGTTCTGAAGCAAAACTCTGATGAGGGGGGAGACCTTGACACATATTCTACGACCGGCTATCCTTTACAAGACCTTGGCGATCATTTGAGATCCGCAGGCTAGACCTTTGGACTCTGATAGTCAACAGATCCATCATACACACAGCTCGATAGAGAAGGTTAGTTTGGAAGTAGTAAAAAACAATGATCGATACTCCTAGCCGTGTCACCTTACCCCATGTATAGTACTTGATACATTGACTTGATGCTGCCCAAGCTCTTCCGGTCTCGACAGTACTTTCTAGGTAGGAATGGACCTGTAGGGTCTCGGCACAGAGGTGGATTGACCAAATTCGGAGTCCATGTGGAAGTAGATCAACGGCTGAATCGTGGGGCGTGATGGAGCTCGCGCCCGTGCATTGTCTGGAGCTTTACATATAGACCCTGGTTCTCAGGAAGACCCAAGGACATGCCACCGGAAGAACGTTAGTATGCTGCATAAGTCAGATAATAAGAGCAGATGACAGCTCAGTCAAGGTCTGTTCTGACTGGATGCGGATGCATTAGACCGCATGAAATTAGTAACGCGTGCGCAGAATAGGGCTATAGGCATAACGGAATACGCTGTGTTTGATAGCCGTCGAAGTCGGAAGTCTCATTGTACACGGACTCGAATACCATCTATGCAAGGAGTAGTTCTATCCAAAATCTTTGGGCTGGTGGTACCGACCGTCAAAGCATAGCGGCTGAGAAGTATTTGAAAGATGGTATGGCCCATACATCGGTGCCTGATATTAGGTTGGGCCGTTGTTCCTCCCAATTCATGCTATCTTCACCGTCATAGCGAATTTGAGAGTCTATCGAGATGCGTTTTCTTTGCTTGCATGGTGAGTGGCATTCTTCTAAAGAACATAATCATCCCCCAATCACAAGTTCGGTTTGACTATCACCCAAATCCGGGATCACTACGCCCCCCCTGCCAGAATTGCCTATACCACGTTTCCCTCTGAAGTGTGCCAAGGTGATTATTCGCTAATTGAAGCTGGCTATATAGGAAGAGGCACTACTGCTAAGGTGTGTTAAATCAGCACTATGCACCGTGTTCGCGAGAAACCTGTCGACTAATAAACCGTTTCTAACTCGTCAGATTTTCGAGATGCAGACTGGTATTTGATAGAGACCCTAACGAAGTTTACGCAGAGGGTCTTACTGTTTCTAGCGAGAATTCGTCAGGCTTTAGGACGGGATCATCAATTTGTGTTCGCTAATGGGAATGTGCCCACTGAACCCGATGCCGGTTCGGACCCCCTGCAAGACTAGCGTAGAGTAACTTGGTCATGGCTGATTTTGAACAGGTGCTGCCGCTCTTTCGGATGAATACTTCGGCTACGTTGGTAACACTATCACGGAGTATGAGAACCTATACCATGATTTACTTGACATCATCGACGATCAAGGGCCTTTCGACGGTTTGATGGGTTTTTCCGAAGGTGGAGCCGTTGCAGCTTGGATGCTGATTGAAAATTCAAAGTATCCCCTTACCTTTGGGCACTTGAAATGCGCTATTTTTTTCAGCGCTGCTGTGCCCTTTGACCCGGACGTCGTTCGGACCGGAATTGTCAAACTTGTCGATCCGGCTATAGAGGGTGAGATGATCAAAGTCCCGACGGCCCATATCTGGTCTAAGGAAAACGATATCAATGCTAGGGCTGCCAAGTCGCTCGCGAGTTTGTGTGATGCAAACCTTCGAGAGACGTTTTTGCATTCTTTAGGCCATAATGTTCCTGGGTCAAAGTCTGATTCGGAAGCTCTTGCAGGGACGCTTCGAATTATCGAGCGGACAGTTGAACGCGCCAGAGACCATGTCTCATAAGCATTATCTCGCGCTACCTTTTCAGATGTGTAGACTAGATATGCAACGTATATAGCATAGGCTAATCCATGAAAGAGGAGTTATTCGTCATCATAAGTGCCAGTCCAACGTATTGCAGTGGCTTAAGGTTGGTCTGCATGAGGCGCATATCAGACATAGATGATGATACTTCCATTCCAACTGAGCTTGTGGTTGCGACGAGTAGACTACAACCCGCGCATAGTAATAAGGCTCCAAGACTGATTAAGTGTGACAAATTGACCTTCTCGCCTATACCTGCGTTTAATATGCGTTGGGGTAGAACACTAGTATCCAAGTGGCACAGACGACGATGAGCCAAGCAGGGGTGCTAGACAGAACATCGGATGGAATTCCGGGGTTCTGTCCGGGGTAGATTTGCTAGGGCTGTGGTAACGTCTTCTCTATACTCACCGGTTGCATTTTTGCGTGACGAGAAGTTTTCCGCTGTGACAGCCACTAATTGACATTTGGATAAATATCACAAAACTGGTTATCCGGCAGTAGCTTGACACGGCTTCATTAGGCAATGCAGCTACATCAAAGGCATGAGTGAGCCCATACTTATTAAAACTTAGCTAGATCTCCGACAAAAGAAGTGAAATCTGTTGTGACCTGTACCTGCATACGAATTTCTCCATCTGCTACCCGTAGTTCAAGCGCTAGAATAGGTGTCATCCCAAACGGGTATGTACCATGCGCAATGGGACCTTACATGAGCACAGACATTTTGCCAAAACTACTTGTAGTCAGGGAACCGAGCTTCACTGAAAAGTTTTCGAACTGTGTGATAGAGTATAAGTAAATACTATCCCGTACCACCGATGGTCTGGCCATCAAATATTAACAGGTGCTCGAGCCCTTGGGCTTTCGGTGGGCACAGACTCCGATTCGTCTACGTAGTACATCGTAGATATAATAGCATACGACGACCTGGGAGAGATGTTCGAGCCCATCCCCAGAACCTGCACTGTTTGCACACCCAGGCAGTTTTAAGTACATACGATTCATTATATATGTAGTATTATAGTATAGATGGTCAATTCTGATGAGTCGACCGACGACTAGCATATGCAAACCACCTCGGTTCGCTGATCCGAGCCATCTAGCTGACTGTTGCTCACACGCGCGGCTTATACTGCAAAATTTGTATAATGTTGTCGCATTCGGATAAAATGCTTCCATTGGTTCGGCTCTAGAGTTGACTCGAGTCTGTGCAGCCCCTTGTGTGAGACCATTATCTGCATTATCTGCAGACTGTAGATTTTTCACAGATTCCCCGATTGGTTTCCCAGCGTAGATGAAAACAAGCGAGAGATGTTTTATGCAGTGGTTGTCACTTTGCTCACATTTCGGCATTTTGCTTCACCCAAGCACCCCAACGTCTTGGCCGCGACCAGGGGCAGCATCCATTTTTTGCCTAACTAGCATATCAACCAACATGCATCGAAGATCTTCGATTAATGAAATTATATCTACCTATTAGAAAAGCTTTGTTCCGTTTCCATTGGACTCTTTATCATCAACCTCTGTATTGAAGTTAACATTACAATGGACTTGATACCATACCTGCCTAAAGAACAGCAAGAAGCACTTCTTGCTGGTCCTGCACTCGCAACACCGCCTGGAATTGTCGCCAACTTCGACAACCCGCCAAATGGAAATGACATCGCCCAGGCTACCTTCGTCATATGCCTGTTCTTCGCCACTTTTAGTTTCATAGTACGAATGTACGCCAGATTGGCGGGCTTAAGGTCCGTCAAGCTAGAAGATGGTAATACCTAACTTTTGACTGAATGCTTCACTATCGAAAAGATTTAGAGGCTAACATTGATCTAGGTCTTACATTAATTGCCTACGTACGTAGCAAAGTCCCAACACTCCCCAGCATACATTAATACGTATATCTTAGGCAACCTACATAGGGTATATGTACTGCTGCTACCGATTACTACTGGAATATGGCTACTTCATACACCAGTGGGATCTGCATCTCGGCGATCTGATTGAAATCACTTATGTGAGTTCCGTTGACATCGTACAGGGCCTTGCCAACAGCAACTAAATAACTACAGATCCTTCAGATAGGCGGGGTTTTATACTCGGTCACCCTCCCATTATTAAAAGCCTCTATCTTGCTTGAATGGACACGCCTCTTTGTTCCTCAGGGGACACGTAATGTCTTTTGGTGGCTTTGCGTTACCCTTGCAGGAATCCAGCTCTCCTTCCTCGTCGCATCTGTCTTCGCCCTCAGTTTGGCATGCATTCCGTATCAGAGGATCTGGGACTTCACGATACCAGGGAAATGTATCAAGAAATCCGAGCTCGAAATTACGTCAGCCGCCATCCACTTTGCCTCGGACATTGTGATTCTGATTCTACCGCAAAAGGTCATTTGGTCTCTGCAAATGTCTCTAAGGAAGAAGCTGGGTGTTTCAGTGATCTTCTCCCTAGGTGTTCTGTACGTACATCTCAGCTAGCACGACGCTCATCTGCGAATACACATTAACCTTCTTGCTAGGGCGTGCTTGTCTGCAATTTTACGGCTGATATCTACGATCGAATACTCAACATCATCCGATGTCACCTATGCTGTATCCGCCGTCATTCTATGGGCTCTTGCGGAAATGACATGCGGTTTCATCGTTCTCGGAATGCCCACAGCGCCGAAGGTCTTGCTCGAGACACGGCTAGTGAGCAGAATAAAGTCATCGCTGAGATCCTGGACTGGGACCAATCAATCCGACTCGAAAAATCTGAGTTTGTCCCAAACGTCAAAGGCATCGAGTACTACAAAGTCGTACCAGAAGATTGATGATAAGGAGATCCCTCTTCAAGAAATAAAGAATCTGGACTCAGAATCAACAGAACACCTTCGTAACTTCAAAACAAGGCCAGCGAACTCCATTATTCGTACCACGCAGCTGAGTACGACAGAGGATTACGATTATGGAAATCGAGTCCAGCATGAACAGCTTCAACGACAACACCCATGGCGTACGAAACAATAAAAACTCACCAGTAGGCATAGTCATCATGTTTGATGATGCACACAATAATTTTATGGATAAATGTATTACGAATATGATTTTATATGTTAAGAATTAATGTTTTGGTGATAGGAACAGGCGGAAATTCCATGCGAAGAAAATGGGTACTATCGTCACAACACGGTGATCTCTAGTCTTCGTCGATATTTGTATATTATATTCAATTATATTCCTATATTTACCAATGTAAACTTTTGAGAGCACAAGGCTACTCGCGACTGAATTAGAGCGGAGCATATGGAAAACACGCCTTTATGCCCTTCCCCCTCTTAAAAATCGAAAGTAAGAAAAAACATCACCAAGCTCTATTCTAGATCCTGTCTACTGTGCCTCATCGAACCCGAATCTGTGGCACCACACTGACGCGCGTAATCCACCTCACGATGCTCCATAATAACCCTGCTCAGTTCATCCGATGTATATACAAGTATACCGTTCCATGCAGATCTGCTACTCCATTTTGCGCCATCCGGCGCCGTTTGAAGGACCCGTCATTCCGCCTCCGTTCGCATTCCCTG
Source organism: Xylaria sp. Z34 (assembly GCA_037356055.1). Taxonomy (NCBI): domain Eukaryota; kingdom Fungi; phylum Ascomycota; class Sordariomycetes; order Xylariales; family Xylariaceae; genus Xylaria; species Xylaria sp. Z34. The sequence continues at coordinate 126,968 of JBAWJW010000046.1, read as the reverse complement.
TCTGCGCCAAGTCCTGCAACCCGCTACCCCTTGATCACACTTCAGACTGCATGAAAGCAATCCAGGGTTATGGAGTACCTAGTGCAGATAGACAGCTCACTCCTGCCGCACATAGGTGAGATATTGCAAAAACTGCACTATATGTTTATAGTAGAGGAGCTCGATCAGCTCCACTATAGATACGCTATGATCGCGTGCACGCCGCTATTTCATGGTTGTAGAGATGCCTACTCAGCAAACCGAAATGCTTCAAATAGGACATCGTTCTGGATAGACTGACATGGGTACGTGTGGGAAGCGAACGAATAGAAAATAATTCAAGCCGGACCGAGATTGTATGCAGCATTGCTGCACTTGGCAGTTGACTAGTCGCGATCAGACCTTCTTAAATGTGTGACCCATCATATACCGCTGTATGAAGATTCATAAGATATGAGAAAGCTACAGGAGCGGCACGCGGAAACAGCCAATGATTTATTGCTCTACAACCCCAGCTCCAACACTGCCCCAAGTAGGGTCGTGAGGGGAAATGTGCCGAGGAAGTGAACCGTACTATCGTCCCGCGTCATGTACTGGAACGTAACCCTACCATATAACACAGATCCCGTCCTACACAGGTTCTGCAGAGTCTTAGACTGAGCTAGCTTATTCCAAAAGAAAATTGCCTAAGATGATCCAGGGCCTTCTTAGGCTCGTTGTTTCGTTCGAGGATGACACTTGCGACGCTCCAAGCCCTGTGCCGCTAGCCAAGACTACTCCAATTCAGAGTGTGCTGGTCCTTTTCGATTACTACCTTATGTTGTATGATACCAGGTCACCGGCTGACCAAGCTTTTGTTGCATAAGACAATGTGCCCCCTTTACCTCTCCGATTTGCAGCACAGTAGTGTAGTATCAAAGCAAATGAGGTCAGGACCTTAGGTTATTTGATAGTAGGTCGATTTCGTTTCAATCTTATTAATAATATGTAAACTCTTTGTTTAATCCTCGAACGCGTAACTACATAAATAAGATCACTTGGTCACGTGTACCCGTCGATTTAAATGTGATAACTAGGTACTATTTCGACTACCCATAAACCACCATATCTCATCATGCCCGTGCTCGAGAGCTTATCGCTGGCTGCGAAATATCTTACCGGTGCTACCGCTACTTACGTTAGTTCTTAATTGACCGCAACTACGGAACAAACCGACTGACAATGAAGACGGATAGTGGCTTGTGGTCTTCGCCTATAGAATCTTGCTCCACCCCCTAAAGGATTATCCAGGGCCGTTCATAGCTAAATTAACTGAAGGCTATGCTGGGTTTTATGCTGGTCTGCAACGACTACACTTAGTTACCCAACAAAGTCACCAAAAGTATGGTATGTAATCACACAACCTCTAGTGGGTCACTCATGCAGTTACTGATCTGTTATTAAAGGCAATGTCGTTCGAATCGCCCCTAACCGTCTCGTGTTTAACAGTGTAAAGGCACTTAATGGTAATGGCCCCCTTACTCGTAACGCTTATACTCATAAATCTCTGACAGAGCATAGACATCTATAACAATGACAGAGTTGTCAAGTCACACGTTTACCTGGTCACGCTGGGCTTTACCGGGACCATTAACGTATTCAGTGTCATTGATAGAATAGCCCATCGTTCAAAACGAAAACTGATTGGAGCGGGTGTATCAGAGCGAGCCATGCGGGAGTTCGAACCCACCATGGCCAGCCAGATTGACATATTCTTGAAGCAGATATTGGAGTCCAGTCAGAAATCCGAAGCCGTGAATATGTCAACTCGCTGCAAACGCTTGACGATGGATGTTATAGGCTTACTAGCCTTTGGGTATCCCATGAATACCCAAACCGAGGATCGGTACCGTACTCTCCATGGTGGCATCGAGGCTAGCAATGCGCACAACAATGTCCTTATGCAGTGGCCGAGACTCCAGTCGAAGGTAATCGCTTATCCCTTGCATTACATGACTTTGTCTATACAGAAGCAGGCGTTCCAATTAATCGAGAATATGATCAAAACACGAACAGCCGAAGGCAAGGACGCTCGGCGTGACCTCTACGCGCAAGTTGCAGATCAGCTAGAGACCAACCCGGAATTCCGACAGAGCGACATATGGTCCGAAGCGCTCTTCCTGATTCCCGCTGGTATGTGGAACTCCATTAAGCTGAAATAAAGGGGTAGTTAGCTAATGAAAGTATAGGAGGCGACACAACGGCTGCTGGTATCAGCGCCCTGCTCTTCTATCTAACCCACAATCCCGAGTGTTACCACAAGCTAGCGGAGGAGATTCGTACCACGTTTATGAATAGCAACGAAATTCATGGCGGCCCGCAACTATCTAACTGTCAGTACCTTCGCGCGTGTATCGACGAGGCGCTCCGGATATCCTCGCCAGTTAATGGTACACTCTGGCGTGAGCTAGCAGCCGACGATGATGGCAGCATACCCTTCATCGTAGACGGTCATGTAATCCCTAAAGGAGTCCAAGTAGGCGTCAACATATACACGCTACATCACAACCCGGAGTATTTCCCGGAACCATATGCTTTCAAGCCTGAACGATGGCTTAATGGGGGCGAGGAAGAGCAGCGTAGGATGAGGGATGCGTTTGCTCCGTTCCAAATTGGTTATCGTGGATGTGCAGGTAAGCCAATGGCATACTTGGAAACTAGCCTGGTCATTGCGAAAATTCTGTGGTATTTCGATTTTGAAGCAGCGCCCGGGGAAGCGGGCCAGGTCGGTGGTGGAAAAGTTGGTGATGAGACTGGTAGACATAGACCGGGCGAGTTCCAGATGTATGATGTCTTCGCTTCAGGGCATGACGGCCCCATGCTAGTTTTCAAGCCCCGTGGGCTTCATTGTGAGGAGCTAGCTGCTTTGTAGGAGTGGAACAAAGAAGGTTTATCGCTGTTTCGGGCTCATGGATGGCCCCAATACATTTTTTAGAGTCATGTACAATACTATGTTAATGGGAGGAATATCACAAGACTCCGCAAAGTTCTGATTTTCGTGACGAAGACAATGATTTGACACGCCAAAGCCGCGACACATGCCTAAAACAACAACCACGTGTATAACCGCAAGTCTATTTGCTGCGTAAGCGCCCGATCACGAAGGAAAGTTTGCTACGCTACGTCTTTTATTTGTAACACAACTAACGGAAGAGAATTGTTTGCTTCCCAGTCGATATCCCTTCGAATAAATGAAATAGTTACCCTCACCATATGCTTTATCTCGATAACAAATAAAACGAGTAAATGAGGATCTTTTGTGGTTGCGTGCAAACAATGGGGCCATTGTTGTAGCACAACCATATAATACTTCCCGAGCTTTTGACTCGGCATTGTACAATGATTCTCTACATATAAAGTAGTTTGTATGACCCCGTGAGATTTTCTCATCTATTTCTAAAATCCTTCACACAAACAGGTAACTCTGATCATATTTACAGCTTACTATCCATTCTAGTTACATAAGTTTTGATTTCGTTCTTCTCTTCTAGACCTTCGAGTTGCTGCAAACATGGACAGCCAGGTATCATTCTCAGTAGATACCGGAATCACCCCCGTCAACACTCATATCATAACGGTAGACCATGTACCGGGCTATCAGACTACTCCAGGAATGTTTGGTCCATTCCCTGGCGAACTTTGGCTTGGTGCGTACTCATATTACTATTCCTCTCTTCTTTTGGCAACTTTCATGGCATATGGTTTTCCTTTCGGAGTAAAAGAAATTCTGGGATCTTCCAAATCCTTAAAAACACGACCGAAATGATGATTACTGACTCTTAGAGTTACAGAGGTCGAGGAACACCTCCACTCGAAGAGAGACCTAGTTCGTCTCTCCTCGGTCAACAAGTCTCTACATTCGCTCCTTACGTTCGCCCGTGCCAGGGCTGAGGCTGATATCCGCCACTCATATCTTAAGAGAAAAAGTCCAAGTTCGCTATACGTTGCGTTAAAAAGAGGGCGTCCACTAGCGGAAATTGAAAGAATTGTCGCGGGATACGTCGCGGGCGGATTTTCCCTTCTCGAAACAAACCTTGTGTGCTGGGATCCCCCACTTCATCTCGCTGTGGCAGTAAATCGTATTGACGTCGTGAAGCTGATCTTGGGGGCTGGTGTTGGGATCAACAACAGATGGGCCGGGCACATAGCGGAAGCGTGTCCTGGTTGTGTGCATACCTGGTGTGAAGGAAGAGGATCGACATTCTGTAAGAACGCACTCGACATTGCGAGAGAATTAAAGCATTCGAAGATCGAACAGTATCTTCTGCAACAAGGTATCGAGGATCTTGGTCGAGACAAAGAGATGCATGGCTGGGTGCGAGATTGTTATGAAGCGCAGTTCTCCGTTGAAGAGAATTGGTGGCCAGCTATGTACTACTGATAAAATCTTGCATTGAATACTTCGTGGGAGTTAATAAAATGGTACAATTGTTGTCGGTCTGCGCTAGACCTCTTAAGATTATAATTCTTATTGAAATATAGTATCATTTGCAAATAGTATATTGTATCTGGTCTATTGTCTATAAACCCATTACGTGCTACCGCCCTTCCCCCTGATTAACTCGTTCGCAAAGCTCAAGAAGCATATGGCCAGCCCACTCAAAGTCCTCCATGTCTAAATATACCTGTGCACTTAATCTCGCCCATAACCGACCTGCATGGATGATCAGAGCGATGAAAGTCTTGTATTCCTTAACCATGGTCCTCATCATCCAGGCCTGTGTGCTAATTGTCGCGAGTTCGACGTTGATAGGCAGAGCGACATTGGTCATCGCACACCTCGACATCGTTCGCGACTCATTATCTAGCACTTCAGTCCCTAATATGCTAGAGACTACTCTGCCGCCTTCCTGGGCTAGGGCGTGAGTGTACTGCATGATCTTCGCCTCGCCTCCGAGAACACGTTCGCGCCAATTGATTGCCTCTTGCACGCAGACGAACGGGCTCGAGTCGACTGTGCCGACAAATTCGAAGTTGTTGACGAATGCAGGCTTGCTTGATGGCGGGAGGGGATTGAACCTGGTCCCAAACTTGGGAACATAACCGTGCGAAGTCGGTATGGAAGATGTAATCATGTGTTGATTACGTAGCGGCACGTAAAAGACGGCACAGCTTCTCGGGACGAAGAGCCACTTGTGGCAATTGGAGACAAAGAAGTCCGGATCAAGATTTCCGAGGTCGATGTTAACCATACCCACACCTTGTGCGCCATCCACGAGACTTAAAATCCCAGCAGAGCGGCATGCCTTGGTAATCGCCTCAAAGGGGAAGCAAACACCTGGTAGGCTTGATACCACATCGAACAAGCATATTTTGGCACGCTTCCCGGCGCTTGTCGCGCTATCTACCGCGGCATGGAAGGCTTGCACGATGTCCTCGTCCTCACACGGGTATGTGATGTTGATAGGTCGTGACGAAACTTTCCCAAGACTACTGTCCACAACGTAATCAATCACTTTGGCGCATCCACCGTAAACTGTGCTGAAGTAAAGAATTTCATCTTTGCCATCATCATCCCACACGATACTACGAAGAACAGCGTTAACCCCTGTAGTGGCATTGGAAACGAAGACGACTGTATCAGTAGGCGCGTTGATGAACTTCGCCATAGCCGCTCTGGACTCGTCTAGAATAATGGGATACTCATATCGGATGTAACTGTCGGGTGCCGCCTCACAGAGGTCCTGGTGATGCTTCATGTGATTCCTGATGTCGCGTGGTGCAGCGCCGAACGATCCTAACAACATCAACACTGTTCGTCAAATTTTGCCTTCATCTGTCTTACCATGGTTGAGGTATCGATGTTCTGGGTGGAACTCAAAGTACTGAAGCATTCGTCTCCCGAATAGAGGAGACTTCCGGTCATTCATTTTGCAGTCCGTCCGCGACGCAGATATTAGATGAGTTTCAAATTCGTTGGACAAGCAATTACTCGCGTGCTTGCGATGCAATAAGAGGGTAATCCGCTGTCTGCATTTCAACACGGAGCACCGGCATAGATCGGGGCAGAGTCTCACGACGTCCGGTTCTCGGGCGCCGAGATCGTTAACTCACGCAATCCCATACTCGTGGCGCTGTTCATATTACCATATTACCGTTCACGAGCGGACTTTGAGTCATGTACCTTTAGGGTTTCGGGACAGCGCGAACTAGGTGCAAACCTTTCCTATTAGGGTTCTTAGTAGGTACATATCGGTCTGCATTCAAGGCTAGGCTTCGTGTGATGTAAACTGAAGGGCGTAGAATGGTAGAGCGTCCTGTCCGATGTCGAAATTCCCATTCTTCTGCCCATCAAATTCATGTGATGAACCGAGGAACATATACTAGTAGATCGGATGATGATTCGCCGTCATTACTTGCAGTTCAACTGCCTTAAAGGTGCGCATCCCACGCCAAGAAATATTCCCGTGCTTAAATGCATTAGCTACTTAATGCGAATGCAATGTTCAAAGTACGACATCGCCCAACTATTAATACATAGTAGTACACTCTTCGTTATTAGTCTACTCAAGCGGCTGATTGTCTAACTATTGGACACATCGACATTATCACGAAGGAAGATCAACAAATTACAATTTCAACGTGCTAGAAAATCTCGCAATGAGAGTGCGGTGGCCTCTAATACTAACGGCAGTAGTGCGATCTGATGCGAAGCTTTCTCTCACCAAAAGTTTTGATTAACCTGCTTGAGAAGGTGGCTCGTTCTCGTGATCTAACAATTGAACGGATTGTAAAAATAGGTAGGTGACAATAAGTATCAGAACGCCTCAACCCGGAGTATTCATAAGCCTGATGATAGAAGGTAAACTGACGAGTACACATCATTTGTTGACCTGCTGGTAGTAATAGGCTTCAGTATTCACCATTAATGTGGATTGGGACAACTAGGATTTCTCAATTTAGGCGGGACCACTGAAAATCCGGATGAGGACTAAAGTGCCCTTGATCTACAACAGCGTACCCATAGAGTTTAATCTGGGGGAAACGCGGCCCGGAAGCAGTCTCCGCACACCAAGTAGTAGGGAATAGATGCGCCAAGGCTGCATTTGGTGTCGCGAGAACACAAGCCATCCAGACCAGCTGCCCGAGCATTTGCCGAGAGGCGAGAAGACAAGAAATCAATCTGCGGACGAGAAGAACCGACCTATCCACATCACGGGGAATGCGGCAAGGGCCATGCCCTCTCCGTGATTTGCTTCTCCGCAGTTAGCCAGATCCGGCTGATTCGCGGAGGCACGCTGCCACGCGCTACCGTGACCAAGGCAGGCTCTCCATGGCGGCAGCATATTGGCTGTGGGCCTTTCCAAGCATTCTCCAAGGCTTGGGACCTCGGAACGGAAAAGCAAAAGCGTAATTATGTGAAGTATAAAATGGGCGAGGCCAGGTATTTCCTGGTCGTGAGTGTTGTAGAATGGCGTGGATCCAGAAAGGAAGACGGCCAGAGGACAGTGCTTCTCCAGATCGATATTCCCCCCTTTACCGTTGAGCAATGAGATTCCAACATATTGCTGCGGCTCTGTCCGCGGCTTCGACAGCCATAGCAGCCCCTGCTGATACCGTTGCGAGGGAGAGCGCGTCATCTGCTGACGGTCTGGATTGGGCAGCGGCATACACGAAAGCCAACGCTGCGCTCGCTAAGCTATCATCGAGTGACAAGATCAATATCGTGACCGGTGTCGGCTGGAACAAAGGGCCTTGTGTCGGCAACACAGCGGCCATCGGCTCTATCAGCTATCCACAACTCTGTCTTCAAGACAGTCCTCTCGGCGTTCGTTATGGTAAGAGCGTCAATGCCTTCACTCCAGGTATTCAGGCAGCCTCAACCTGGGATCGGACATTAATCCGACAACGGGGACAATACATGGGCGAGGAAACGAAGGGCTGTGGCATCCATGTCCTCTTGGGCCCTGTCGCCGGGCCTTTGGGCAAGAATCCTCTTGGTGGCAGGAACTGGGAAGGCTTCGGAGCCGACCCCTATCTACAGGGTATTTCTATGGCAGAGACCATTCAAGGAATGCAAGGCGCCGGAATCCAGGCGACCGCAAAGCACTTCATTCTCAACGAGCAGGAGCTCAACCGCGAGACTATGAGCTCCTCTGTCGACGATCGCACTATGCACGAATTATATCTGTGGCCGTTTGCGGATGCCGTCCACGCAGATGTGGCTTCGGTCATGTGCTCGTATAATAAGATTAACGTAAGGGGACAATCTACATGCTTGCTCTGCGTAGAAGGTCCATGGCAAACACTAATTTAACTTTCCTAGGGAACGTGGGCGTGCGAGAACGACGGAGTCATGAACAAGCTCCTCAAACAGGAGCTAGGCTTCCAAGGCTATGTGATGACAGATTGGAATGCCCAGCATACCACACAACCGGCGGCCAACACGGGTCTTGACATGTCGATGCCGGGCTCTGATTTCAACGGCAACAATGTGCTCTGGGGCTCAAAGTTGAGCCAAGCCATCAGCAGCGGCCAGGTCCAGCAATCCCGAGTCGATGACATGGTCCGCCGCATCCTCGCCGCGTGGTATCTTGTCGGCCAGGACAAGAGCTACCCCAGCATCAATCTTAGTGCCAATGTGCAAGGGACACACAAAGACAACATCCGTGCCGTCGCACGTGATGGCATCGTACTACTCAAGAACGACGGCAATCTCCTACCCTTAAAGAAGCCCGCTAAGCTTGGCCTAGTCGGCTCGGCCGCTGTGATCGGCCAACATGGCCAAAACACATGTCAAGACCAAGCCTGCAACAGTGGTGCCCTGGGCATGGGCTGGGGCTCGGGTACAGCACCATACCCGTACTTCAGCGCACCCTCGGACGCTATCAAGGCGCGCGCCCAGGCAGATGGGACGCAAGTCACCGTATCATCAACGGATAGCACGGGTAGCGTTAGCGGTGCTGTTAATGGCGCTGACGCGGCCATCGTCTTCATCACATCCGACTCGGGTGAGGGCTACCTCACGGTCGAGGGGGTTGCAGGAGACCGGAACAACCTCGACCCATGGCACAGCGGAAACGATCTCGTCAAGGCTGTCGCGGCTATCAACAAAAACGTCATCGTGGTCGTGCATTCCGTCGGCCCTATCATCCTTGAGACGATCCTCGCGCAGCCCAACGTCAAGGCCATCGTCTGGGCGGGCATGCCGTCGCAGGAGAACGGCAACGCGCTCGTCGACATTCTGTACGGCAGCACCTCGCCCTCGGGCAAACTGCCATATACCATCGCTAAGTCCGCGAATGACTATGGAACCACCATCGCTCGCGGCGACGACAGCTTCACCGAGGGCCTATACATCGACTACCGCCACTTTGACAAGTCTAACATCACGCCTCGGTACGAATTTGGTTTTGGCCTGTGTAAGTTACTCTCGCCTATCTCCACCTGATTGGCTGGCATATTACGAGCTACTCTTACTAACGGGTGATCAGCTTACACCAACTTCACCTACTCTGGTATTGCCGTCTCAGGAAAGCCCACGTCGGGAGCCGCAACTGGAAACGTCATTCCAGGTGGCCGCGCTGACCTCTGGGATACTGTCGCAACAGTCACCGTGACAGTCGCCAACTCGGGCAGCGTGAAGGGCGCCGAAGTAGCGCAGTTATATGTAGGATACCCAGCATCAGCCAACACGCCGCCCAAGCAACTCCGCGGCTTCCAGAAGACACTCCTCGATGTAGGCGCTAAAGCCAGCGTCTCTTTCCCACTTCTGCGACGCGATATCAGCGTCTGGGACTCTACTAAGCAGAATTGGGTTGTTCCCGCTGGCGATTTTACCCTCTCCGTGGGTTCTAGCAGCCGGGATGTGCGACAGACGGCCAAGTTAACTGTGGCGTGATGGAGATGAATGGCGATGAGCAGTGCGGGAAGCACACCGCGGGTTCAAATAGGTGTACATAGAAAATATGAACTCGGAAAAAATGAGCATACACTCTCCGTTATTAGTGACTATGGAATTCTCTATGAATGCAATCCGATGGTCCTGTGGCCTGCCCAAGCACAACCCCGGCGTCAATACTCGTACAATACAGCGTTCGCCGCGAGCTGAACAGCAACCGTTCACATGCTACTCAAGTAATAGCCGAACTCGACACCGTCATAACTCGTACGCAACTAGAGAAAGTATCGGAACCATATGCTGGACAGGTCGCCGTGGCTCATGGTGATTAGTCTAGAATGCGAGCCGGCCTGCGCAGATTCTTAAGATGAACAGAGACCTTCACGACGGCGCCATCGGCACGGCGAGCTTCCATCTTGAGTCCGGAAGATACAAACCTGAACTTGCCGGAGAACACGTAGGCGGGCTCGGGAGCGTCTCCGAGAAGAAGCTCGCCACGATCGTTCAGGTCGGGTCGGGGGCTCGCGAAGCGCTGGGGTTGCGGCGTCTCCTGGCTCTCTTCTTTGATCACAAAGAGCATTTCTTCTCTCACCAGTCCGACTCCGCTGCCGATATCCAGGGTACCATTGGACTGGTAGCCGCTGGCGTGCTCGCCGCCGGGCCTTTGATTGGTGGGCGCGACAGGCACGACGCTGGGGCGGTTGTTGATATGCCGAATCAGAGAGGTAGCTCGCTCAAATTTCTCGCACTTGATTTCCACTCCATCGTCGTCTATGTCGCGTGGCAGGGCAAATGCTTCCGGGTGCTCGTTCATCATTGTCCAAATGGCGTCGGCCGTGGCGTCCCGCAGCGTGCTAAACACATGCATGTCCGCGATGTCGCTGTTGATCAAATGCACGACGACAAAGACAAGACCCTCAGAGTGTTGTTTGTCCTCCCACTTGACCATATTCTGCTTAAGAGCGAGGACGAGACCCTCGGAGAAATGTAGTTGGTGCATTGGGGTACTCTTGTAGGCGATGCGAGGGTTGGATGGAATATCGACTGCATCGTCTATGTCCGTAGTATTATTCGCGCTGTTGGGAAGTTGGTTATGGTTCCTATTAGATATGTCAATGAGAATACCATTGTCAATGGCGATATTAAAGTCATATAAAGGCGTTGTAACTTACGATGCATTCGTTCGTGGGTCAATAGGAATAAGAAAGTCCCGAGGGGGGTTGCGAGAATTAGTCGAGGCGCGAGGAGCAGCCGCAGCCGCTGTGGGTTGTTTTTAGCATATCGTAACGAAGCATAAAGCAGCTAGATATCGTAGCTTACCTTTCTTCATATTATAGACACGCATGCCGACAGCTTGGGGCTCATATACGCCGGAGATGAGACGCTCTCGAAGACTTGTTTTGCGCCGATGAATCTCGACTGGATAGACATCTGGGGGAGGTGAAGCATTGGGCTTTCGCTTTTTAGTGCTCTTGGGGGCCCCGTCACTGTCATCGTCTTTATCAATTAGGCCGCCTGCATTACCTCGAGTTCTGTAGCGCTTCATTGCGCGCGAAGTACCACATCGTAGACTTGGGAGGGCGTGACGGCCACCCTGGGCGGAAATTGGACCGCGACCACGGCCACCCGCGCGAACAGTGCTACCGCTGCGAAGGTTTCCATTGCCTTGAGTAGCAGCGCCATCAACTGTGGCTGGATCGTAACCATCATCAATTCGCATCTTATCGGAAGCAACGTCGCTACCGGGGGCTGCGGCACCCTGGGTAGTGCCACCGCCAGAGCTAGTAGAAACTTCCATTGCGTCGGCGACTTCAACTCTGTTGACTGGGTTGGTGATATCAATGTGGGTAGAGGTGCTAGAGTGTCTAGAGAAACAGTATGAAGAATCGGAGGCGTGGGACTCGCTATTTTGAGAGAGGCGCAGATGAAAGGTTGAACGATACCGATTGCCTTGATATGAGTCGTCTTGTTGTGCAAGGAAAGTAGGCAGAAAGGGTGAATCCCTAGATAAAGTAGGAGAAGACTCTACCTCAATGCTAGGTATAGGGATATCAGGGGAGATGAGCGGTGGATGAAGACCACAAATGTTAGGAATGAATGGCATGAGGAAAGAGCTATCACATGTAGCTCGATTAACGAGGGCGAGAGTCTGAGCACGATTGCTGTGAGTGCTAGGATAAGTGGTCGTATTCGGCTGTAAGTTTGCAGTGGCCAGTGAATACGTCTCCCAGCGACCTTGCCTGGGGGTTACCGGGGAGATGAGCTGCAATTGTGAGTCTTCTGTATCCATCGCCCCCGTGTTTACTCTGGTAATGACCGTCTCTCTTTCTATTACAGGCTGCCAGCTTGACTAGCTCCGAGTGAGAAATTCCTTTTAGTCTAGTGGCACGCACAGCCTCCTTGCTGTCAGTGACGATGAGATAAAACTGCAGTACAGCGGCTTTTAGGTAGACTACACCCTTTGTTAAGTTGCAATATTTGCGACTATGCTGGTTGATACTGCCCTGTAGAAGGAACTTCTAATGCAAAGCTACGCAAAGCCTGAAACCTCTATTTTAGTAGCTGTGATTTTCTGTCAAGACAACATGCCTTACTGTGAAAGTAGGCACTAAACCAGGGAAGAGGAAAAAAAGGGAAAACACTCTATGCGGAAAAGTATCTTTGAAAAGAGGAAGATCGAAGTCGCCAACGATATAAATCTAATTACCTGGTTGATGTGTTGTGGCCGTCTCCTAGCTTCGGTCTGTCAAACAGCAGGCACCTTCCATGTTTTAGAACTTTGAAATACATAAAATGCAAGAACTGGATCCGTCTGTTTTGCAATCAGGTACAAGTCATCACAACTCTGAGTCGACGCACTTTTAGGTGCATCAGATCGTCTTGGGTAGATGGTAGCATCAACCCCGGCATCGATGAGTACCTGTTATCAAGTAGTCACGGGTCAAGTACAAGTACACCTTTCTATTCGTATTCGGGCTGCTTGCTAAACGTAGTTGCTAATTTATATAGTACATGTTATAACCGTTCAGGAACCTCAAAGGATGAAATTAACGCCTATCGATAAATGTCATCAATATAAGTAAAGGTAGAAGTTGGCGTTCGTTTGGGCCACAGTGAAATGCCAAGCCTTCATTCATTCAACTCCTTTATACATACGATAGAGAGTATCTTAAAGAATCGTGGGGTTACTTTAGATGAGAATAAACCTCTCAATAGTAACTCCTTTTGATGCGAATGTCTTTGGTGTTAAGCGCGGATCGTAGTTGATGATTTGACCAGTTTTCTTGTTTTTGTATAATTGGAAGGTCGTTGGGCCACTGATTGTCTCGGTGTCTATCCTCTCCCAGTCCGTTGGAAGCGGCGGCAACCGTGGATCTTCATCTGAAAGAACTCCTGTCTTCTTGTTCAGAAATCGATAGTTTCTTCTATGGTCCCTCGTCTCAGTGAATACCTGCACTCCCCAGTGATCTTCCAGGGGACCCAGTAATGCCGTCGCATCTTCCAATCCGCACACGTAACACTCGCCCACAACGCTATGTCCGCCCCCAGGTTGTGGTCGCAATACTATTGGCGAGTCACATCCAAAGAAGACGCATATAACATCGCCTTATATGAATTTAGTATTATCGAAGTTACCCAGACGACAAGAAGACTGACCTTGCTGGGCACCTGTGGGGCCGAGCCCCAGGTAACCCTCGTTTGTTGTTATGAAATACCTGTGACGCATTAAATCGCGGGAATAGTCTTCATGGAATGAGGAGGGACCCTCCGTGGAGTTTCCCTGTGCCACCAGACCCGTTGCTGAGTTATGGTTAGAGAGATGGGAAGCCCAATCATTCAGTGTTGGAACATTGTGGATCGGAAACCGTTCGCGGAGATAGTTTGCCGTAGTTATCTTGGTGCAGACGCTCCAAATCGGTTCTCCAGTACGATATGTGCATTCTCTACTAGTATTGGGTGGGTGGATATTACCAACCTTCAGGTCGGAGTCGGAGTCTGTGGCTGAGCATTGATCATCGCCTAACCCACATGGTATAGAGGTAACTGGCAGGACACCTTTGATCACAGCACAGCAAACTCCCATAACTTCGAGCATATTTGAATTTATAATCCTCGCGCGGCAAGGAGAATATCCTGCCGCAAATTGCCAGTCGATTGGCTTCGGCCATGACCCGGAGGTTGAGAATTCAGGCACCCAGGATGTTGGCCTGCTTTGTGTCTGGTTTCTCAAGTTGCAATCCCTCAATAATTCCAGTCGGTTTGTGTATTCCATGTGTCTGATAAATACATCCTTATAGACTTCGTTCACAGCTGCACTATAATCTGGCTGTAAGACCTGCCTGAATGGCTGAGGAAGGAGCCCTAGGAGCGCAAAAACAAGGTCTCGAGGATCAGTGCATTTTCTATTCTTAGTTAATCGAAGTATGTGGGATGTCGGAACTTGTTGAATGTTATTTCTTGCCAATTGTTCGACGAAGAGTAATTTTGCACGAGGTAGTATCGAAGGCATATTGTTCTTGTTCTGAGTAACTTCTGCATTAGTTTTGAAAAATTTGTAGACCAATAGCTCAACTCACCCATAGCGTAACTATCGCCTTGCGGAAATTAGACCAGCCGATTTCCTCAGTGCCGCATTGTATGACAGCATGGTGATTTGCAAGCTGGATCTCTTGGATGACCCAAACACGAGTGAACCAAGGCCTAGCCAATAGTTCACTGATTGCTTTCCAGGTCTCTTCGTTATAAGGAAGCTTGCAATTTGCTTCGCACCACCAGGGCTCCTCAGAGTCAGGGGTACAAAACATCCAATTGTCTTTGGTCGTCACAACTTGGCGGCCAAGATAATCAAGTGTTCTAATGGCCAAAGCGCTGCTATGATCGCCGGGTCCAAGCCATACTACCACTCGGCTGGCTTGTTTATATATAGCTGCCATTCGTCTGACTTGTGCAGTCCTCTCGGCTTCATCTGATTGATTAATACATATGGCGTCTACCCAAAGAGACCGAGACCGGTTCTTATAACGGAGGTGCGTTAAAGCGCTCAACAAATTGGATCCAATTGTTAAAACCGCGGAGGTTATTGATGTATCACCCGTTACTAAAACTGGGTTGCTTGCTTGACCTGTGCCCCAAGTGTACGATAAGGCTTCATACATCACGGATTGGCAGCTCGGCTCTGTGCCATCATCTGATGCTACATAGAGTGAACGGTCAAAAGTGGGATTAGGGTGTTCCCAAGTTGCCTTCCAATTGCTGCCATCTTCTTCTTCGTAATAAAAGAACACTTGGCTCTCGGTTGTTTCAAAGACCTTCCACTTGTTTGGTAGTGTTCTCTTCAGCTCATCGATATTCATCGTGGTACTGCTCCGTTCAGCCAAAAAAGTATGATGAACATGAGAGATGTGGAGCCGTATTGGCTCATGAAATTCGCCTGGAAGGAGAGTGGCGAGCCTTATTTCACGATCATGCGATAGCTGCCGATAAAGGTAAGGGGCTGAATCCATCACGCTTTTAAGACTATGATAATTGCTCATAGAGAACTATGCGAAAACCTGGCAAATATAACTAAAGGTAAAGTGACTCATCGAGCTGATAATCGAGTGCTGCAATCACGTCTTTTATGTCTTAGTACGGTTTGAACAATGCGAAATTGATACAGAAAAATATACCGAGTGGCTCTATCAATTGGCTATCATTCTGCCCTATTTATCAAATCATGTTTCATAGTTTCCGATCATGGACTAATAGTATCTATTCCTGAGGGTGCCAGGCACTTAGGTATGTTATCAGGTCACAAACTAATTGGGCGCGCTTCTATCTCACTGCGTCATTGTGGTCCCAGCTATTTCCCTCATACGAATCAATCATGAAGATAATGACATGCTCAGGATGCGAGCTCTCGCTAAGTGTTACAACTTTCTATTGGTGTGACGAATTGAGAGCTCCGAACTGTGCAGGTCCCATGAGGCAATGTAGCGGTGTTGAGGGTGTAGAGCAATCATAATCCATTGGGTTGGAATCAGACCATCTCCCTGTGAGAACGCCAAGATGGCCACCCAGACCAGGTTTCTGCATCTTACATTATAACAGATATTAGAAAGCACGACTTTCATTTGTTCACAAGATCGATATGCCAGTCAGCCTCTCCATACTTAGTTTAGACCCCGTTTCTGTCACGCTTGTCGCTCGCAAGCTTCGATCAGCCTCATTCCTACCCACCCCACACCACCAAGAGGGTTATAAGGTGTCTAGACGGGGAAGGACTCTGGGAACCTAGCCCCTTACTAAATAACTATTTCTGCATCATACTTTTCGCTGATTCTTCCACATTGCTAGTTCACTCGAGTTGCATTTCGTTGAATCAGGTTGTTGCCTCTTTATTTTGTTGATATTTACTGGTCTCGGGTGTGTAATAATACCTCCTTGACTAGAGATCAGGGGTATGTAACTCCACCCTAGTTACTTCAGTATTCAGAGCAGAGCCTATCAGGATTTTATTTACGAACGATCCACCCTTGACTTTTCACCAACTTAGCTTGGGATATGGGCTTATCAATTCATATTCAAAGCTAGGAATAAATATTTAAACAAACAGAAGAATCCACGATCATAGGCGGCGCACTGTGGCTTGATCGGAAAGCGACAAAACTACCTGGATAAAAGCCATGAGAGAAGCAAGGGAGCTAAATGCTGGCAACCCCTGAATTTACCTGTCTTGAGGTCCATCGTCTTTTTATAGATACGAATTAGCCTCTTGTGGATTCATTCTAGACTAGATAGTGACGCCTTTTGACTTTTCTAGACGTGCAGGTCTAATGGATATATCCCTTGGTGGAACTGAAAACACCACTTCGCATTCAATGAACTTAGCCATCAGTTCTATCCAATCCTCTATGAGTACTTGTACGCCACCATGTTAATGCGAAACATTTAGGGAACTCGGATGTTGCACAGCGAGAAGTTTGCAGTCTGTACCCACACATCTTGCGGAACCGGCCGTGCACATCAGAGGCTGTGTTTATCCTATCAGTAAGAGAGTCTCGGGCCCGTTCAAGTCATTCGAGCTAGTTACGGTGACTCGGAGATAAATTGCTCAAAAGTCTGAAGCGATCCTATTGGATATGTGTGTGAACGCCAGACTAAAATATGCTATGAATTCTTGATAAGTCAGCTTCTTGATTTTTTAAGTTCCATCAGTAAGTACGTAATAACAGTCTACCACAGGTGTGCTAGAGTATAGAAAATTTGTATTTGATATTCTCTAATACTCCTCTGAACCGAACTTCTATTATCTTATGACTGCTCGATTCATTTCAATGGTGGTTATTTAAATGCAGGGATCTCTCGTAGGGAAGCGCACATGCAAGGAGGGCCTTGATGGAGCACAAATCTTGATCATGAGCTGCTCTGTACAACCGTAGTATGTCATCCTGCGGATCCAGTCAACCATGTCCGGTTCTATGGGGGTTCGGTTACAGATATAAGTTGATGTGATCCTAGGAGAGTAAATCTCAATCTCAATCTTCTTTGGAACAGTTCTCACATTAGCCATGGATTTCTCGAGCCCTGGTATATGGCTTGCCACGCTATCAGTGCTGATTGGAACGGTAAGGTGTGAACTGCAATGTCTCGGGGTTACTTATATAATATAATATTACGGGTTCTATACTAATTAACACGCAGGCCTCATTCTATGTTTTATATCGGGGGATCTACAATGTCTTTTACCATCCTCTCCGCTCGTACCCCGGCCCGTGGCTTTGGAGCGCAAGTCGTCTACCATACACTATCTCTATATTTCGAGGAGACGCTACGCATAGAGTCAAGTCGCTGCACGATAAATATGGCCAGGTTGTTCGGATAACCCCGGACTCACTCTCATATACTACGGGGAGGGTGTGGAAAGGTTAGCGATTAGAATCTAGGCTCCTACTGTCAATGCTGACACGTGATGCTATTACAGATGTATACGCTTCGGGGCAATCAAATGGAAGTGGAAATCTTCCTAAAGATTTCAAGTTCTACATCACTCCGCCGGGTAGTATTGAGAACATAGTAAGGTTGTCTTTCGCTACGTAGACTAATCCACATTCTAAGTCTCATGCAGTCTACAGCCAGCGACGCGAACCACCGACGGCTTCGCAAAATCCAAGGACATGCATTTTCACAGAAAGCAATCTCTCTTCAAGAGCCATATTTAGTGCTATACGTCAAAACATTCATCACCTCTCTGCGAAACGAAGCCGCTCGGAGCGACGGTATCGTCAATATCACGAAATGGGTCGATATATGGGCTGCTGATACGATCGGAAGTTTAGCCTTCGGCGAATCCTTTGGTGGCCTATGGGCACGTCAATTACACCTTTGGCTTAAATCACTTTATACAACAACCAAAACGTACACCTTCACCCGTGAAATCCTCCGCCTTCCTAGTTTCCTCATCAAGCCCGCATTGGCATGTATTCCAAAGAGCATGAAGGAACACCAGGAAGGTGCGCTTCCGTTCGGCGTGACAGCAACTACACATAGGTTAAGGCAGCAAACTGACAGACGAGATTTTATGTCATACATGCTGAGACACAATGACGACGAAGGGAAACGGTAAATAAGACCTCTTCATACAATTGGAACTTTGTCAGGCTACTAATCAGTGTCCAGCATGTCAAGGGCCGAGATTGACATGGCGGCTATCACGCTCATCTTCGCCGGGAGTGAAACCAGTAAGTCACGCAGAACCCTTGACGGGCCTATGTTTCCGCTTTACGTATACCAATACTACCTCATAGCTGCGACCATGATTACGGGCACTGTTTACCTCCTCATTACCAACCCCTCCGTTTTAAGCAAATTGACAGAGAATATTCGTTCCAATTTCCCTCACGAAGACGACCTAACGAACGCGAGACTGAAACGAAACGAATATCTCGATTGTGTGCTGAGAGAAGGGCTGCGCTTATACCCACCAACCCCCGATAAACTCTTCCGCACGACTAAGAACCGGAGCGTGATGGTGGCAGGCAGAATGGTTCCGCCGCACACAAGCATAACGGTGAATCTCTGGGCTGCCTACCGGGACCCCACAAACTTCCACAGACCCCTCGAATTTATCCCAGAGCGTTGGCTGAAAGATACACCGCCTGAGTTTTTGAAAGATGATAAAACAGTCTTTAAGCCGTTTAGCTTTGGGCCTCGAGACTGCATCGGGAAGAAGTTGGTGCCCTAAGTCCGATGATTCTGTGTACAAGTACTAACCCTGAACTGCAGTCTTGCTTGGGCTCAAATGCGCTTGGTTCTGGCACACTTGGTCTGGAATTTCGATTTCCTAGGTCTCGAACGGGGAAGCAGACAGTGGATAGAGCGACAGAAGATTTTTACTCTTTGGGAAAAGCTACCGTTGGATGTTAGCATCATGCCACGGCGTCATCATAACGACTGAGCCTTACCGGGAACTCACAGTTGGTCCAGACGAATGCGGCATTAAAGATAGAATGTTTTACGTCAGGAACGTCCATTCCATAGATAGCACAGCGGGAGTTGGTGCGAGTTTGTATTGCACTTCACGTCGTAGAGAACCACTCTCCTGGAACAATTCAGCCCAATGCTCGATTGTATTGAAATGAACACTTTCTAAATGTGAAAACCATGACTATGGTATTCTGTGGTTCTCGCCAAATATCTCGAGGGAAATACGCCAATGATTGACGCAATGCAGCCGAACTTTTATTTCGTTGACGAATCCGGTTATAAGATATCACCCGCGTGGAATAGAGTGTGCAATCTGCATACGAACCTAGCTGAGGGGTACTGATTTGTAGCCCTACCCAAGAGCCTTTTTATAGGTTGAGGTGCGATCCGAAAGATATTGACATCTGCTCGAGATAGGCCTCGGCTGTAGCTAGAGCAAAGGGGATACCGTCTAATACTTCCACAAGATGTACGGCGTCGGGATCTAGAGGCTAAATTAGATGTATCCAGTATAACTCCCATACTAACTTACCACCAGTTAGTCAACCCTTTTTGTTCTCGAGGTAGTTGATAGAATTTGTAGGCTATCGTGGACGTTCTATACTTTTTCTATTCGAATAGCGTGGCCAATCTTTACCTCAGATGACTTGGTAGTAATCATAAATCATAATTAAGCCTTGTTACGCTTTTAGTAGGTACTCCTGAATATCAATAGCAGTGCGGTCTGCATTACTTGGCAGTTTAGGGTTGTCGTAGTTGTCATAAACCAGTAGCCATCCCTACGTGCACACGTGAGTCGGAATATCCGAGTCCTTTCAAAGAGCTTGTTAGATCATCTACAACAAAAAGAATCAAAGACAAGAAATAGGAGTAATAAATCGCACAGTATTGGTTGGTAAGCTCAGCCATGCCCTGATAGACGTCGTGTGCATGGCGACATCATGGACCTTTGAAGAAAGCTCGTTCAAATACTTATATCTGCTAATTCATTTATCGAAACAGCACAAAATGCTCACAATGGTAGGTGGGTACAAAAAATGCCTATAGTTGGTTTTTCCACACGCTGGTTCCAGAGTGTTTAAGGTGGTTTTCCTAACATTACCTGGCTAAAACACTTCAGTCCTAAATTACGAGTTGGGTAACTGTCAAGCTTAGGACTAGGTACTTAGAACGTAGCTACATTTTTGTTATAATAATGCACGTAACAGACTGCCAGAATTTCAGACAGTGTGACTAAAAAAAACTTAACAGAAAGGGGTCTTCTCGGGTAGGTACTAAAAGTACTTGAAATACAGGAAAGAAAAGTCATTATTTCTTGGTCTATCCAGTAAGCGCGACATGAACCATCATTTCCACAATGGCTGGCACCCACAAACGTTTCTCATAGTATGTATATCATAGCATTCGTTCACATTTCATACGACGTTTTAAGCCCTGCCCTAAACGCCGCTCCTGAGCCCCATAAAGCCAGCTAGTTAGTATCCATGATGTCCGTGGTGCCCATGATGACTATGGTGACTATGATGACCGTGATGGCCATGATGGTGTCCATGATGGTGTCCATGCCGACCATACTCAGAAGACGACGAGCCACCATAATAACTGCCGCTATCATGCGAAGAACTCCGTCGATCATGCCCGCCTAGAAAGCCCGACGCGCTGCCCAGCAAGCCACCACCACCACCACCACCACCACCACCACTATATCCATACAGATTGCCGCCGCCGCCCCCCTGGTGACCATGATGATGTCCATGTCCATGGTTGTTCTTCCCGTGTCTGCCCTCGAGCTTATTCTCGATGACGTTCGCGGCCACGGCGCCGACGGCACTGCCCAGCAGCGTCCCCAGCTTCCCCTTGCCGAGCTTGTGTCCGAGGAACCCGCCCGCGCCGCCGCCCAGCAGCGTGGCGCCGAGCCCGCGCTCGCCGTCCTCTGCTGCGCCGCCGTCCGGACGGTTTGGTCCATCGCGGTCGTGCTGCTGCTGTGCGTACGGATCGGCCGAGTGCGGGCGCGGCAGGGGCGACGCGGAGCCGGACCCGGGATAAGGCGGTCCGGCGTCGGAGTGGGCGGACCCGGGACGCGCGTACTGCGGCTGCTGTGGGTAGGGCGATAGGTGGCCCTGTGATTGGGCCGGCGGCGGGGCGTAGCTCGGGTACGGCGATCCGTACGGTTGTTGTTGTTGTTGTTGAGGGGGGTAGGGCGAGTGAGATGGTGAGGGTGCGTATTGTGGTTGCGAGGGGTATGGTGATTGGCTTTGTGGTGGGTAACCTCCTGCTCCTCCTCCTCCTCCGCTGCCGCCGCCGGTGCCGTAGTATTCTGCGGCGGACATGTTTATTTTGTTCTCGATCTAAGATGGAAGATTGCGATGTGTCGAAGGTTGAGATAAATAAGTAGTCGTAGGTCTGGCGCGGCGTGAAATATGAAGTAAGTAAGCACAGACTTCCCGCCGTCGAAGGATGTAAATAGGAACGTGTAAGTAGGTAGGTAGGTCGAGGGTGAGATCAGATCACAAGGTAAGTTTTATAAAACACGGACAACGAATCCTTCCTGACCAACCTTGCGTTTAATAGGCCATCTAGGACTCGTAGTTCGACTTACCTCTTAGACTACTACCTAGTGTTGTCAGCCTGCGTCATGTATGCTACTTATGTAAAAGGTTATGGCCTGTCAGATCGATAATCCACCCCTTTCTTACGCAAATACGAGGCGCAGAAATGACAATGCCCCGAGGACAATGGAACTGCCACACTACCTAATGCGAGATGCCAGATAGCGTACTTGATAGTTGAGTGTGAGAGGGGCAGTTGAGTGAGCCGCCGTCGCAGTGCTACGACAGATCATGGGATTGGCCCGCGGGACGAACGCCGTGTGATTGGCAGGCGGACAGGTCATAGGGCTTCAGCTGTGGCGCAGCTGAGGCTGCGTCGTGCGTTAGGTACCTAGCCTCCGTGGGTGGTGCCGAACACTTCGCCTCTTCACTAGGTATCTTCACAGTTATAGTAGGAAAACGTACTCCTCTGGTCAATTACGTCAATGGTAGGTACTTATAGACGTGTGCATCTAAGTCGGTCACGTAATAGTGTAACATATAACGAATTGCGACGCTTCGTTTTATAGCTTTCATGTATCAAGACTTCCAGCATGATCCCAGGAGACACACGGCCCCTTGCATGCGACCCTATCCAAAAGTTGATTTCGTATCGAAACAAACAATACATCCAACTTCCAGATATCATATTCACTCATTCATGCTCATGCTCATGCTCATGCTGTGCGATTGCCTCCGCTTGCTTGCTGTGCAAGTCGCCTTCAACCTGTTACCTACTATGCAGATCAATTTACATATGTGGTTGCCTCATTATGCTCATAAATCCCCTGTAAATGCGCCAAATGCTCCAGAGAAACACCATCGCCGATGCCCAAAAAAAACTCGTGCGAGGTCCATGTGCATGCTTCGTAAATTAATCGTGAAAAGGTATGAGATAGAATGCAGTAACCGTCATGATGCAAAAACCTTCAACTTGATTCGATGCATTGTAACCTACTTCTGGAAAATACCATGCTTGCCCCTCCACTCAGAAAAAGGCCGTGGCACTTCAAAAGACTGGCCAGCGTGGCGGCTGAGCGGTACTAGGAGATCAAACCCCAACGCCGGTCCCGTTTCGTCGACTGTTTGGGGGCAGTTGTATCTCGCCTTCCGAATCCGAACTGTCAGCTGCAGCCGCCCGGTCAATCATGCGTTGTACATCATCGTCCCCCAGCGGCGGCTTGCTCCGCGTGGGGCCACCCAAACCAGCGGGAATCGAGAGCGAAGTCCGTGGCACCGAACCGTTGATGGTCCTCCGTCGTGGCATGGCTCGTACCTGCGATGATCCATACTGCTCGTCGACATCCATGCCACTTAATGTGCTGGGTGATTTTTCAAACTCCACACGCTTGGACTGCTGCGTCTGCAGTCGGCCCGTAGGCAGGGCTCTCCGTCCCTGATTGTTCACCTCGCTCGTCTGTCCAAGCCGGGAGGTAGGGAGATTGGTCCGCACGCCATTTCGCGACTGCGGTGTTTGAGATGGTGGGAAAGCGTGCTTTAGATTAGCCGAGTTTCCCGGACTACTCATAAACATCAAGGTCTCCAAGGCCTCTTGCTCCCGGAGATTTTGAGGTGGGGAGAAGAGGATAGGGTCGACGTTGGGACTACGAAGAGTGCGTTGATTTGGCGTGCCCTGCAACGGGCTCGGTTGTGATGGGGTGTGAGGAGAAGAATGATGGGATTGGGATAAGTATGCAGGCGTATGTCTGGCGTTGGAATTGCGCCTAGGGTTGGTTGGTAACGCCTGGCGCGGTTGGATGGGCGCGGGTGGCGCCAGAGTTGGTACGTGCGAAATAGGTGGTGTTGTGCTGGGAATTCTGGAGGTATTCTCCCGCCAGAAAGATTCGTAAGTGCGTGCTTGTGGGTGTTGGAAAACAGGGCTAGTAGTCATGCTTGAAGGGTTGGACATCGCTTGGCGGAAGCCGGCGAGTGCTACACGTGGACTAGACGACGAGCCATGCCTACCGTGTAAAGTCGATGTGCTGGAAGTTGGCGAGGCAGCCTGGGATGCGAGTGACTCGACCTCATCTATAGAGCGGCTTTGCCAGCCGTTGTTTACTTTGACCAGAGCGTACGAGAGTTTCGCCTTCAACTCGGCAGAGAGCTGGAAGTCGTGTTAGTCGGTTGCGCGCAACATGTACTCTATCTCTATACGTAGACTTACCTCGCCAATACGGCTGCTCGTCGTCGAAGCGACGCTCACGGTGCTCGTATTCCTCGAATGACCCATGCGGACTGGCGAGGCACTGGAGTGATGGCGTGCGTGCTTAACGACGCCATCGGCCATCCTCTTCCGCGACTGCGCCCCATTGACGTCGGCCTCGTCGCGCGACACGACGATTTTCTGCTGCAGGGCAGCAAGATTGGACAACTGCATCAGCTGGGATTCCTGGCTAGAGGAATTGCTGTTGCCATGTCGCTGACTGCCCTCGTTGTCGCTCTCTGGCGGGGTGAAGACGCGGTCGGTGTCATTTGAGGTGGAGTTGGTGGCTTGGGAGTCGTTGCCCGGGTCGTGGGTTTGCGACTGGGAGTTTGTGACGTGCCCACGCGATGGCGGCGGGTTACCGGTAAGCTGCGACATGTCTGGCATGTTGGCTGGAACGGGGCCAAGTTGCCCAAGTCAATCAGTCAGTCAGTCAGCTAGTCAGTTGGTCGGTTCGGTTCGGGCAGTCGGAAGATAGCGACTGTCGCGTATTGTGCGGCCACCCCGGACAGATCGCGTCACGATGCTACTTCGGCCTCGATACCTGGGCTCGTTGGATAAAGGAGTGACTGTCTGGGTGATTGCAACGAGCAGAGTGTCGCCAGAGGCCGTTTTAATTGTCTTCTTTGTAGGGGGATGTGAGACAAGCGAACACGCGTTGTCGCCAACTCAGCCAAGCTCGGTCCAAAGCAAAGTAGTAACTTGAAGTAGACGATGTCTAAGACACGGAGTGGGTGTGGATGTGAGATAGCTGCGTAACAATTGAATCTGCAATCATGACAGCTCTTCAATGGGCTTGTAATTTATTTTGAATGCAGTAAAAGCCGGTAGGGAACGTACAGAGCAAGAGGGATTTCGAGATAGACGGCGATGAGCAATGAGACTACCAAATGGAGGGAGGAGACGTCGTGGCCGCCAGAGGTACATCTGTACCGTACCGTTGCGTGGCCGCTGTATGCAGGTGGTGTGCTGTACGGACGCGCTGTTGTTCGCTGTGGTTCGCTGTTTGTCCGCTGTTTCTTAGTGTGGGTGCGCTAAGATGGTTGGCAACGCCGCAAGCGAGTTTACGCGGTCAGATGCGCGACTTACCCCATCCCTAGCAAGGGTATCCACTATGACTTCTGGCGTATTTGCCCGCTAGACTCAACCACCCACCTAGCTAACCTTCTGCATGCTGCACATCCAACCCAATAAGAGTTCCAGGTCTTCTGCCTCTTAGCCACCTGAATTTTCGGGCCATTTTTATTCCCAAATCCGGCTCATGGCCCTCCGACACAGGTTTTTTTTTTTTTTTTAGGTCTAGGGATTAAAAAAACAAAGTGTTGTTTTGTTGGAACTGTTCAAAACACAAGACAAGACAAAACAATTAATTCACTCCCCCGCCCACGTGTAGCTTCTAGTCTGGCTAGGGGACCTGGCAATAGCGCTGATCCACCCCCCATGTCCGGCTGTCACCCCCCCTTTGCTGGTTCAAGTGATCGCCTGCATCAGCGGGAGCGGCTGCAAAAAAGAAAAAGTGCACAACGGCGCGCTCTTCGGGCTAGACGGGTCCAGCGCTCGGACCAGCCCAACACGAGATCACGTGATACCACCAACTCACGTATTACAACATGCAAATAGACCGTTCCATCTTGCCTTGTATTAACTCAACTACATTTGTCGAGGGCATATGAGTTGCTCCGACTTCTTCAATCCAACGTATCCCGTGTTTCACTTTTTGTCTTTGTCGCCACTTTTGAAATATGAAATGTCAGTACCTAGTGTTTCATGTAGCGCGCTCCAATCTTGTTGATAGCAAAAGGCGGTCATGAGACGTAGTTCCCTTCCTAAAAGGTACCAAAACACCATGCTTTCTGTTTCTTTTTCCATCTAGCGGTGCTGCCTTATCTTAATGGAATTTATAGAGTGTCTCAGTCTTTAGCGCTAGCCCCAACATGTCAAACTTTGATAATCTCGGCCTTTAGAAAAAGCATTAGCGCCGGTAGACCCGTCCTAGAACGAGACGATAGAATGTAGCATCAGATGATGCAACTTCACATTAGTTTGAAGCTGTTCTGGTTAGGAACATGTTCGAATATCTTACATTTAGTACCGGACCAATTAAAGTCGAAGTCGCTGATAAACCGTGGCGACTGGTGGATCATCCATCTTCTTTAACATTAAAGGAGACGACAAGGAGAGCACTGATGGCAACAGTGTCATCAACCAGAGCAACGCGGCTTTCATCAGAGACCTTATCGTACTAATCTTCCGCGCAGGGCTTTGTGACGAGAACGGTAACAGATTTACTGTCGGCATCGTTACCCCTGACGAAGCCCAGGCAAAGCTGTTGGAAGACAATATCAAGGAGCTGTCGCCTGCCGAGGTTAATCACGACCTTGCTGACATCCGCACGGTTAACGGTAGGCAAGGACACGAACGACACATCATGATCATCGATTTTGTCCGTACTCGCGACACCGGCTTTATTAAGTAGATACCCGCTTGATTTACCGCCGGCAATAGTCAGTATCACTATACGTCGCCTCTGGTTACTCCCGCTACTAGGGCCCGTGCGCGGGCTATGTCCTGTCGGTCGGTCTTTCGCCGTTACCACAAGCGATAGTTTTTATGCCGCTCCCTTGCGGTTGCCTTTTGCAGCCAGCTAGACGCTACCCAAGATGACGATGACATGAGAACGACGATGTCCGAAGTACGGAGTTTATCGTATACGCTCAATTAAGACAGTCTGAACTTGGTCGCGGAACAGAAATCTCTCTGAGGTCACTCAAGAGGTCACCATTTGGTGCCGCCTCAAGAGATTGGAACTCAACACCCGAGTTTTGTTCTTCTTGAACATGAACAGTACCTCCAAGTTGCTTTGCCTCTTTGGCACTCGCTGCGGCCAAGATCTTCTTTTGATACCCTCCGTCCTGACGAATTGTGCAAAATTGAATTCGTTGATATAGACTACGATCTGCCTGAGCTCCCCAAAGTGTGGCCTACAGAAGAATATCAACTCGGTCGAGTTAGCGTACAATTTCTTAAGGCTCGCGCCCTCCCAATCAACGACCTAAGGAGGAGTGTATTCCGAACGTATATCAGAGGCCTCAGTGCTTTCCCCGTCGGTAATCAACGAAGCGTTGATGGGCCTTGTGGGATGTTATTCAGCTGGAACTACTCATGAACGAAGCCGCCGAAGAGTATAAAAGAAATTAACTAATCCATCAAGCTAGCATTGAGGAACAACAAGCTATTGATCTTGCTGCCAAGAAGGAGCGAGATAAGGAGAAAGTTGAGGCTAAGAGAACTGCTTGCACGCGATGCGACGCGCAGGAAGTTCCACCAGTTACACATGCTTAACCAACATCACATACAAATATTACCGACTGTCCCCAATCAGCCAGATAGTCACCACCACACACTGCGTCTTGACCTATTGACAGCTTCCTCCGACAATCAAAGAACAGGAGGCGAAACGTAGGTCGATGTTTCACAAAATAACCATTTCCAACACCTGGCAGCTATCTCCGCCAAACTATGCTACTAGCTACCAGCCAGCACTTCCAAACCACCGATGTATTCCTTCCCCACGGCGGCGGGGCGACACCGTCATTGAAACCGTCTAGGCCCCTGCCTGGCGTGTTATCAAGTCGGCCCTTAGAGGCAAGTCGCGTGATATATGCAAACCCGAGAAAGAAGTCTCAATAGCCTCTGCGAGCGCTGCTTCAGAAGGTGAAGTTCGTTCTTTGGGATCGTGATGAACTAACCTTCCGTACGGAAATAGACATACACGCACACACATCACACATCACCGCCGCCGCCCTCACCATGTATGCTCCTCAACAACAACAACAGCAGCCGCAGCCGCAGCAGCACCAGCACCAGCATGCAATCTGGGGCCCCGTCCTGCTCCTTCAGAACGAAGGAACGTACGTCCACACAGCACAAGGATTCCACTGCGCCCGCCGTTGCTCAATGGCCACGACTGAAGACCATGCGTCTGATGCTTACGCTACTGTTAGGTCCGTTCCGGTCAACGTACGACTATATTCGACTTCGTTCAACAGCTTGTGCTGCGCGGCCCAATCGAGCAAGACACCCGACGCCAGGTTTGGATTAAATCTATCGCAACCTTGAAACCTCTCCTTGATGCGCTACCGTCTATTGAACGCTTGGTTTTTTAACCGCACCCTGCTTCCCTGAAAGACGGGAAGATGGACAAAGCACCAGATGCCTTGACAAAGAGACTCCTGTATACAGTAAGATAGTGTGTTCTAGAGTCCTTCGCACAACAACAAGTGTCTCTGTCTCCTGTAAGCACACGGAGGACGAAGTTCAGTTTACTGCCTGGTAAGGCTCCCTTGAAGATAGAACTCAATTGATTTTGGTGATCTTTTCTTTACGAGCCAAGTGAAGGCACTGACCGATTCAATACGAATAACGATGATGTAATCATTGAATAAAGCAAGACCTTACTCCTACGTACTAGAATAACCACGCACTCAACGCGTTTTCTTCTTCTGAATAAACACAGACGGTTCCTTTTCCCTCTTCTCCTGCTGGCGCTTTAGAAATGCGGCGACCCGCGCCTTTCTCTTGGCCTCAACTTTCTCCTTATCTCGCTCCTTCTTAGCAGCAAGATCAATAGCTTCTTGTTGCTCAATACCAGCCTGATGGATCAGCCAATTCCTTCTATACTCTTCGGCGGCTGCGTCCATAAGTAGTTCCAACTGAATGACATCACAGTCATCCAGCGCTGGTGAGTTTTGAAGGGCCCACCTGAGTTTGTGACGGTATCCGTCGTTATCCTCAAATTCCTCAACATAAACTTCCTTAACTCTGGGCGAAGCATCGAGGTTCCGCGGTGGTTTGTAGTTGGGATCGAGTGTGAGGATGTTACAGGCAGGTCGGGCTGGGGCGTTGTCAATGATGAAACGCCGGTCAAGCTTGGGCGCGTTCGAGCTCGGGGCCATGTTGAGCACAATGGGTGTGACCGATGGGGTGAGCAGAGATGGTGCGGTTGCGGCCGGTATAGATGGTGGGAGATCGGGTACGTCCTCCATCTCTTCCTCGTTCTCGTTATCGGCACTTTCGTTCTGATCCTGCTCATCCTTCTCTTCCATAACAACTTCGCGGCTTTCAGGGGTGAGGACGGGTTCTTCATCGATAATCATGTCTTCGACTACAGGAATAATGGCAGTGGCGGGGGTGATAGCGGAAGTAATAGTGCAAGGAGTAATGGGAGCTATGACAGGGGTAATAAGGGGACACATAACCAAACCAGTATCCTGCATCAGTTCGTCCCCATCCAGAGTGGAATAGGGGAGTGTGGGAAAGGTCTCGATGAAAGGGATATCATCTACTTCCATTGCCTCGCGAGCCATATTTAGCTCTAGCTCTAGCTTCCGCTCTGCCTCTAGCAGCTCTGGCTTTAGCAGCTCTGCCTCTAGCTCTGGCTCTAGCTTTAGCTCTGATATCGGTTCAGGCCACTGCTGGAGTGGAACTAGAGATGGGCCAGTTGAGACATTCTGAGATTCGTGTTCGGATAACCAGATACGCTCAGGATCAGGATTACCACACGAAATTACTTCTGTGATAGTATTAATCGTAGTTAAGGGCAAGAGAGCGGGTAACTCCGAGATAGTGGCAGCTGAGACATTCTGAGCTGCAGGTACTGAGGTGAGAGTAGGAGACGAAGTAGGTTCTTCAAGCTTAGGTTCGGATGGCAAGGCAGGTAGCGCCAGGATAGGATCAACTTCGGGTATAGATGGAGAAGGAAACAACTCTGGGGTTAGGGCGGTGATATCCGAGCCAGCCTCAGTTACAAGCATTGATATAGGAATAAATGCTGAGGTGGGTTCGCTATGAGAAGACGACGCTACGACAGTATCAAACCCGGCAACAGGAAGAGAGGTAGCTGACTCTGAAGCTGGGATATTCTGAGTTGTGGCCACCGGAACAGAAACGGTCGGCGACGGCAACTCCACGATATAATCAGCCATAGGTGTAGACGGAGAAATAAGCGGCTCTGGGACGGCGGCGAGGGTAGCGGGAGGAGAGATTGGGGTGAACATGACTGACTTAACCGGCAAAGGAGGGAGTGATTTGACCGGAGAGCAGACTTTTGTAGGGGACCCGCGACGGGCCAGATCTCTGAGCCGCTGTTTGCGGATACGAGATGGTTCTTGTTGCCTAATACTCGTCGTTTCAAAGTCTAGCGGCAAGATAGTAATTCTACTTGCTGGTGTGATATTTCTGATCACGACTTCGGGCGAATGAGAAGATCCGATTGATAACGACTTCTCCCATTGTGTGCCGCTGTTGGTGGGTTTGGGAGGGTCTGTCTGGGTGCTGCTGTCTACCATCACACTCTTTGGCTTTATCGATGGTTCGACATTGCCCACGATGACAATGGGTGAGATGGTGAGAGTCGGCGAATGATGGGAGGGTGGAGGGACAGGCGGAAAGGTCGACTTTATTGTCTTTCTAATATATGCATGCGAGCTTGACAATGCTACTTCCACGCTACAAAGTAGCATAGCGGAGACCTTGGGCCAGTATGTTTGATAAGTCCGATAGAGAACATGACCCAGGCGCGGGACCATTGGCACCATCGCAACTAGAGCGAAATAGCCCCAACATCTGTCGCGATCAATGCCCAAGTATTGGTAAGGGAGCCAAGCTCCAAGAAGCGCAACTCGGAACATATCATTTATGATCCAATAGAACGTAGCTAGGTAGATGATGGACACGTCGAGCAGAGGTTCTTCAGGTCCGAAGCTCTCCTCTATATATTTTGAGCGCATGGCAATGGCGAGAAACAGGAAAAGGTCAATGGAGGGCCAAAAGAAGCTATTATCGCTGCCAAACATGCAGCAGAACAGGAATCCTAGAGCAAACACGGCGGTGTGGCTTGAATATAACATCCAGAGCATAAGACTAAAAATGGATGTCAGTGATTTGATAAACGCTTAACTTTACCTGAAGATTTCGGGGCCGTGATTAAGAGACGAGGACACAGGATTAATAAGGCCGTCAGAATCTCAGATGCACGCAGAGAAGCTTTCTTACAAAGTGATGGTAGCTTTGAGGGCTAGGCGCAGATACGCCATCTTGTTAATGCGACCGATCGCCATAGTGAACATGAGAAGAGGTAGGGAGAGGACGTCGACTGAGATAATTCGTCAAGAACTAGAGCTGAACGTTGCTACTGCGTTGCTTCGGGTGTATAAAATCGCGTGGCGAGATGTCGAGGCTGAACGAACGAGAAGCTGTGCAGAAGTGAGAAAGAGACGGAGAGAAGAGGCAGAAGAGGTACGAAGAAAAGAGAAGTGAATGTGGGTGTATGGGCAAGGTCTGCAGTGCAGAGGCTGTTGCCATGTTGCTAGGTGATTGAGGGTACTCGGTAAGTCCTGCACCCAGGAAGTACCTAAGTAACTCTCTATTAACCTCAGGTTTCCGAATAATCCAAGTATAAGTTTATAAGTATTGCTGGAGTTGTCCTTGTTGCATTAACACCAACATTTGAGGCATTGCGATCATAGAAGTTATGAAATGAAGTTGACATTTGCCACACGAAACAGAGGGGTAATTTCTTGGGAAAAGGGCCCTTGCATGGTCACAAGATTCATGGTCCGATGCCTTATTGTGTAACTATACAATATACATCGTGAGACAGATGAATAGATGGATAGTCCTAGGTAGAGAAAACACAGCACCCAGGAACAACAACCTAACTAAGTAAGTTGATCTGCAGTTACTCGAACATAGAGGCGCTCTCGAGATGGGAGTTGTTTCGGTACTGATTAGAATTGATTGAAATATATCAACTTACCTGCTGAGAACAATGCAAGTATCTAATTACATGTTAATGGTTTCGTGACAATGATGATAAAAGTATCTGATAGTTGCTGTAAAAGGTCTACCTTTCAATACTACCTGTGCAGGAACCATCTTCATTCGGCATTTCTGGGCTCAAGAGGCAAGCCCAGGGTACAAAGCTTCGACAAAAAAGCTAATATTTCGTCTTTGATAATTACCTGCCGGGATCCAAAATGAAATTCAAAGTGCGAAATTAACATACATAAAGTTGCATCAACGGCTGCACTCAGACCATTTGAGGTTGAGATAAACGTGGATGTAGCACGTGATCAAAGCGATTGAAATTCTGATGTTGAACGAAAATGAAATACATAATGAGGCTTACTGACTAGAACGAATTATTATATGTTGTATTTTTCTAGCTGTGATATAAAACTAGTCCAGTTGTTAGACCTATTCAATTAATGGAGCTTCGAAATCAACCGTAGCTCTCTCATCTAGAAGCAGAGGCATTAAACTCTCGCATTATTAATTCAACCTGATATTGTTGTCGTACTCGATTACATGAGATACCACTTTCGATGTTCTAATCTCTGTGTGTGCTTGTTATTTTGACTCCAAGCTGAGAATAGTATCCATGTCACTTAACTTCTCCATACAAAGGTAGAGTTTCGGGAGATAACTCAAAGGCATATTAAGGAGCGCGCTTGTGTCATCCCAGGTTCGTTAGGGTAGCGATGCGGAAAAATCAGCAGATCAAGCAATATAATCTTAACAAAAGCGAAATCTCAATACAAAGTATCATCAAACCACGTAAAATAACTATGATGCATAATAGCAGACTTGAGCGAATATACTGGCTCTGCAATTGTGTTATATGTGTTGCTTACTGGGTCAAATTCAGACAAATGGAACACCACCGTTCAGCTTCGACAGCATCGTATGAAAATTTGTCTGTCATATAATTTAAATGATTTTCTCAGCAATGTATCGCAACCAGATGTTGTGGCCACACCAACTTGCCCATGGACATGAAAATACCAGAACTCGAATTGACTGAAAGCACTCGCTAATACAGAAGACGGAGGCTTTTTTAGACCCTTGCGTAGCACTTAAAGCACATTATCTAGGTAGACCATCAATCGTCTGAACTTTTACCGACACTCTGACGGTCATCTCGCGGTCGAGAAAGTTAGTTATGTTCAATTTCTGCTGTGGTCGCGTTTTATTATCAATGCGACACAAAATTTGGCCACTTGAACGGTAAGTGATTAATAAGGCGTTGAATTCGTTTCGGTCGGCTATCGTGTGCTGTTCTAAGAGGGTAGGCATCAAAGACTATTCAACGTTGATGCTATTTGGCCCGCAATTATGCTACTCCGCCAATGAAGAAAGCCAGCAGCAACGATGTACAGCCCCGATCACGTAATCTTAGTAGATACGATATGCATATTACAGATGATATCGCAGTTTTAACAAAATTATGTTAACGTGGACCAAGTAACATGGTCTTTTTTTAACAAATGCCAGTCACTCTGCCCATCAAAGAAACCCTCGGATCCGAATCACACGACTTCTGTCGGGTAGCCCTAATGCCTCTATCCAATGGCTTCGCCAACAAGAGGTAGTCATAATTAATAAAAGCTTCAGGATGGGCATCGGTATCAGCAGCATCGCTGCCACAGGAGGCATATCGGCTTTGTTCACAGCGTATAAGCCCCGAAGTGCTTACGTCGCCTCCAAGAAGCTCGAGATTATTCAGGCAGAGCTAAAGGGGCGCAGTGTCGAATTAAATAAATTCAGCAATTCTCAGGACTTCCTGGGCCCATCGGTGCCGTATGCTTTATTGTCGATAACGACATCTCTGGCTGGTTGACGACAGTACAAACATCGAGAAAATGGGTACCGGTTTACTGGACGGTGCGCCTCAGAGCACAGGTGCCAGACTCTCGAAAAGCCTAGCAATAATTACAGCTGCATACCGCTTCCCTAGAGTGACAAAACAAAGAAGGCATTTTCTATATAGATCTTTAGCCTATAGATCTCTAGCCTGTAATTAGATGTAGTAGTTGGAGCTCCTTGTGCGACAACAAGTATTCAAGACTTACCCCTATGTTTCTACCAGTATCCAGAGGTCGTACCAAAAGGTCTCCTTGATAACCATAGTGAAGCATTACGTAGAGCAGAGGGCGCTATAGGGCAAGTTATCGACCCCATCACTGATGACACTAG
Organism: Xylaria sp. Z34; assembly: GCA_037356055.1. Taxonomy (NCBI): domain Eukaryota; kingdom Fungi; phylum Ascomycota; class Sordariomycetes; order Xylariales; family Xylariaceae; genus Xylaria; species Xylaria sp. Z34. The sequence goes on along the minus strand of JBAWJW010000046.1, from coordinate 92,818 downwards.
CACTACGGCAGCTATGTCACAAGGGCTAGAATATGGGGCTTGGAAAAAGTATTTAATATTGCGATAATCTTCTTGGGCATCAAGGAGGCACACAGGTCTGCTTTCCTCCTTTGCTGTTCGCGGCGAACCTAGGTCTATATATACACTAATAGCTTCGGATTTACTTGCCCAGATAATTCAGGTTCTCTCGCAGCATCTAGCAAACGCGGGTAGCTGAGTTATTTCAAACCCAGAACTGCAGATTAAACACCGACTGAGAGATTAGTGTTACGATATTGCCGACCAAGCCCTGATAGGCGGGTAGTTCCATTTCCCTATCTGGGGCTATTCCGTGTAACATATTGCGACAACAGACATGATTGCATATATCACGCCGGCAGGATTCAACAGAATGTGGCTGAAAAATCGAGCTCAAACACTGCTGAAAAGCTGTGCTTCTCAGTCGGTGAGAGATCCGGCATGCAAGCGGAGCCTTGGGGTATCTAAACTAAGCGGTGACAAATGCAAATCAATGATCATGCAAGGTCCGTATTAACGTAAGTTTGCGAATAGCATGTTTAATGGCGTTGTTTTTTTTTACTCCTAGTATAGACTATTGCTTCTGTTGCGAAGATAATTACGACATTCACTAGGAATGTTACAACAGAAATGTTAGATGCGAGCAGACTGACCACGTCATGAAGAGGTTCCGAAGTCCCACAGAGCCAGATTTCATCGATAGGAAATCTGCTACGTTTAGGTAAGAGTTATAGAATCCTAGAATCGGAACCACCATCTCCAAGTCTGAGTTACTGCAAAGGATTCTTTTTAGATGAAACTTTTGCCAGGCCGAGGTCCGCCAAGGCCATTAGTTCCAATCAACACCAAAAAGAGAAAAGTAACGCATGGAAGCTGATATAAATATAGACTGTTTTAGATGTAGCTCATTTGACTTTTGCGACGAATGTTTTCTGCTATGCAACGTTACGATGGTGGGCACAATTTAGCAACCAGAGTTTGTACCATTGACAGTTCTGGTTGCCGCCGTTCATTCGCGATTGTCCAGAGACCAGAGACACAATATCCCGTGTCTGTGCGAGCTGTAAAAGACCTGCCAACAAGGGAAGACTTTATCGTATGTTAACCTAGCCTTCAACTAACATGCCAATAGTAGGATCCCCTAGATTATATGCTGACTAATGTGGCCTCCTGGACTGTTGCCGCTTGGGAAGACAAGCCCGGCTCTTACCATTACAGTCTTTGCCAGGCCTTCCATAGCAGTGGATCTTGCTGTAAACTAGTCAGCACATTTCGCATGAAAATGTGGAAGAGTTGGTATGGAAGCCTCCAGGAGTGGAGGTTTTGGGATCCGAAAATGCGATCCCCTAAACCACTTACGATCCACTGAATGGAGTTCTTCACGTGACCGTAATCCTACGAAATGTAGAGAAGATTAATGATTTAGAGTCGTTTCGCAAGCCCCAATTTATGCAAAGCTGATGTTAGCGGGATTATTGGTACTTTAATATAATTCTGATCGAGAGCTGCCAATTTTTGGTTCAAAATATTCTCAAACAAGACTGATGACAACTTATTAGGTATAGGCCAAGAAAATGCTTGTGGCGCTAAGTGTGGCAACAAAACGGAGCGAAACAGTGATCTAAGTGCCTTGGAAGCTGAGAGTTACGGTCGTGTTGTTCAATTGAACACGGATTAAAAGGGCTCGCCTCAAGGGTATGCTTGATAACACACTTCTTTCCATTGTTAATCGTACCATTCTACAAGGGCGACCGGTAGGATATGGTTATTAGTGGAATACGAATGCAGATATTTAGCCAAGAGTATAGTGTTTACTTTGAAGCCTAGTGTTACAAGGGCTAGAGGTCTTAACCCCGAGCCCAAACGGCGAATCTAGGTTTATATATACGAATAGCTTAACCCTCTCTAGCCCGGATAATTCAGGTCCGTATCGTTACCATTATAGGCTTCAACAAACACGATAATAAGAATTACGATAACCTAGAACAAGAACGGGTAGTTGAATAATATGTGAACAATCGCTTTATAGGTTAATTACATCATGTCGCCGACCTGACCTTGGTATATGGGTAGTTGCATTCCCATACCTAGGTCCAGTCCGTATAACCTCTAGGATCTCATTCTTCAACGTTGGCTAGGCTGATTATCCTACTTGATGTCCGGGGTTCCCTGTCGTGTTCACCACCGACATTACCCTGATCTGGTGTTTTCTATAGTCTCTACCTCTCAGCTGGAGTAGTAGATGGAGTGGCCTTGTGACGGCATATTCCGGTCCCTGAGACTGCGTCTTCCCTAGTACCGGAGGCTCTGTTCGGTGTGTTCTCGTCGGCACTCTAGTTTGGTACCGCTTGGGTCCCCTTGACCGCCGCTTTGGTCCCGCATAGAAGTGCCCATAGCGGCTCTTTCCGGTGCCCCAGCCGCTATTTGCATTTGCATCGACCATACGCTACCTTTTCGGGGATTTTTTACCGAGAGGCTATCCCGCCTTAACCCCGGTCCCCACGTTCGCAAAGTATTTCCTATTTGCCATACCAAGCCCTCCGCCTAGGAGAAGAACCTTGCCGATGCTGAGTTACTATAGCGTATGCTGTATAATTGCAAGAAAATACAATACTTCATTTTTGATTATAATTTGTTATGTCATGCTGGTTAAGTTGCTTCACTATCGTTTGACTTTAGTGCCGAAAGTTGTCGACGACTGAGAATATGGGAAGAGGTAATATTAGCATTTACATGTTTTAATGCATGAAACCGTACCCTGTGCTTCGATCTCTCTTGAGTAGCTGTAGACAGCCTTGTGGAACGATCTCCCGAGCTGTCAAAAAGTACTAGCTTACCTTAATTGGTGATATTGTAGTTCCACCAAGACGCCAAGCCGCTACTATGTTGGGGTTATGAAATGAAGAGGATTGCGGTCCACAACTACAACCACGATATCTGATGATAGTGGGCCTTGGAGATATAATTAGCCAGACCAAATCTGGTGTTCTTGGAGCCTCACAAAGCCACTTATGGTAGGTGATGTAAAACAAAGTATAGGGTGAAAAGTGGACAGGACAGACAACACGAACTTCATACTAAGTTTTGTTCTATAATTATCTGGATTTGTGTTACTAACCAACTGAAAGATGGTTTGTTAGGCAGGCCAAGAATCTATCGGTGAGATCGAGGGCGAGCTCAGCGAGACAGACACTTGTGTGAAGGAAGGAAATACTATATAGTAGCCAGGTCGTCGCTTTATCATCATCATTAGTTTCCTCTAGCATCATCAACAAGTCTTTCCCGATTACCCTCTGCTATAACTTCACTAGCTCAACGCCGACATCATGCGCGTATCTACCTCCGCCGCTTTCCTTGCCCTCGCCGCTGCCGGTGCCAACGCCGGGTACATCAGCGTCGCGGTCTCGTCTGGCACCTTTGAGGGATACCAGCTCTCAGTTGACGACACGCTCTCCTTCGCCGAGTTGGTGCCCGCCGCCGAAGCCTCTGGGCGCCCGACTACCTGGTTTACCGAACCGCATTACTACGGCCACGTCAATTACTATAGCCTGGACATTGGTACGTAGTTTCCGCTCCCATACTTGCCTCTACGGGTCCCAAGGAAGTAATGGGAGTGAACCGGAAAGAGAGATGATACTAAGATTTTGATACTCGGCACAGAGACGAACGACAGCCGATACTGGATCACGGTCGATAGCTCGAATGATGTAACTTCGGAAGGCCCTTTCGTCCTCACAACCGAGAGCTTCTCCGTCACCAACACCTGGTGGCAGGAAAGTACCGGCGTTTGGCGCTACACGGGTTAGTAGTTTCGACTCTTTCCGCGCTTGTGTCTTCCGGCAATTAATTTTGCTAACTTACTCAACAGGCTACGGTAAAGCTCCATTTGGTTGCGTCAACAGCGCGGGCAAAATCCAGCTGAAGATCTACACCGACGGCTCCAAGCCCGAGGACTGTGAACAGGTCGCCTTAGCTTGGACATCCGCAGAATAAGAAGGTAGCGCAGAGGAATACGCCACGGGCGATAATTACTTCCTGGACAACTGATGGATTACCCAAGTAGTCATTCAATGATTTTCGTTACATCATATTTATCATTACTTTCAGAGTTATTTACAGCAGTTATATTACAATCTTCAGGCTTACTAGTAGAATTGAACGCGCTAGACTAAACGGAGTTGTGACCTATATTGCCAGCCGTAATCTATACTTGCTGAATGTTCTTCTCTTCTAAATTTATATTACACGCTTCGTTTAATTTTCTTTCTCACCTATACGACATTAGAATATGAAGGAAAACACACACGACTAGCCGTAGATTTACAACATTGTCACAGGACGCAACTGGTCCTGCTTTAGGGTAAATAATCGCTCCATATAAGAGAAATGATTTTTGAGTGCCAAATAACCTGTGGTTTAATCTATAGTTCATTTTTATATCAGTCTGTGCGAGGGGCAAAAAAGAAATGCAGTGCATACCTATTATTTAGTTGAGCCGTCTTTCGCCGGCACAAATATCATTTTTAAGATGTCTCTGACTCTCCGGGGAACAGAGTTATCATTGGCGGCTGACGAGTTTCGTTACTTAGTAATCACATGAGAACACAGCGGGCGATTTGTGTTCTTCTCAACAATCAAATCCTAGAAGTAATAAGATAGAATCCCAAAGCGATCTCGTATTACCCAGGTAGTATTCAACACTTAAAATGAAACTAACGTGCCTGACATACCTTCTTAAGTACTTGACGAATAAGTACCGAGAGTTCTGCCTTTTTTTTTTCTTTTTGGTGAAACCGGTAGTACTTGGTATAGTAGAGGCACCAATAGTAAAACGGAAGGCCGGCGGCTAGGAATGATCAATGAAGAACTTTAAAAAGGCGGCTCCTATAGTAGAAGGAAAGAATATGTAATTAGGGGAACCTTCTTCCGTATGTTCCATCTACCAAACGGCTGGTTATATCCAATATTTATCATTACGTAGCTGACTTTCATATATGTCTGTAGACTACTCTAAATATTCGAGTAGTAAAGCCCTGGCTAGTTTTTGAATTGTGCTTTACCCATTGCAGAGATGGAAGACATTGTAACAATCTCAACCATGTCTTGACGAAACATCACATCTACTAATTGTTAGAGTTCTAAAATATTGAATAGTCACATCTTAAACGACCAGAATGTATAAAACTATAAGGTCGGTACCAATAGTAAGATACTATGTTTATCTTGAGTCATCTGAATTGTGGATGACCACATTTCTTGTCACGGAGAAGAAATGCAGCATTATACTCATGTATTATCAAAAGATAGTACATCGTCGAGTCAAGTGGCTTAACTGTTAGGGTTTAATCCAGTACAATGGTTGTATTTTTGAGCCTCTCGGGAGGTAGACCAACCCCAGGCGCTCACGTGCCTTCTCCTGTTCAGCTCTCCTTCTCTCAGCTACTTCTTTCAACCTTACTTCTGCCGCTGCGTCTTTCTGCAGACCAATTTTGCGCTTTGCAGCACGCCCATGTTGTTTCCACGCTTTACATGCATCCTCTCTGGAACGTCTCTTTCGCTCTTCAAGCTTGCGCAAGCCTCCCGCTTCAGCGGCTCTCCGTTCCTCTTCGGCCTTCGCTAGACGTTCCTGGTTGCGTCTAGTTTGTGTAGCTTGTTGTTCGTGGTATCTTTCCCATGAAGCTTGAATATAGAGGTACTTTTCGTCATAACTTGCTCGCTTCTTAGGATTTGAAAGATACTCGTACGCCTCTCGGACCTGGGAGGATTAAGGTTAGTTGGACGAAACAAAGCTTCATACATCATCTCGCACCTTGCGAAAACCTGCAGCATCGTCGGAATTTCCTGTGTTGTTGTTACGATTCTTGTCGGGATGAGTAGCCAATGCTAACACGTTGAACGCTTTTCGAATCGTGGCTGGGGTAGCTTTTTGGGAGATGCCGAGGTCTCGATAATAGTCTGGCATTTTCGGTGGATCGATGTTATTGTCCATGGTGACTATAGTTATCTAAGAGTAACTAGTGAGTGTTATATCTGAATATTATCAATATCAAGGTTGAGTATTGGGGGTGGGATTTGGAGCCGGGGGTTTAGCAAATGGACAGTAACCAACAAAATACTTTTTCCCGTATCATATCAGGAGGTATTGCCTACTAACCATCACAACAGAACACTCTCTGCCATATATTCTGCGGCTATCCGATTCGAGTCAATGCCATTCTATAGTCAAGAAGTTCGAGGTTGCGGACTATTACCAGATAAGTATAACGTAGCATTGGCAAATGGGGACATCAACTGCAGCGTTTTGTAAAAATATTTCCATTACACAATGAGATTAAATAAATTCCCTCTTCTTTATCCTGCTGGCATGAGTATTCCACCGAAAGAGCCCGAACTTTCGGGTGTTGTTTGGAGGCAGCTAACAAGAATGAGACCACACCCTAGCATTTCTGATTAAACCACTGCTTTGAACCGTTTCTACCTAGCTCCTCACATTGCCAAGTAAAAACACAAGCCCAATTTTACCTTATTGTAACAACGACCCGACTGTTCTCCTAAATTCGGTAAGACTACCTAAGTAAGGTAGGAATAATGCAGTATGCTTAAGTAATACAGAGTGGCGGATGTTACCGTCACAAGCCACAGAGAGTGCACAGGCCGTACAACAAAGTAGGCACGTAAGCCACAGACCCACGACCAACCTCCAAAAGGCGAAGAGGTGTAGTTAAAGGATGTCAGTATTCTGTGAGAAGAAGTGGTGGTGGGACTGATATCCTTTTGCCAAACCACTTTGGTAGGAGCTTTACCGTAGGATGATGGATTGCAAGGATTCGACATATCTAATGGTTATCTCAGTTAAGCCCAGTGTCTACTCGGCAACCTTATAACGAAATGACCTTTGAGCTGCACAGTTGTAGCCATGGATAAGTGGAACGCGGAAATCGCATCCTCTTTATATAAACCCCTAGAGGGCGATTTACCCATTCGACTTCTTATCATTCACCCAGGGAAGTTCGACGAACCCCTCAAAACCGAGCTGATTCCTACGACGCTCGACGAATGCCAAGGATCTTACGATGCCACCTCATACACCTGGGGCTCCCCAGAGAATCCGGAATTGATTAACTGCGGTGATTATCAGCTTTGGGTCCAAAGAAATGCATTCAATATGATGCTAGACCTTCGAAGGCCTGATCAGCCCCGTAAGGTCTGGATAGACGCCATCTGCATCAACCAGTGCAGCTTTGACGAGCGTGCAGCACAGGTCGCCATAATGCACTATATCTATCGACGGGCGGGTGCGACGTGGGTCTGGTTGGGGCGCCCAGACGAGCACAGTTCTGTTGCGATGAGGTACGCGGCAACCCTCGAAGCAAAGAAATATGTTCGGGAATTCTCGTACTGCGAGTGTGGGTCGAACTGGTCTAGGTTTGCAGAGAAGTCTTACTTCTTTGACCCTTCATTCAATCCAGGCATGGAAGCCAGCCAGGTGCAGGAGCTTGTGCTTGCTATCGTAAGCTTCATCAATCGGCAATGGTTCTCGCGTGTTTGGATTCAACAGGAGGCTTCGTTGTGTGAAACCGTCCGAGTGATTTGTGGCCCGGACACGGTAGATTGGGATAACCTCTTTGCTCTAGCTGTAGGATCCCTCATACTTTTCTCTATTGTTTTTATTGGCTTCCGCATGAGGAGCTTGGCATGCGGCGGCTTTGACCACCATTTTTGTGTCGAATATAGGCATCAAGGCCCTAAAGTTAACTTGCTTTGCATTATTAGTGGATCATGTGCCCGAGATATACCGAAACATGGCCAGACTATGTCCATGAGCAGCTCAGCCGAACAATTAACAACATACAAGCAGTCAGGATAATCCAAAAAGTTCGACATTACCATTTTCAGGACGTATACGGCGAGTCTGCCATTGCGTTGAGCTTCGAGGGTTTAGTGGATAGTGTTTCCCGTTACGAAGCAACAAATCCCCGAGACAGAATCTATGCCATGGGTAACATCATCGCTGACACGGCTCAATGGTTCGAGGTTGACTACCGAGTCCCGTGGGAAATTCTCGTAAGTTATTTCCGAAGGCACCTCGGCCCAAACCATGATTCAAGCCAAAGTCTTCTGAAATCCATTATATTAGGACTTTCCTAAGTTTCTACTACATCACTTGATCTACGACTAATGATGAGCAACTTAGTATGCCGATGTTGCCCGGCGCTTCCTCGACATGGACGCACTTCGCTTCTTAAAAAATGCGGGTCGGGTTCGACAGGAAGCTAATACTGCTCTGCCCTCATGGGCACCAGACTACAGATACAAAGAAGAGAGTGATTACATGATATCCACTGCAACCTTGTGGAAGGCCGGGGGAAGGAGTCACCCTGCATTTATCCCATCGACGAGATCATCAAGTAGCAGGGTAAGCCAACTTCCAAAAGGCAGGAAGAGGCAGTTTCCCATGACAGACGATTTGAAAAATTTCAAGGGCACGAACAAATCGTTACTGCAAAGCTTTGCTTCGTTTCGATGCTTAATGTCTGATGAGATCATATATGCTGGTGATTTTGTTGACATAGAAAAAGGGGAGCTTGGCGCGAACATCGCACAAATTGTCAAGAGCATCAAAAAGGACATGGACTACATCGGGAGCTTGCAAGATTCGACGTATCTCAATGGAGATGCGGCCTTGGATGCATATAAGTTGACGCTTATCATGTCGTGCGACGCTCATCAAGAATTAGTGCGGTCCGATTATGCCAGAGCGCATTGGGACGAATGGTTCAAATGGTATGAGCAGGGCGTAAGTGTGCCACCCTAGTCATCTTGATTTTCAATCAAAGTACGGGTCGAATTCAAAATGTCTGCGCGACAATGTCACCATCCTTTTATGACTAATTTTCATTAGTGCCCAGGGTATTGGGACGCAGATTCCGAACTTCCGGAGATGAATAATTCTTTCGAATCTTCTGGCGCAGCAAAGACGTTCCGCTTCGTCATTACAAAGCATGGTTATTTCTGCCTGGTACCTCGAATAGTCCAGATCGGCGACGAAATTGCCATTTTCCAATCATACGAGCTTGCAGTAGTTCTACGTCGGCTGCCGCCGCCGCCGCCAGCACCTCAAAAACAGGGTCGGAAACCAACGCAAGATGCACTAGATCCGTATTTCGAACTCCTCGGAGACGCCTACGTGCATGGGATGATGGAGAATGAAGCGCGCTGCATCAATGACGAATTCAATTGCAAATATCAGCCAACTCAGGCCCAGCTGGACAAGATGCTCAAAGCGTCAGACGGAGGTCGGGGTGAGCCGTGGGCAACACTGGATTTGAGTGGGCAATATGAGAGAATCTTCGAGACCTTAGGTCCACGTACCATCCGTTTAGTATAGCCCTCGGTTATTGGTATGAGCTAATGAATATGCTCCCAGTTTCGACAATTTTCATTTAGCAATGGAAAAAATGTGATTTTCTAGTGCGTGATTTGAATAGCCGCTTCAGTTCACATATTGAAGTGACACAGGTAACTTACCTAACCCCAAGCCCTATCCAAAGAGGTAATTTGAACATCACACACCTAGTGATAGTAAATATCTGATGCATAATGAGGAACCACTTAATTGAAAGCACCCAAGTCAATAGACTAGGTTTCGTAGAATATTAACGAAAGTAATATTGAAAACTAAGCACTGGACTAAGTGTATAGGTGTAGATACCTGCTACCCCTTATATTGAATACATGTAAACAAGCCCCTTTCCTAGATGGAAAAGTCAGCAGTATGCCATCCGCACTTCTTCGGTATGTTTACCATGAATAACCATCATAGGGTGCAGTTCGGACCCATCATTTCATTAGAGCTTGATTGCACTCGAGTATCCGTGCGTCTTAACCAATCGTTAATCTAAATTTAACTTTTTTGTCATTATGTTAAGAAAGTGATATAAGAAAAGACAAAGAAAACTGAAGGGAAAATAGAAGAAATTAAAAGTCAGCAGTATTAAAAATCCATATTATAGACGAAACTTGTCAGGCGCTGGTTGAGCAATATCAATAATAGAGCTAGGCAAACTAAGCTGGCTATCACTACGATCAAATTCCACATCACAAATTAAGCAAGACTGGCATTTATATAATCTGAGGTCGCATATGCAAATGAAACGAAAAGCGTCCTATCAGCGTACCTAAAAATACAGTTTAAAGGGCTTATTAGAATAATGCTCAGTCGGTTTCCATTATGAAAGGCCCAGTGTCTGTCTTGTGAGCTCCCACAATTTGTTCTCCTTCGCCTCATCATAGGCATACTCCTTCACGCCACACAAAGTCGGGACTAGTGGTTCGCGTGTAGCGGGCCTGCAGTCTTCCAAGTACTTGCCGCCCTTTCCTTCCCATTCTTTGCCGACAGCAGCGAGCACAGTAGTTGCCGCACCTTGCTCAGTGCTCTTGAGGAAAGCGACGGTCTCCTTGGATTCGTGCCAGCCCTTCTTTACATCTTCAGGGACATATTTCTGGAGGTTGGTCATTATGCCGCCGGGCATCAGGCTGAGCGCGTGTAGGCCACGGGGCCCAAAGTTGCGGTCAACGTAGTTGGCCTGGTAAATTTGTGCAAGCTTACTCTGGCCATATGCGCCCCATGGACTGTACGCATCCGGTTTCTTAAGCTGAAAGTCATCAAAGATAATCTCCGACATGTGATGACCAGAACTCGAGACATTCACGAGTCGAGAATTGAACTCGGGGGTTGACGACTTGAGGAGAGCGTCCTTGAGCAGATCGAATAGGAGATAATGACCGAGGTAATTAGTGCCAAGCTGCATCTCAAAGCCATCGACAGTCTCCTCGCGAGTGGGGACCTGCATGACGCCGGCGTTGCAGACCAGGACGTTGAGTGTGGAGGACTTCTGGAGAAAGTTGGCGGCTGCAGAGCGGACAGACGCAAGGCTGGCGACGTCGAGTTCTAGTAGCTCCACGCGTCCGGGCTCGAGAAACGATGCGCATGCCTCCTGGCCCTTCTTCAAGGAACGGACGCCGAGGTAGACCTTAGCGCCCGTGGCTGCGAGAGCACGGCCCGTCTCGATGCCTATACCTGAGGATGCACCAGTGACTAGGAAGACTTTGTCTTTTAGCTTTCCCTCGAGCCCTTCGTCCTTGATTATTTGTAGGGCGGTAGGGCGTGCATCTCCGGCCCCAGCAGGGTTTTTGTGTGCTTCGGCGTAACGGGACATATTGATTTTTTTATGCAAGTCAGATATTCGTGTCGTGAAAACGGTGTAGAAGAGACGGTGTTAGCTGAGGTCAAAGAGACATACGAGTTGATTGCTACATTTTTTCAGCATTTTATAGTCGTGATTTCACTATATAGCTAGCTATAATGATGGCGTAAGGTTTAGATGTTATGTATGCATGAACCGGCGTTCTAAGCTATAAGTCCGGTAAACCCCGTTCATTCTATTCAACTATCCAGGAGTTTGAAAAGGAGTTAAGGACAACAGGTCAAAAAGAGTCAGGACGTGCATGAACAGTGAAGCTATCTCAAACTTTAATAAAATCTGTCCCTGACCCCGTCATATTTATTGTCAGCCAAGTTCATGATGTTGATACAAGCTGGTGTCGTTTGCAATCATGGGTGGGGCACGATACCTCGATTGGGACAACAGCAGAGTCGCAATCGATGCAGGCTGGCAGGGTTCGGGAATAACAGCGTCTCGCACATGGTTAGCTCCCAAAACCATATTGGTGGATGGTATCGTCAGTCAATCAGAGAAGTCAGTTGAAGCGCTACGCCTGATATAGAAGAATTGATTACTTATATATAGTAGGCACCAGATCACAGGTCCCTTACTGACTGCATAAGTACGTACTTAAGGTACTAAAATAACCCCTCATAAAAAATTTCCTGTATCAGTAATCGACTTTGCTTTTGTCGGCTCGGAACCAATTGTTGTGATCAGTCAATTCTAGTATACTATTAGAATGGCAACGGCTATAGTATATTCGGCAAGCGATAGAATAGCGAGACCGAAATCATTTAAAAAAAAATTCTCTAAGTAATGGCTAACGACGATGTAAATCTTTTCATTTCCGACGGAAAATTTCCGTCGGAAATGTTAGCCCTCACTTCGAATTGTGTTGGATGGATTAAGTACAAACCGCCTAAAACCCCGGGTTGACACGCTACGGTAGTTGTATGTAAGCGCACAAAACAAGCAATGCGGGTTGTCGTGCTGAAAACCACGCAGGCCAGTAGTTAGACGTCGGAGTTCAAGGCGAGTGGGGTTCGAGGGCACCAGCCGAGGCGCCCCATTTAATATAGTGGAGGCCGCTGCCGCGATCGTCACTCCAAGCTACCGTATCTACCGCCTTGTCCTCCCGATAAACTAACCCTCGCTACCTATTCATATTGGGCGGGTAGAAACTCACTCCAAAAACGGTAGTAAGCGAAACTCAACCTATGACTCTTGAATGTTTCGGGTTGCCCCTCTCGCCATGTGCTCGGCACGCGAGACAAGCGGCCGAACACTGCAATGGGTTGACACGTCCGTTGCAAATTGGTGGCAGCCCACGTCAGCTCCTCCTCGGTGTGAGTGAGAGCAATACTGCTTTTAATTTCCAGAGGCATGGGATTAGTGAGAGCTCCAACTCTTCCTTCTACCACTGGCGGTCATTATCCGGTAATAGACCTAGGGTTAGGCAGGTGGTAGACGAATCCTCTGACGCGCTATGCGGGAGACTGCATGCTGCTGACGCTGTGCCCGCAGATTTGACTTTACGCCGTTGAGACTGGCGCACACATGGCAGGAAGCTATGATCTCACTTTGCTTCGCTGCTCGGCCCTGTTGGTCGTGGGTGTCTCGGGTGTCTTGCGACCCTGTCGACCTGTCGCCTTTATCATGACAACCCTTAATTATTCTCGCGCATCGGGCTGTCCCTCGGCCGAGTAGTTGCTTGTTGTATAGTCAACATTTTGGAGTTGAGACGTCAAGTATAAGAGCCGAGTGAGGCCCAAGAGCATCTCCAAGTTATGAGATACGATCCCGTACAATAATTCAAACTACTTGATAATTCTACTATAATCTAAATATCCTACAAGAAAACCAATATCTCTCAACCAAGTCTTATTGATCTTACGTATAACGGAATATTACAACAGAAACCATGAGCGGAAACACAAACGGAGCTGCAAACAGCGGTGCCAAGAAAGATTATGGCCGTCGCCTGCTCCCTCATGTAGTCGACGATTATGCTGCTAACGAGCCTGAGCGCGAATGTTTCTCTATCCCTCGAAGCTCTGACCCAAAAGATGGCTGGAAGAAAGTGACATGGAAGCAATACGCCAACGCCATCAACCATGTTGCGCGGAGGATCGTTGACAACTGTGGCGTGCCACCTGCCGATACCGTCCCCACGATTGCATACATCGGACCCAACGATGTTCGCTATATTGTACTGGTGCTAGCTGCTGTGAAAGCCGGATACAAGGTGAGATTCACGATAAAAACTTGCAAAGGAGTCGATTCTGACAGGCCTAGGCTCTCTTCATCTCACCTCGTAATTCTCAGGAAGGACAGCTGAGTCTCTTCGATCACACAGACTGCCGTATCATCTGCTTCCCGAAATCCCACCGTAACATTGTGCAACCGTGGCTGCAGGAACGAGACATGCAAGCGGTCGAAGTTGGACCTGTCGAAAACTGGTTCCCGGAAAAGGAGGTGGAGCACTTCCCTTACAACAAGACCTTTGAGGAAGCAGAATGGGGACCGTTATGTGTTCTCCATACCAGCGGCACGACCGGCATCCCCAAGCCCATCGTCGCCCGCAACGGCATGGTGGCGATCAGTGACCAGTACAACACCAAGCCGAACTGGAATGGACGAAAGATGTTCATGAAGTCGTTTGCGGAGGATTCAAAGAGGAATTATAATCCAAGTGCGTCGACTTAGTGTTTCCAACCGCGATGTTATAAGCTTTCGCTGACAGGTCTAGTGCCCCTATTTCACGCCGCCGGGCTATACCTCTTCCTAGTGAGCAGCATATACTTTGGAACGCCAACAGCCTTTGGCATACCTGGCCGTCCCCTCGCAGCGGATCTTATAGCGGACTCTCTGGATCAAGCTGACGCGGAAGCGGCATTCCTTCCGTGAGTGCTCACTGAACTAACATCGTTACTGTATTAATTTTCTATCCTATAACGGACACTGATTCTGGGCGTTATTACAGACCTGCAATTCTCGAGGATATGAGTCAGAGCGATCGATACATTGAGCCTTTAAAGAAACTGAAGTTGGTCTGCTTTGCCGGAGGTCAGTTCTCTACAGTCCCTAGAGCACGCAGCAAGACAGGCACTAATGCGCAAACAGGTAATCTGGCTACAGAGTCCGGAAATCGATTAGTCGAAAAAGGGGTTTTCCTCACCAACGCAATCTCTGCCACTGAGTATGGATAGCTATCAACCTTTTGTTATTGGCTGAACTGGTGGCTGACAAGATGTCACAGATTCCTTCCCTTTCCTATCTATTTGCAAACCGACCCTAAAATGTGGCGATGGTGTAAGTCATAAATATATTTCCCACTCTACCTAGTTTTCTGGTGCTAGCTTCTGTGATATTCAATAAAACACTCTGCTGACACTTAACGTTAAAGTCATTTATCACTCGGAAGACTTTGGAGCAGATTGGCGGAAGGTCGAGGGCGAAGATGATGTTTACCGGCTGGTCGTCGTGCGCAAGGCGGAACAACCAGGCCTGCAGGGCTTTTTTTATACGTTCCCAGAGTTGCAAGAGTATGACACAAAGGACCTATATAGGAAGCATCCCACTTTGCCCGAACATTGGATGTATCACGGGCGCTCAGACGGTGAGTTATTCATCATTTTATCCCCAAGTTGCTATTTCGGATTACGCACCAGAGTCCGACATGAGGACCTGAATTTATTGAGTCTCTTTTGAGTCTCTAATATAGTGCTCCTCACCCTACAGACATGATCATTACTGACATTTCTTAATATAGATGTCATTGTCTTCTCCAACGGAGAAAAGTTAAACCCAGTAACAATAGAGGCGATAGTCGCCGACCACCCCGAACTCAACGGCGCGATCGTAGCTGGAGCAGGGCGCTTTCAACCTAGCTTGATCCTGGAGCCCGTCAAGTACCCAGAGAACGAGAGCGAAGCCCAGGCACTCATTGACAGAGTATGGCCGCTGGTTGTTGCCGCAAACAAGGAGACAGTTGCCCACGGCCAGATTGGACGGGATTTCATCATATTAGCTTCTCCAGAAAAGCCTTTCCCTCGCGCTGGGAAGGGCACAATCCAAAGAGCTGGCGCGATAAAGTTGTATAAGGACGAAATCGACGAGTTGTACGAGAAGGTTGAGCAAGTATCCGACGTGGACGCGCCCCAGCTAGACCTTAGCTCCGAGGAGACATTAATCGAGTCGATTCGAAAACTGTTCCAGTCTCGACTGGGGATTCAGAATGAGCTTCAGTCAGACGCTGATTTCTTCTCATCCGGGGTAACGCTCTCACCAAGTCTTCCGAGAAGATTATAATTAGCTAACTTAGAATCAATAGGTCGACAGTATGCAAGTGATCAGCGCCTCGCGCCTCATCCGAGCTGGGCTCGAGTCCGCGGGCTACAATATTGATGCTGACACCGTCGCCACACGTGTTATCTATGGCAATCCCACGCCCGAAAAACTGGCTAAGTATCTACTCTCCGTTATCCACCAGAACGGCGCAGCCACGCCCGGTGACAAAATGCAGCGCGAGGTTGAATCGATGACGGCGCTCTGGCAGAAGTACATCAAAAACCCACCCCAGGCAAAACCAGGCCGCCCCAACCCCTCAGACGATGGACAGGTGGTTCTCATCACGGGCACCACGGGCATGTTGGGATCCTACATGTTGGACCAGATGGTCAGGAACCCGGCCGTCAAGCGAGTCGTGTGCCTCAACCGAGACGAGGATGGTGGCAAGAAGCGGCAGGCGAGCGCCATGGCGAACCGCGGTCTGGTTACAGACTACGAATCGAAGACGACGTTTTTGCACGCCGACATGTCGCGGTCGGACTTCGGGCTTTCTCGAGACGACTTCAACGAGCTGCTACAGAGCGCGGACCGGTTCATCCACAACGCGTGGCCCGTCAACTTCAACATCCCAACCGAGTCATTCGAGCCCCACATCCGCAGCGTGCGCAACGTCGCCGACTTCGCGTCGCAGGCGGCGAAGCGCGTGGCCGTCGTCTTCATCTCGTCGATCGGCACGGGCGACCTGTGGGACCCGTCACGGGGCAAGCTACCCGAGAAGCGCCTCGAGGAACTCACCCTGCCGTCTCTCGGCTACGGACGCAGCAAGATGGTCGGCAGCCTGATCCTCGAGGACGTGGCTCGTTCGGGAGGCGACTTCCCCGCCGCCATCATCCGCGTCGGCCAGATCGCGGGGCCCGAGGGCGAGAAAGGCGCCTGGAACAAGCAGGAGTGGCTCCCCTCGATCATCGCGAGCAGTCTGTACCTGGGGGCGCTGCCGAGCAACCTCGGGGCCATGGAGCGCGTGGACTGGACGCCGGTGGAGGGCATCGCAGGGCTAGTCCTCGACGTCGTGGGCGTGGCGCAGCGGGTGCCGGCCGACGAGATCAGCGGGTACTATCACGGCGTGAACCCTCACTCGACGACGTGGGGCTCCCTGGCGCCGGCCGTGCAGGAGTTCTACGGCCAGGAGCGCATCCGCGAGCTCGTGACTTTCAGGGAGTGGGTCGACAGGCTGGACAAGAGCCAGACGGGAGACATCCAGGCCCTCGAGAAGAACCCCGGCGTCAAGCTGCTCGACTCGTACCGCGGCATGGCGGCGGGCGAGGGCCATGACCCCGTTGTCTTCGACATGACGCATACCCAGGAGCGCAGCCCGTCCATGCGCAAGGCGAAGGCTGTCACGAAGGAGTTGATGGAGCATTGGTGTAAACAATGGGGATTTTGAGGGTCTCTTAGGATTAAGTTGTAGAATATCCTCGGGATCTAGGTTTAATTAGCGTTTCGGTTACCATATAATATCTTGGAGCGAACAACAATAGATCTTGACATTTCGATGCACATTTACTTAGGTCTCTATTAAGTTTTTGTTAGGTCGAGCCCTGCGATTGGCTGCAGACAACAGAATTTCTGCCTACATATAACGTATAGTCTACAGACTAGATCCGTACTTGTTTCTCTCCTTCTACAAGTTGGAATCTTGCATACAATATATGGTTGATCTTTACTCTTGCACCTGGCCTGGATATGAATACGCGATGACTTAATTACCTACTGATTCTACATGACGAAAGGGGCATGGATGACACTGTAATTAGGTAAGTATCTCATAAAGGATGATTGGAGATAAATCTCAGCCATGGGGTCCTTTCTAGTATACTTATCACCATGTTACCACGTATACCTCTCACACATGAGTTCGGATCAAATTGGGGTTCATCCCATCTATAGTACCAATTTACCACTAATCATAACGTTACATAATAAAGAGGGTATACCCTACGTCTCCTAGTTAAATGTAATTTTTCTTATAGCTTACAAAATACTTCAGAACTACGGTATAGTTTTTTTAGTTTGCTGACTGTATAATTTCATCATGATGAGGCGGCAACCTTCTTATCGTAGTTCACCTGGTGTTCAACTAAAGCATCCGCCAAGCGAAAGGGATACCTAGCCCTGAAGAACCTCCGGCAAACACCTTCCAGCAGCCCGCAGGATAGGTACCCGGTACCTACGGTGCTGTGGAAGCCACTAACCCAAGCCTATAAATCAGCTTTGTGGCCCGTGCCCTCTTGTACTGTACTTACCTCTATCAAAAAGGTTCAGTGGTGGTACGCAGCCCCAAGACCCAATAGGCTCCAACACCTAAAGCTCTGAACTCCCTCGCCTCTAGACTGGGCTAGGACGAAATTTCGACTCGCCAAAAAAATTACATCCATTTAGGAAGTTGTTCCTACGACGAGAACCACCATCCACCAACCAACCAACCAGCCAGCCACACACAATCCGCCATCGCTGCCGCCACTACAACGACGACAGCATACACTACGACAGTATCAGCTTACAGCTGCACAGTATCGCCATCCGCCACCCGGCCAATCGACGACATCTTTCGAGAATATCGTCACCCCTGTTATGCACCGAAGCCTCGGATCGACCACCGACGCCTTCACAATCGTGTCCATCCTGCTCTCGCTGCTGCCAGCAACAACGCCGACAACGTAACGAAAAACACTCGCTTTTCTCGTTTTCCACCAGAAGCACGCGACTCGCACCAGCCATCCCGTTGTTTCTTGCTTGTTGAGACGACCAGACCCATTTTCGTCTACCCCCTCGTGCGTCATTACCACAGCTTCGAAAGAAGAAAGCGACAGCGAAACCCCCCCAAGGTCGTTTTGCGTGTACCTGTGCTTTTGTACGACAACAAGACCGCCTCGTCTGCAGTCTCACTCTCATTCAAGATGAATTCAAACCTCCCTTCCAGCTTCGCGTCTGCCGCTGCGGGACAGAATTCGAACCGCGATGCAAGATCAGGTGCCAGAGGCGACGGACGTGGAACCGCAAGCGGAGAGTGGTATGTATCACAGCGTCAAATCCTCCCTTTCTTGCGCAACGGTAGTTGTCCTACATGCACACGCACACGCATGCTCTCCGGCTGTCTTTATCTTGTGCTCGGGCTCGTGTCCATGGTCTTTCTATACTGTACATACGGTGACATTCCTGGCGAGCTCGATGCTATGCTGCCATGCTCACGCTACCATTGGCTGACGGGCCCTTGCACCTGCACTCATGTTTCCCCTGCGAATCATCGCGTGGCAATCCAGCGCACCGCAGTCCTCTCTACTCACACCCCTTGGCGTTATTTCTTCTCGCTAACGTATTTCATGGTTCAGGTCTAGGCCAGCACGCACGATGAATGGTACTCTCACTCTCCGCCGAACATCCACGACACCTTCCACCCAAGCGTTCAGTCAGCCGAATCTTTCAGAATCCGTCGCCCCCTCGGACGACCCTGCCATCCTCGCCGCCATGCCTGTCGGCTCTACAGTTGTTGAGAATGCTGCGCCTCCAAAATATAGCCGCGAAGACATGCTATCTATTCTGAACAACATGCAACAGAATCCACGAGCCCAACAGACGGATGTTTCCACGTTGTTTATGCCCGGGTGGAACCCTGGCCATACTAACGGTGTGTCATCTCGTGGATGGGGTAAACCCGCTGAATCACACGTGCTCCCTCAGGAACCGGACATGTGCTGGGACGTGACTGGGTCTACAAAAGCCATCGGGATGCAGGAGATGACGACGGATGAAAAAGAGGTGGGTGTAACCATTTTGCTGAGTCTATGATTTTGAGAACTTGGGCCTAGAAAGCTGACCTGGTGTGACTCTAGCTCTTTTTGGACGTCAACTCTACCATGAAACCCCCAGCCCAGAACAAGGAGGGAACTCATCCGGGGGGAGGCATCAACGGTAGAAAAACTTCACTCTCCCAAGCCACACCTTTACCCTCGAACACCTCACGTCCGGGAACGCGAAGACGCGAAACCACCGACACCAATCCTTTTTCTGGGGGCGGTGGACTAAACTCACCGGTATCGAATCGTCCGTCGCGAGATAACGGTTCACTCTGGCTGGACCGGAAGAACACCGATGCTAAGGACTCGATGTTCGAAGAGCCTGAAGACTTGGCAGCAAGGGATGCCGCAAACAAACCTACGTCACTTGCTGGTCTCTCCCGTACCAATACAACGACAAGTACAACCCCTTTCGGTGCTCCGTCGCCTTGGCAAACCTCATCCGCGGGCGGGTTGCCTGGGATTGGCAGCTTCGGGAACTTCGCGCTACCTGGCTCGACCATCGGGGAGAGACGTCCTGGAAACGCACGAGGCGAGAGTCGCTTAGCTCATCTAATTCCAAGGGATACCTCGGACAGCGCGGCCAACAAACTCAATGATGGCTCTGTCGCTGCCGATCCGAGTCGATCTTGGCGTTCTCGACCCCGAACTGATACGGACCCATTCGGAGATGAAACTCTCTCTGGAAGTGCCGTTTTAGGGGGTGCTCAAGATACAAGTCCTCCTATGTCCCATACCCAGCTTCATACACAATCGTATGACACACCGGTCAAGGGGTCGGCTGGAGACTTCGGCATGTCTGGGCTCAACCTCGGTGGGCATGGGGATCACGACCCTACCCCTCTGAGTCCTTCGGAAACGAACCCTTACCGAAGCCCCCTAGGGGAACGAGGAGAACATGACGAGAATCTGGACAAAGTCCACGGGTTTGGTGGCAGTGGCGAACCTCCCTCCAACTACGGGACCGGGATGCCGCGAGCCTTCCCACATAACGCATTTGATGGAAGTGACCGGAGCCAAACATCCAGTGTCGGTGCCAAAGGCTACCCTTCACTGGGAAATCTCTCGGGATGGCCATCTTCTAGCACGCCGGACCGCGAGAGGGCCCCGTTCGCTCCCTTTGGTGGTTCTTTGTTTGGTGGCATGGGCGACATGCAATCACCTGGCCTCAGCAACCTCGGAGGTGTTTTTGGTCCTGCGACAACTACAAGTCTTGGCGGGACTGGATCCTTCAGTCGCGGCAGCAAGCTTGGCTCGTTGTTTCCTGCCGCCATGCAAGCTCAGATGCAATCTCATGATAATGAAAGCCTAAGCGACTCGATTCCTGACCTCCGCCAGCCTAATCCTCTTGGTGCTATCGGACGAAATCCCCTCAACGACCATGGGCGAGAGGCGGAGAGCCCCATGAGGGGTGGCAGAGGGGTTTTTGCGAACATGTTTGCTACCCAAGTGGAGGGAAATCGTACACCATCAGCGACGGATCCGGGCCTCCATGGTGGCATGTCTACTGCGCCAGGTCAAACATTTACAGCTGCGAGTAATGCTCCCAGTTATGGGGCAATTCCTTCCTCTGAACCTCCCTCAGCCCAGGCACGTACTATGGTGATGCCTGATCGCATGCGCTGGACGTACCTCGATCCACAGGGCAGCGTGCAAGGCCCCTTTACGGGCTTGGAGATGAATGATTGGTACAAGGCCAACTTCTTTACGCCAGATTTGCGAGTCAAGAAGGTGGAAGATGTAGAGTTCGAGCCACTAGGACAGCTCATCAGGCGCATTGGTAATTCTCGTGAGCCTTTTTTGGTGCCTCAGATTGGTATCCCTCACGGACCTCCAGCGCCAGGTGGTCCGTTCTCCCCCAATGCCAGCGGTGTCATTCAGCCTCCCCTCGTTGGCGCCTTTCCAAGCTTCGGCCGGACCTTAACTGCCGAGGAACAAAATAATCTGGAGAGACGCAAGCAAGAAGAGCAGTATCTTCTGGCCCGTCAACGTGAATTTATATCTAGTCAGCAGGCAATGGGCAGGATGCCGATGCAAGGTGTCCCCGGTTTGAATCATCATTCTAGTGCGCACAGCCTACACAGTCAACCAAGCTTTGGAAGCATGACGTCGCCTATTACAGCTCCGCCGCAGGCTCCCATCGGTCCTATAGGAACAGGGGGTTCTTTTTTCGATTCGCTAGCCGCACGTCAGCCCGCCGCGCACGGTAACTCCGGTCCAGGCCTCGATGTATTTCACGAGGATGAGCTCACCCACCTGACCGGTGCCGAGCGCCAGGTGCTGGCTAGCATGCACAACACGGGAGCGTTAGGCGGGAACCTCCCTCAACAACCTATCGGAGAACCCTCTCCGGAATCCGGCAACAATAGCCAACTACCAGCAACTGGCGAGCTTGTCGAAGACAGTGAAGGATTCCGCGACAGGTTACAAGAGTTCAAACAGCTTCGTGCACAGCATGATGCTGAAACAATGGAGCAGAGCTTCACACAAACGCAGCGACGAATCACAGAGGAAATGGCGCCTTCCCAGACTCAGGTTTCTGAAGCTCCTCACGTGCCGGAACCATCGAATGAGTCGGACACTGTCAAGCAAGCCCAAAAGAAGGATTTAGCCGCCTCTAGCAAAGAGTTCAAGGAATATCAGCAGGCTCAAGCTGCGGCGGCGGCGGCGAAACTCAGCGGGTTACCCATGCCATTCCCACCACCACCATCGGGCACTCCTCTTCCCGCGCCTGCTCCTCAGCGTATTCGATCTAACTTGCCTGAGCAATACGCGAACAGCTCTCGATCGGGAACTCCTGATGTCAGCTCTGCCACATCTACGCAGCTTCCCCCGCTCGCTCCGTGGGCCAAAGACGGGGGCGCAGAATCCCATAAGGGACCGAGTCTCAAAGAGATTCAACAAGCCGAGGCTGTGAAGGCCGCGAAGGCAGAGGAGGCGGCAGCACTAGCACGGCGTGTCATGCTTGAGCAGGAGGCGGCGCGTGAGCGTGAGAGAGTGGCTGCAGTTGCACCGGGTCTACCCACTTCGAGCACTTGGGGTACGGCGTCCCCTGTCAGTGCAGGACCGGTGAGCAGCCCGTGGATCAAACCTGTTGTAGGTAAAGGAAGCGCACCAGCGCCATCGACACCTGCCGCGGTATCAGACAAAAAGAAAACGTTAGCAGATATTCAACGCGAAGAAGAAGCGCGTAAACAAAAGGCCCAGCAGCTTGCCGCACAGAGCGGAGTGTCCTCGACCGGGGCCAAGCGCTACGCTGATTTAGCTAGCAAGACCAATGCTGCGGGCACACCTGGAACTCCCAGCGCAACCGGCGCAGCTCCTGCGACAAGTGGTTCGGGCTGGGCTACAGTCGGAGCGGGCGGCAAAGTCAAGGCACCCCCCACAGGCCCTGCTGTACAGGTTCGTTCAACTAGTTCCACAGGGCTCAAGCCTGCTCCTAGCGCACCGGCTGCCTCACCTCGTCCGACGCCCAAGAGCGCCACCTCAGCGCTGAGCGGCGGCCGAACAGAGGCCATGGATGAGTTCAACAAGTGGCTGCACAGCCAGTTATCTCGAGGCATTACTGGTGTTACGGACAGTAAGTCAACTTGCTCTTCCCCCATACAAACACCCTCTGATTCGAATCATGCATTAACTAAATTGTATTTACAGTCGATACCTTTGCTTCAACTTTGATGGCTTGCCCTCTGATGCCTGAAATCATCTCGGACGCTATCTACGCCAATTCGAAGACAATGGACGGACGGCATTTTGCTCAAGAGTTTATCCGCCGTAAGAAGCTCGCCGAGAAGGGCGTGGTCGAGAAGCAGCCGGTCAACAGCCCCTCGACCGATGCGCAATCCAGTAGTGCAGGTGGCTGGAACGAGGTGGCGAAGAAGACGAGTTATAAAGATAGCAACAGTGACACTAGCTCGATTCAGGGTGCCGGATTTAAGGTGGTTCCATCTCGAAAGAAAGGAAAGAAATAAATGGAGAGCGACTGAGATGGAAGAGGTGCCTGTATCCGCCCTGTGGCTGTTGTATGTCGCGAGCTATGTCTTGGTGGATGACTTGTCAAGCAATGTGAAGTCGGCTTTGGGTGTTTCCTTACTCACAGGTCATCCATCCACAGCACGTGTCTGCGATAAGCCAGGTGCTACTGATCCAAGTTGTTTCACGAACATGGTATTTTCGAGCAAGGTTTACAGCAGCGACTTCAGAGCAGTGGTCAGACGTAGCGAGTTAAGCTTAGCCAGTCACCAAACGAGTCCTATTCCATAATTTTTCAATTTGCCAGTCTACTTGTGAATCTTTGGACTATTTTACTTTCATTGATTAGCGGCCTCACGTTACATGTCTGCTAAATCAAGTTATGATTTCCGTCAAACATGCTTGGCCCACGCCAGTTGGCAACAACTGAGCTAACAGTGGTACCTACACTGTGTATACTTCATGCCCCTCTATCGTTCAATTGCCCCTCCCCCACTATGTCACATCAATTTTCTTCTCTGTACTAATTGCAGGTTATATATCTACAGCTTGTGATACTTACTAGGTTCACCGTGATAAACTCATGTCCCTTCTTCCGTCAAAACAGCCGAGAGTCATATGACAAGTGCAGCCTTCCCATCTCATTGCAGTTAGTCGAGACGAGAAATCCTTCCAATGGGATTTAAACATAAGCGGTTTACATATGCATGATTAATAAGGGGGGAATATATTTAAAGTTGCCGCAACTTTTCACATCACATAACTACCTAAGGTACATCATCAAAGCCACTTTGCAACCAACAGGCGACTCCGGTGCATGAATAAGAAAATGTCGGCTGAGACATTCTCGCCCGAATTCCTCCTGTCCGTGGAAAAGACGGTCTCGGAGAGGAGTCTACATCACACACTAGCGGAGCCGCTATCAAGAGAACTGATAGATCGCTTCGCCCGAAATAGTTCACGGAAAATACCGTCTACAACTAATCATCACCAATCCAATGCCACATCATCAGAATCAACGACTGAGGTAGCCGAGGCAGCTATCAGCCTGGGTCTTGCATCTCTGGCTGCCTTCGTGCAAGCCAATGTCACGGGCCCTGTACTCGATGATCCTCGATCAATCGACGCCATCTTTCTTGAGGCCTTCAAAAATGCCAAGGAATCCCAGGCCTCCACAAACGGATCTGGGGTTGCTGAGGATATCCCTAATTCCGAACCCACGATAGAAGGATTTCGCTCGCTTTGCCGGCGCTCTCTTGACGTTGACGGCGTCTCTCCTTATCCCTATATCCCCTACATCGAGCTTTTTTGCTTGGCACGCTTCCTATTTGTCACGAGTGACGTCTTTCCCACTGCCGAATCTAATCCCAATGCGAGACATCTGGCGTGGACGAGGTTCAGGGTTCACCTTTGGCATTATAAGCTGCTCACTCCGCCTTCAGTAGGGCTCGGCTCCCTCTATACCAAGAGCGGTCGCTGGACAGATGTGGCTACCCTAGAAGAGTTGATTAAGACGAGCCTAACTGAAGCTGAGACTGATTTATTTGGACCCGGTGCTGTTAACAATGCCGTCGAAGAGCCCTTGTGGTCACCCGAATCCCAAATTTTGTTTAGGCTAGAGGAAGCTAATTGCCATATCCTACTCGGGAATGACGCCAAAGCTCGTGAAGCGCTACACGAGGCTACGAATATCAGTGGTTTCGCATATGCTCTATCTGGTGCATTAGGGAAGCGAACGCGATTCCAAGAGAATAGTTTCAGCCAGCTTGTAGTTCTTGCAAAGAGTCTTCAACTATCACCCGGGCCTATTGAGCAGCAGGAACCGAAGGATGTTGCACCATCAGCGCTCCTCCTCAACGATGATACATTATTGGAAAAGATTCAGTTCAATACAGATGAGTCGCCTAGCTCAAAGGGGTCGCTTCCCCCTCAGTTACAGGATATTAGACCAGATAACCAGCCAGAGCTAAGCCCAGTAGACCAAATCATATTGCTTACTGAGGCTACTATGAAGGATACCTTCTCCCCGTCCGATTCCCTCACGTTGGAAGAGATACTTCCATTTGCGGTGAGAGTCATTGATGACAAGTCAGTGAATTGGCAAATATATACCCAAGCGCTCCTTGTGAGATCGCGCATTGAACTACACAGGAGTCGGACGGTGGAGAGGGGCGTATTACAGATGCAGGCCGTCGCGGACCAGGTCATTGTAGACACCCAACATCCTCCTCCAGCATCAACATTGCAATCTGAATCCAATGTTGACTTGCCGAAAATCCATATTACCTCTGACGGCGACTCAACAAGCCCTGCAGACACCAAGAAGCCGACATCTTTCTTTCCAGTCCCTAAACCATCTGAATCAGCGACTCCAATGGAACGGCTTAGATATGTAAATGCGCTAGCATCACCGCCACGGTGGCATCTGGAATCGGAGCTTGCGTACGCTTGGACATCCGTTGGATCTCTCGTTTCAGCTTTAGAGATATTCAAACGTCTACGACTCTGGCCTGAGGTTGCTCTGTGCCTCGCCAGCGCCGCCGCGTCGGATGATTCAGACGGTCGTGGCGCCGGAGGAGAGGAGAAAGCCCGCGCTATCGTGAGATGGAGACTATTCAAAAAATCATCAGCGTCGCGGGACTCATCCAGTAAAGCCGACGACGAAGACGATATTGATATTGATTCAATCAAACCTGGCGATTTCTGCGGCCCGGAACGATCGCCTCCCCCTCCCAACGCACCTCGTTTGTTCTGTATCTTAGGCGATATGGAAAACGATGCCAGTCATTACACTCGGGCATGGGAAATATCAAACAGACGCTTTGCACGGGCACAGAAATCACTGGGTGAACTGTACCTTCAGAGTAAAGAGTGGGAAAAGGCCCGCCAAGCGTACCAGCTTGCCGTTGGCGTTAATAGGCTGAGCCCGGAACTATGGAACCGTCTCGGAGATATCGAACTTATGCTTGGAAACTTCCCTGACGCGGCAGAGGCATTCCAAAGAGCCATCGCGACGGCCAACGAGAAGGTAGGGGGCGAGGATGCTCGGACGTGGAGTAACTTGGGCACTACACTCTTAAGCTGGTACCGTGAGGTGATTGCCGAAGCCAGGACGAGGAAGGAGAAGATGGACGCTGACGAAATCTATGATATGGACAATATGGTTAGCACCAAACGAGCCGCTGAACTAGGTCGGTCTGCCACACAGCTTCTCCAGGACTCGTTGACCGCCTTCAAGCGCGGCGCTACCGTGGCAAATACAAATTGGAGGATCTGGGACAATGTAATCACCATCGCGGCAAGCCTCAAGCCCACTCCCTCTTTCGATGATATCATTATGGGAGTGAAAAGTTTGATTCGTATCCGCAAAACCGAGGACGCACTGGATATCGAGATCCTCACCCTACTCCTCCGAGAGGTGACCAAAGATCCGCGGGCGGGGGACGATCAAATATACGAACCCCCGCGCGGCACACTAGAAAGCAAGGTCGTAATGTTGTTCGAGGAAGACATCGTGCCTCTCATCACGTCAAATTCGGCCTGTTGGAGTCTCGTATCGAGACTACGCGCGTGGCGCCGCGACTTTGCCGGCGCGCTAGACGCGGCCGAGAAAGCCTGGCGAACCGCCATAGGTGGTGGTGGCGGCGTCGGAAGCTCGTTGTCCGCGTCGAGCGGCGCGGGTCGGGAAGGAGGAAGCTGGTTGACGGATCCGAAGGAGTGGGATGTGGTTGTCCAGCGGACCGAGGAGCTCGTCGCGGCATACGAGAATTATGGCTCGCGTGTCGATAGCGTCGGGAGTAGGTGGAAGGGGAAGGCGAGGAGCGCGATTCGGAGCGTCCTGGGGAAGGCGAAGGAAGCCTGGGAAGACGATTCTAGGTGGATTGCATTGCAAGGGATGATTGAGGACTTGAAGTAGATGGATGATTGGGTTGGTTGGTTTCGAGTATAGAGAGAGATAGATAGATGGGAATAGAAGATGAGATGAGGTCGCCCTCTCGCACCGTTGTATTGTTCACGATGATTTGAATTGAATGTCTACGTATAGATAATGGAGAGTAAACTTCTTGAGCTTTTTCTTTTTTAATGGCAAGTGTCTTAGATCTCTCCGCCGGTCGTGATCGGGCCGACGCCAAAGGGAAGTCTCTTCCCTGGCAAACTGCCTTCTACAACTCTCACCAGGGCACACACACTACGTGAATCGAATAATACTCGTATTGGGGGGGAGCGTGAGCCTTTCAGTTAGCTTTCGCCGCGAAGCCGTATATCTAGCCCTTGGCGTTAATATCGAGTAAAATAGGCTTCGAAAGCTAACTAGAAACTGCCCACTACTAGCTAAAAGCAAAACTAACAATTAAAACAAATACCAACTGAACAATTTAAAAGTAACAGAGCAAGAAACAGCTGGCGGGTTATAAAGCTGGATATTCGCATCGAGTGTGCTTCGATTTCTGTGGTGGAAGGTGGTAAGTTGTGTGTTGGGTCCCTGTACCTCGTAGAATACCCCATGAATTTAATTGCAGATAGATATCCTAGTTGAAGAGATAACGCGGTGATTAGCTCTATTGCAACTTCTTCCTAGTTCGTCGAACTTATAATTACCTGTCTCGTAGGATTGAATCAGGCATATGTTTCATGATGTAGGCAATGCATAGTATCTTATAAGGACCTCGCTTCAACTCGGCACTTTGTCGTTATTCGCGAGGATCATAATATGGGAAATAACTTGTTTATTATTATCTAACATACCGGGAAATAAACCCTCATTCAACGCTATCATCGAACCCCTTTTTTTGTGATGACCAAGAAGTGGAAATGAACCGAATCCAAAGAGACAAGCCTAGATGAAATAACAAAAGGAATGGGAGATTAAAAGCAACGAGCAGATAAGAGTTGTCGGAAGATAGAAGAGAAGTAAAGGGTATAATGCTATGATAGTCCCCAAAATCGAGCCCGGACGGACTCTCCTTCGAAAAAAGATTTGAAAATAGGCATTGTTCTATCTCAACCCTCCTTGTCCGTAACATGACCGATGAGATGAGGTGAGGTGAGTTGAGTAAATATTTCATCTCGTCAATTTCCACTCCATAGGTCAACAACAACAACTCCATCCACGTTTAACACCGAACATCCTCATGCGTTCCCATCCCCGTCCCCGTCTATCCAAAATATGCATGCATCCCGTTCATCCACTCATCCCCAATCCGGACCAATCCAAACCGTTCCTCAGACAAAAAAAATCAATCAAATCAAACAAGAAGTAAAGGAACGAAATAACCAGGTGTCCAAGATTCCCATTTCATCTATCCAATTCCTTGCCCGTGATCCCAGCCCCACCAGTCATTCCAATCGACCAAGCCATCTATCTATGCCTTGCCTTTCCGCGGAACACCCCAACCCCGGGCCTGAACTCCCCTACCCCTTAGCATTGTACTGTAGTGCAAACCAGGAAAGGAACCAGAAAAAAAGAAGAGTCTTCGTAAAGTTACAGATGTTTAAGAATTGAATATGGAGAAAACTAAGAAAAGGGGGAAATGTGACAAAATAAAAAGAGTTGTAGCACAAAGTAAAAATCTGGATCTGGATGGGGGAAAGGCCGAATTATGCGCCAGCATCAGGCTTGTCCGGTTTCCAGACTTAAGAAACGCTGATATTCCTGACGCGCGTTGCCCCGTCGTAATCGGCAGCTGATAACTTGGCGGTAATGTGATGTGTGGTGATAGTCCAGGAGGGTGGTAATAAGTGGCGGTGATTAGGGCCGGAAGGCTTCGGCATAGGGAGATTAAAGAGGCAAAATAATAACAGGTAGGACGGGATAACCCCTTATGATTAAAAATGGAAGGTTGTTCGTATTCGTTGCAACACGCGCAGCATTCTGGGCAGGTGAGATTGCGTTTTTCTCTCTTTCGGCCGTATCGGTGATTTTGACTTTCAGGTTTGGGTTCCTGTCATCATGTTGCCGGATTTCTCTTACTCGCCAAGACCTCGCGGGTAAGTAAGCTACCGTACGTACATGGTTAGGGCACGTAGTGACGACGATCCCCCCCCATCGCACGCGGCGAATATTCGAAACACCACGCGCCGTCCCGCGACCGAGCTCGCCAGGTGCGTGGTATTGTTCATGTAATATGTGTCGCATACATTCCAATGTAGCGTGACGTCGAGGGGACATATCCGGATTAAGTATAGTGATAATAAGGCGTGAAAAAGAGAAAGTAGGAAGATGGAGTCGCGCGGAGCATCGTCATTGGCTCGTGGGATGCAGCTGACCTTGGGGGGTAGACCGATCCAGCCCCCACCCATCCCAGATATGTACCCACGCGCACGCATACTTGCATGCATGCTTAATAAGTCCGTCTCCCTTGATGTTCCCTTTCGCGTCCCTTCTTCGGTCCCATGTGCCTTGGTCCGTAGTCATGGTAAGCAATCCAGCAAGCGCGCGATGGGGTGACTCATGATTATCAGCCTGTCTATCTGTCTGCCTGGCCTTCGTGGGTTGGGTAACGTGCAAGTAATGTATGTGTATGGATGATCAAGGGATGGTGGTGGTGGTGGTGGTGGTGAACAACGGATCTGGCAGGCGGAGGACAAAAATAGAAGAGAGAGAAGGCAACCTCGCCAAGAAGCCGTGAGCAAGTAAGTTGGAAGTGAAATAAGTCAGTCGACCGCAATCATCACCCTTTGATGGGGCTGAACGAGGTTGACGTGCGGCATCTCTCCTCCCCCTCGACATGCAATGCGCGTGTAACCCATGGTAGACTGGATGGGTAGGGTCTCTATTCGCGATGATACGCGCTACCGCCATACACATGACCAGAGGTCTGCTGGCTCGCGTACGTAGGCGTCGTCGAGGCGTCGCTGTAGCCATTGGTGTCCCAGCTACGGCTCAGACCGTAGCTGCTGTACGATGGCAGAGGCACGCGTAGACCGCCGCCAGGCGACGACTTGATCTGACTCGGCGACAGCGTACGCGCCGTGTAGGGGCCCCAGCTTGAGGGCGCGCCCGAGAGCGACCGCGGGGATGTCATCGTCTGCGAGTCGTGGTGGTAGGAGCTACTGTCTGCAATCGTGGGCGTGTGTGGCGGGCCGTAGAGACCCGGGCTTGTGCTACTCACGGGCGTGAGGAGAGCTGGGGGGGCTGGGGGCCCGGATGCTGGGTGATATGTTGATGCTGAGTGGTGAACGGGTGATGGGTTCACGCCGGTTGGGTTTACAGACTGTAGTTTTCAACATGTTAGTGCGAGGCGTGGAGCGATCAGGGAAAGGGAGCGGCAGGAGTAAAGTGTTTGTCTCGGATCCAGAAGAGCAAAAGGTATAGAACTCCGAAGACAAACAACAACCGAGGGATGTAGGAGGAATAGCAAATCAAAAGGGGGCTCCAACTTACGTATTTCGAAATAATCTTCTTCAAGGCAGGCCCCAAAATCTTCCACGGAAACACCTTGACGTCTTTCTCGATATTCCTGGGTTTCGGGTTGGGGAAACTCATAATCACTTTGAAGAACTCCTCGCTATCCGGCTTCGCCTTGCTGACCGTCAACGGACGGAACCCCTCGAGGTTGCGGCGGATGCGGTTCTTCTCCTCGACAGTGAAGCGACCCGGCGCGATCACCAGCTGCTCCAGCAGCGAGATGGTGTCTACGCTGGTGACGTAGCACTCGCGCTTCTCGGCCCAATAGATACAACTGATGCAGATGGTGTTGGGCGGCCGCTCGTTGACGGAGATGGCCTTGAACGTGGTCGAGAGCGTCGAACCCTGCTGCTTCTTGGTGAACTGGACGATCCGCCTGCCGTTCTCGCACTCCTCGGGCGTCCAGTTGTTCGCCATGGACTCGAGGTCGCCATTGATCTTGAGGGCCGCCTTGGCCGAGTACAGAGCGTAGGGATTCAGTCCGCTGACCGAAGAGCCTGGCGGTTGAATCGTGCTCGTCCGGACGAGAATTGGCTCGCTTGATGCGGACACAGACAGTGGCGTCGCGGCCGAGCGCGAAACTGTCGTTGAATGGTGGTGGTGGATGCTGGTCGGGCTGGTACGAGGCGATGCCAGAGAGTGGCCGTAGTGGTGGCTCGACCATGAATGCTTGAGCAACGACGGCGGGCGAGGGTAGTCTGCCCCGTAGGAAGGGCGGTGGAATGTGGACAACATGCTGTTATTGCTGGTGCTGGGATATCCTGCTGCGGCATCGTAGTTGGAGGCGACAGCCGGGTGCGTTGTCGGAGCATAGGGATACGTATTTGTAGCATTGGCAGCGGCGGCCTCGGCGAGCTGGTCAGCCTCCTGCTGCTGGCTGTGCTGGCTCGAGTGCTCATGCTTGATGGAGCTTGTCGTGTGCTGCTGCTGGTGCTGCTGCTGGTCCTCCTCAGCTGACTTGAGCGAGGGTCTCCGCGTGATGTCCCCATGCGACCCCTCGCTGCCCACAGCAGGCCCATCATGATAAGTAAACGTGCCCACGTCAATGTTCCCTAACGCTTGCCCGTCCTCGCTCTCGATCAAGAGTGATATAGGCACGTTGCCGCTTGGAATCCTCGTGTCTTCGAGCTGTGGCGCGTCTCCGCTGACGACGTACACAAGTCCGCTGGCGTCGTTGGTGTCCCGCGTCGCATGCGCTGGGCTCTTGTGCGACCCGAAGGCGAGGAAGAAATGACTCGCAACCGAGATCAAGTCGTACGGCGCCGAAATCTTGATCACGACCTTGGTGCCGAAAACACCGCTCGTGGGTTGGTACGAGATCAGTGTCGGCACCACCGGCGACATGTACTGGCTTGCTGAGTTGTTGGCGGCAAATGCCAGTTGGTTGAGCTGTGCTGCCGCCGCATTGTCGCTCTGTTGAGACGTAAACGACTGTCCTGCGTATTGATACTGAGGAGCCTCAAATGCTGTCAGAGTATTGATGGTCAGTCTTGGATCGGTCTTGGATACACAGCTTCTAAGTTCAAAGACGGCCCATTCCCACCGCAACCATATTTCATCATCAGAGATCATAAGTCCAATAGCATCACGGCATTTACGATTGTCATGTTGGATAAGGGTTGATGAGTATGACTCACAGTGCATTGGGGGCGGTTCCTGCTTTGGACACTCTTCTATACCAAGGAGACCAGGCGGGGAGTCCCCACGAAGGCCTCCTCCGTTCGCTCTTGCGGCTGCTTCCTCGTACCGAAGCGTGATCGTCTCGGGAGACTCGATCGCGTCCGCGTCTATGATTATCGGCCTCTGTGTATGAAATTGAGGCTTAGAGAGGTGCCTCGTTAGCCAGACGTCCCATATCCTAGAGGCATCGCTATTGACCCCTCGGGACCCCTTATTGACTCACCTCGTAAAGCTTATAGGCAGAGTAGTCAAACTTAATAGCAGACATCAAGATGTGTTCGTCACAAGGTAGTTCTGAGATATGATGGGTATGATTGTTCCAAGTGGAACGAACAAACCAACACCTGTTTCGGGAGTAGGTGTTGCAGAGCTCAAGGGGGAAACTACACCGCACAATGTAGACAGATTGAGAAACCTATGTGTAAGTTGACGGAAGGGCGAGTGTCTGTGGACAGAGATGGCGAGGGGAGCGTGTGAAGAATGAAGGGTAATTTAGGACGAATGCTGGCTTGCTAGCGGGGCTTGTTGCTGTTCCCTTTCCTGGCCAGGTTGTCTTAGAAATAGTTCGAGTCTATCTGTCGATCTGCTCGTTGCTTTTTCCCCTAGTGTTATTACCCCTTCTTTTAGGACGAGATAAGTGAAACAAAAATGCCCTAGGGAGGTTGATGGTGGTCTTCTTGTTTTTCCTGGTAAAGGGGCAAGCAATGGTTGACGGCCCGCGAAAGACAGAAACAAGGCTGTTGTAGGTCCAGCGCGAATGATCAGAGACCGCAGGTTGCTTCTACGGCTGGTCTGGGGGGATTAATAGAACTAGTCTTCCTTTCTTACCAGGTCAGGAGTCTTTGATGGGCAACTTCACAGAGATAGATGGCGTTCCAACGTCGCTCATTGGCTTGGATCGGTAGTTGACAAACTGTCCGAGTCAGGTCTCGGGAACTGGAAAGGCGTTCAAAACTAATTCTTCCCCGCCTCAAAGCGTAGATCATGCGCAGCACTCTAGAGTCTATGCTGTATCAGTTTAATGATGACTTTCGTTGCTCAGTCGAAAGAAGAGTGCATGATAGGAGCATAGAAAGGGCAAAACCGGGCGGGCACTCCTTTTTGAACAAATGACACATGAGAGGTGACGTATACGGAATGCCAACACCGATAGAATTTATGAGGAGACGATCACTTACAGCCAACAAAAATAAAATGCAGCAGCGAATTGAAGAATAAGCGGGTTTCGATTTAACTGTGGAGCTGTCGTTCTCTTGCATGCAGGCAGCCTGAACCTGTTCGCATGAGAATGGTTCGAATGTGCTGCAATTAGATAAAAGCAGGTAGCCGGGGGAGTTCGTGCGGTGTACGTAGTTTGCTTCGTAGCTTAGGTGAGCCCGAGGCACACACTACAACAACCAAAGAATAGACAGTTAGACGGACCCCAAAGAGTGGCGGTTGTCGGAAGCACTGCCGGCAAACGGTGACCTAGGTCAGTTTGGTCTCGCGATAGTTTCTTTTAGAAATGGGGGAAACCTGAGACGCTGTTCCTCAGGCTGGGACAAGAGTGAAAGAAAATGTGCGAAGGGGAGACGGGACGAGATAAAGGCTCAGGAGAGTCAGAGAAGCAGGAACGAGACACATTACAAGGGTCGGTTGAACAGATGTAGTAGTTCCCG
The DNA here is from genome assembly GCA_037356055.1 of Xylaria sp. Z34. NCBI lineage: Eukaryota > Fungi > Ascomycota > Sordariomycetes > Xylariales > Xylariaceae > Xylaria > Xylaria sp. Z34. The sequence goes on along the minus strand of JBAWJW010000046.1, from coordinate 58,710 downwards.
TAATGTAAGGTGATGCAATGGGGCGGCGGGTTGCAAGACTCCATGGGAAGGTTGGGTGGGTGAGACTACAGATACAACTTACGAGCTAACTATGAACGGGTACCTTGCTGCTTCTCGGCCGTTGATTCAAGCCTTCGTTACTTCTCAACCGATTCGTTAAGGATTGCCACTTTCAAACTATTTAATTTATCTTGGCCAGCAATAGGGGTGTGTGAGTGAGTCCGTATATGGTCTGCATATGCTATGGGGGGGGCCAAAGGTTGCTTCTTGCTTGTTGTCGTTGTTCTTTGTTTCTCCTGACTCTCTTGCTGGCGAGTCGGGCAGTTGCGTGTCGTGTTCTATTCTAACCGATGGCGGCCGTGGAGACTAATAGTAGAAGTGGTGGATACTGACTATATACTGGCAGGGATGTTGGCCGTTAATGCTGAATCCCCAATGTCTTGAATGAAGCTGCAAATCATGCAAGGATATTTGCGCGTTAGGGGAGAAGGAAAAGGAAGGCTGTGACCAGAAGCCCGGTATTGGGAATAAGACAAGCCAGTTCTCCCCACAAACTCAACGGGGGGGCTAGCGGGTCGAAGAGGGCCAATACCGACACACGATCATAGGAGCAAGTTTAGAAGGTGCCTCTCGAACCAAGCACAGTGGACCAAATGCATGGAAAAAGAATAGATGAGGCGTCCAGCCCAAGCCCAAACAAGTAATTCAAGGTGAGGGAGAGAGCAACACAAGGGTAGACTTCAAGGTGACTCGGTCCTACTGCTTGATAGTAGTAACTATACTAACGCTAACAAATGACAGAAACTAATGAGATTACTGATTATAGTTGCTTCAACAGGAAAGGTCGCGTTGGGCAAGACAACTGATATGCATACTGTAGCGTGAAGGTAAGTAACAAGAATATGACAAGAGAGACAGGCTTTAGCCGCATCGTCCCAGAACCAGGAAACGGGAATCCAGCGAGCCGTGGTTGAGCATTCGACACTAATTGCAAATTAGCTACAACTGGGAAGCTAACATGGTACACCCGGGATGTAAGAAGAGGTGGTTAGCAATCTCGAGTTCAGATAGTGATTATCTATCGTGCGGCTGTAGACGTTCTTATGACTACGCTTTTTATGTCAACCTGCTGACCATAGACATATTGTGATTTTTACTAGGACGGAGATGGACTAGAATTCTCATCACATGGCGGGAAGTCTATGTATATGTCAATGCAGTATCATACACGCTGCGTGTTAGTAGATACATCAGTGCACTCAAAAACCCCGAAGTTGGTTGCAAGCTTGTGGAGAGAACAAGCCAGAGTGCCCGGGAAAAAGGCTTATTCAGCACAGCAGAACGTAGCTACGTACTTCCGGAAAGGGAGAGACGGATCATATAATTGGCCCCCTATCACCTGTCATAGGTGAGTGGCTATTGGACGATCTGCTAGGTCAAGATGGGCCGATCGAAGATCCCTAGTCCAGACATCCCCGGAGCAGGGGGAAAAGAGGGCTTGGCTTCTTGGAAAGAAGTCTGATGACCGGGGGTATCGTTGTACCATCTTACTATGCGTGTGTATGTACTATGGTCGTATGCAGTAACATCGAGGTCGTGACCCCGTATACTTGTTTACACCTGAGCTCTTATCAGGCAGTCCATCCGAGGTCCGGGGCCTACCAGGAACGTCAGTTACACCGTCATCTGGTGCGTGGCACATTGCAAGATTTGCTCATCTCACCTTATTAGAAGGTCAAACCAGAACAACAGCATCATTAATAAGACGAGCAATGGTATATACAATGTAAATAGCGAATAAGTTCAGCTATTAGGCACTTGACATAGAAAAGCAGCCCTCGAAAAGAATGGCTAGTGATTACGTAGTTGTAGTTAAGGGAGAGACCTGCCAGAATGGCCAAAAACATCGGGCGGCCGTGCCAGCTTCGCATAGGTGAGTTGAAATGCGCTTCTAGGTGTCAGGCCAACCACGGTGTGGAAAGTTCGAGCTCAAGCTTGATCTCATTTCCCGCTCGTTGGAATGCCCCCGTATATGGGGTCTCGTGAGTTGAGGTATGGTCGCATTGTTGTTTGTGTCGAAGCGGGCATCAATTTGATTACCGCTGCTGCGGAGGCATGATACCTATGTGGCTGATACACACCGCCCACGGCCATAATCAATGTTAGTCTAAGTGATAGCGCTCGGGATCTGGCCACAGACACAGTGTTTATTTTTGCCGTTCGACCCGGAGACAATGAAACGTTTCGTCAAATACAGAGCAGACAGCCTGCAGCCACATGCTTAAATTCTAGACACTATGGATTTTGACTGCAGTGAATTCTCGGTTAGCCTAATACCTAGTAACATCGTTGGAAAGTGGCTTTATCATCATCGTTGAGTTAATTCCATACTATCTTGCTATCCTCGACGCGCATCTTATCATGTGTTCAATGATAGCGAGTCGATCAGTATGTTACGCTACATATTCTCAAAGATCATGAATATCTATAATTAGAGGTCATGTTCAACGTAAAGGACCAGTTCAGTTACAAGGAGCAGTGATACTGGATTTAAAACTTTCCAGAAAGTCCTTCAAGCCTATGTAAATTGGTTCCCAACGCAGAGTATGCTGGGTATCCAAGAGTTATACAAATGTCTTTTTACGATTAAGCAATGACTACGCGACAATTTTGCCGCGCCGGATCGAGAAGAGTCTCGGCATCTTTGCAATGGTCCTTGTTATGATCGTCCTTGGCAGCCGGGGATACACCCTTGTCAAAGCCCCATCAGTACGCCACGGCCCAAACTACCTCATAGTTTGTACTTGAAGTAAATATTATGATTACTGATGAGATATCCTAGGCATTAAGTTCTAAAGTTACCATGTGATACTCCCACAGAGGTAGCCAAGTCGTGCTGTCGAGAATACTTTGATCATTAGACTTCAATATCCGCGCTTGTCGTCCTTAGCACTGTGTGTATCAGTTCAGTCTGTGAAGTATTTCGTGTATCGATTGTTACACATGAGTAGTGATCGTGTCCCTTGCCTACGGCCGTACATGGAAAGATCGAGAAGCACAGCTCTGAAAACATAAGATGTGCAGATACTCTACGTTCAACCGTAAGTAGACTCTACAATGGTATGACGAGTGGTCATTAAAGCGAGCCTAGTTTGGGATTGTCCATGGCACAACAGAATAGCGGATCCACCTCCCAGTGACTGGATATTCCTGTCATCTTGTAACCCATCTATTGTAGAGTCGTGCACTTTGTTGGTCCGACGACTGAGCGAGATGGTAAACCTACCAGCTTGAAATGAAAATTATCCCACTTTCATCCTTAAATATTGGCCGATGCGTGTCCGAACGTGTCAGTATATGGAACTAGTCTAACCCAGCTGGGTTCTCTGGGCCCGCGAGGCTGGCTGGACAAGATAACGCTCGAGCCTATAGATGGCTCCTATAGCGGCTTCTGGTGCATATGTCTTGGGAGCAAACTGGTTCTAAAATACCGGTATTAAACATCTGGGGATCTGAGTCTGTCAGACGTGTGCAAGAGAGTGCAAGAGATCCATAAAATGGAGCCTGAAGGGCTTACCCGCAACAATAAGGAAAGACAAGGATAGCCATGGCGTGCTCATGTCCCCCAAGATTCAGGTCCCAGGAACAATGTCTCTGAAATGTCCCCAGAACCAGCGGCTGGCCGCATAACCGCTTGTTACAGATTTACCGATGAATCTCTGTGGCACACACACAGCTCGAGGTCTGAAACGACATAATCGAGATTCTGTACCAGGAGGAGCACCGCATCAGGTCTGGGGTAGGTCCAATGCATTTTTTTTACCAGCTACGAAACATCTCTCAGCTTGAAGCTGTGTCACTCATTATAACTTAGTGGTGCGTGTGCACAACTGTCGTCTTACCAAACATTATAACCAGATTAGTTCTATTTCAAGCTATGTTGAAAACGGAGTATGCCGTCGAGATGCCGAACTCGCTTGATCCAAATGCCGATCAAGCGAATTATCTGATACGAGTTTACTTCACGCCTTGCAGGGGTCAAATATAAATAACTCTAAGTGCTGGATGAAGTGCTTGTGATATAGTCCGAGTAGTTGTCGGCTTCGTAATGGAGTCAGCAGAACTATTCCAACAAACTCATAAACAGCCAGCAAGTAGGCTTCCGCTATTAAGCGATCATGTCGAAGTTTTCCTCGTGTGATGATTAAAATGTCACTGGAATCATATTTGTTGTTGCCCGTGTTGTTTGGTATGTCCCAATGAGTATTGCCACTAACACGGAAACCATGGACCACTCGGCTCAGGCCGAGGATGGATCGGCCTACTTGTGACAGGGTTTTAGAGGTTATTATGTCTGACCTAGAGCCGACAGGGAGGAGTCAGAATCCTTGAAAGAACCCTGCAAGGTCATGTCACACATGCGAGCTTCACGATGGGTAACCTGACAACTTTATGTGTGGCATGAATGTCGCCTCCACCCCCCGAATCAGCCACCAAGTCGTTCTCAATCTCTACATATACTCCAACAGCGAATTTTCAATATCATACACATATTGAAAGGGCATCTTGTCCGAATATATATTTAACGTGTTAAACTATCACGCGGAAGAGATTCTTAAGTGGCTAGGGCTATTCAATTCATAATGGACAAGCATCCTTGCACACTGACTTGGCCAGGAATGGTAACGAGAGACGAGCAACACGCATAGCTACGCAGAGATCATGCACTGAAAATTATTTCCGTCACAGATCTCGTGAGCACCCTTTCTCAGACCTTGATCCTGGCGGTTTGGAGGCCGCATCATTTGGGACGTTGTGCGACAAGTACAACAGAGCCACAGCCGACCAATGGTGAAGGCTTCTCCGCCTATCAATCCTAGTAATTATAGTACAGATATTGTTAGGAGATTATGTTACTAGAGGGAAAATCCAAACACTTAACTGAAATATTCTGGGGGTTTTCACGTACATACGCATTCTGATCCCCCACTGCACACGGAAGCGTGACTTTCATACCGCCTCACTCAATTAGTTACTGTTAATCTTGTGAACGTTTCCAAGGGTCTTCTGAGGGCTCAATCTCCCGTGTGTGACACATGATGCGGTATCGTTTCCCCAAGTTATAAGGGCTCTTACCATGTCCGTGGTCCATGACCCTTAACATTTCAGAAATGACTATCAACCTATAGAATTCCATGACAAAAGGAAAGAGCAACGATTTTCACAGTCTGTGTTCTTTAATTGATCAGCCAGCCTTGGTGAGACGCTTGAAACGTATTACCTCAGACCACGGTAGTGAGCTATTCTCGTATACTACACCATAACGCTCGGGTCTTTCAAATTCCTCATGTGTAGAAATATCTTGGTAAGTCCCTCAAGGTGCTACCGGGGCCCACATCCAATCCATCAACCAACATAAACCGCATTACAAATCTAGTCGTTGAGTCGCCAGTAGATTACTCTCAGCACACGCTCTGTGGCACAGCTGATATCTGGCTCTGGGCAAGGTCGCACGATGCATATGAAAGCCTGTGGGGTCTCGCCTATACCAGCCATCACACCGAACCATCATTTACACAGCCTTCGGTTACTTTAGCTTACCGAGCCGCTGGGTCCAAGTGTCGGGCCTTACGAGGACATGATCTTAGTTGAGTTGCAATGACCAGGGCCTTGATTCGTAGAACATACTGCGCGGAAGGCAGCCAGCCGTCCGACGTGCCTGATCTCGGTTTTGTCCCTCGATCCTGCAAGTACGCGTTGTACGCCGACGCTACATGAATATTACGTCCGTAAATAAGACATAAAGCCATACCTATAACCCTGCGAGCGCGAATGTGTCGACACCATACAGTAGGGGTGTAGACCGACACTGTAGAGTGGTCGATGATAGGAGGGCCGGATGATATTGAATGGAGGCTTATTCGTAGGACTCAGCTACTCCTATTGTAGTAGAGGAAAGGATATTATTGCCTAATGCGGCACGTTGATTTCTCAAATCCCCGGAGACGTACCTCACAGTAGCCGCCGGAGCTATGACCGTGAGAATTACGTAGGTGGACATTGGCAAGCGACAGAGCGGAAAATAACGCTCACAGCCAGTCTAGAGGATAGGGCGGGGATGGTCTGGATAGATAGATTCGTTCCGATGAGTAACGCCCCCCGATTTCTCGTCGGGAGACCGGATTGCGAGGGGAAAAAGACTCACTGCACGCCGAGCGCCAAACGCAACGGCATTCTTAACATAGTTCGGCTAGCTACATGAAGTGAAACAGTTACCGGTGTCCTGGAACCAGGTGACTCCAAAAAATGTCTTTACGCGAATTCTCATGTAGGCTGCCGTCCATTATCATGATACTGCTAGCCCCGTCCATAAGCGAGTGGACTTGGATCTTTTGTCGGGGAATGAACTTGATCAAGCCACTCCGGTGAGTTGCACAAGTATCGATCGCATGCCCCAGGGATAATGCTGTGAATTGGATGCGGAATACAGATGGCTAGCATTTGTGTTTCTAAGGGAGAACGTCAGTGAAGCAAGGCGCTTACACTGGAGTCAAAATATCCATCCTTAGCGCAGATAGCGATATGGCTTGAGCCCCCATATTGGAGAGAAGTGTTGAATTGATGTCTCAGATACCCGCGAGCTCTCCCCACGTGGGATTTGTGCTCACCCTTAATAGACTCAACCAACTGCCGGTCTCCTATCCCCCATTTCAATCACTGGGAGCAGTGTAAACCTGCCGGAGGAGAAACTTAACCCATCAGATCATCGCCAGAGCCGTCGCAAGCAGATCCGCCGATTTAATTATAGGTATGAGGATAAAGTAAGGAGTACACAACTTCTCTCCTCCTAGTCGTTGCGAGTAGTAATCATTCTAGACAAGGATCTCACGTATGCATGTAGCCGCACAGTAGACGTCCCATACATGGGATCATGCCGGGTCGGAGTTGAGCACTGCTTGATCTCGGGTGACGAACCATTGTATACGGGCTTTGTTAAGAAGCAATGCAGAGAGTGATTTACAAAGGTGCATACTACGTCGTGCTTGTAGATCGTAGTACTACATATCACGCGCAGAGCGAGAAGTAACCAACTAGCGTGTAACACGACAACATCTTTGCGATACGTTTATCGTAAGATAAGGACAAAACTCATTCGGTTGATGAGATTGCAGGTAAGACGTCGCCTCCGTCGGCCCAAGATTACAATACTGTGCTGCACGATACAAGTTCCCTTGCCAGCTAACAACCTACTCTCACGACCTACCTACCGCACACAGTACTATAGATTGCCGAGGACCCCATAGTCTAGCCGGGTAATCCTAGTCGGAACGAAGAAACAGATTTCCAGCATATCCCAAGAGGTAGAACCCACGCCAGCCCTGGACGTCGCCGTTGTCACTTCAGTTTTTCTTTTTGCGGCCCCCCGCGGCTTGAACAAGCGTTTGTTAGCTTAACGAAGGCTTGTGATCGGCTGTAACATGGCTATTTCGGAAATGAACGTAGCCGTCGGCGAGAGCTTTGTTGATGGAGTAGATGGGATCTGTTTGACACTGGTATTCTCGTACCTTATGATGTAGACTCTGGGTCTTCTACGCTTTGCACTTGCCTAGGAAAAGCACATGTTCAAGAAGATAGCATCTGAAAGCTAGTAAGTACTTGTATAGATACTGTAATATTTAGTACACATCCCACGGATGCTTTGCAACAAACAATGGATCACTCAAGACTGGCGTAGATTCGATTAAACACCAAGCACACTTCCACTTCAGAGGCCCCTATTTTAGGTGGTTCTAATTTTAAAGAAGACGTCAGGAAACTGTGATAGCAACGTCCTTATTTCTGGATATTATCAGGATGAATAAACGTATTTGTAGGTTATGTGAGAATCATTGCGTGAGACTCAAGTTTATCTGTCAACAGATGGCTTTGATAATCAGATACCACACAGAACCACCGACAAACAAATCATAAACTAAGCTTGAAAACCTATAGTATTACATTTGTCGACGTATAAATACGTCGAACTTGAATGATTTAAGAGGACCAGGAAACTCAATTGAAGACTTTAATTCACGGTGACCGCGTCTCCCCTTGGAAACCTAGGATACATTATAGGCAGGGCCTTGAACTGAATGCAAAATTGTTTCTATTACGGCTTCGATCGCTCAACCATTTAACCAACCTGAATTATTAGCGATCCTCGATGTAATCTAAGCTCTTACTCGTTGGTGCACTCCCGACGGCTACGGCAATCCCTGCGTGAATTCTCAAGCACTATTCTGCGACATCAGCAGCAGGTAAGGGGGATTTTATGAGCTGGTGCATTCAACAACGATCAATTTCCCAGGCTCCTTACACGTCTTGGACCACAACTCGATAATTAGCGACGCGTAAGAATCGGTTACCGAATATTCCTTTGACTGTCCTAAGTTGCATTTCTTGTTATTACCCGCTCGAGTGAGGAGTCCGGTTTCCGGCCCCTACGCCTCGACGGTCAATAGGTCAGGTCCATAATGTGATTCATTCTCGTAATCATACATATAACAGCAATAAAGCTACTAAAAGACGAAACGGAAACCAAAGATTCGTGCAAGCATGTCATAGTTGCTAAGATACAACGCAACAAACGAGGTCCCGTTAGTAGCCTTGGATTGCCTTCTGATGCAGTTCGAAAGGCCTTCGCGAAACAGTGAGTGCTGAACGGGGGGGGAAAAAAAAGAGGCTCCCATGCCTGAAATCGCAAGACCGCAGTTCATGCCCATTACGTTGTAATCTCTGTGTTTTCCCATGTTAGAACAAAGTATAGTAAATTGTCTGTGCCCATTCTGGCGGGAAATTGAATGATCAGAACAATGCGCAGGCCTCAACTACAACGCGATCCCTGAAAAGGGGGAAGCTACGGTAGGCTTTGCGAGATAGGTACTACCGACGTCCACGACAAAGAATAAATAACCTTTTAGGAAGGTATGATGGACATTGTATTAGGGCTAAAGTACCGTTTACAATGGAATTGTCGCCGCTTTTCCGAACCGTCTACACATCAATACAATATCACATCACACCACTTTAACAGCCAGCAGACGTTCCTTTTCGAAGACCTTGTCCAATCGGTAATTAAATGATAATGCGGCCGAGTTTCTACTAATTCATCGTGTAGGCGATGCATTTCATGTGCTACACAGCATTGACAAATACCAATCCGCCGAGAAAGGCCCTGCTTCAAAACCATCTCGACTGGGTAGGTGACGCTGGCTTTGGATCTAGCTGTTGTGGAATCTCCCTCACTGTCGGATATTCCGAGCGGAGGCCTCTTTTTGTGCCAGAGACCAATTTCATGAACCCGTGTCTCCTCGTCAGAGATGTTTCGAAACCAGATGTCCGTGAGCATGACCTCTCCACGTGTAGCCAACTGGACTCGAGGTTACGTCTTCAGGATCAATGTACTGAATTAGGGGGGGCACGAAAGCGCAAATATACTACTAGCCCCTTTTCTAGAAAGCTAGGGCTTCTTTATCAAATCCCTGCTATGCTACCACGCTGAAGCCAAAGGACCCGTCAAAGACATCTAGATCCTCGGGGACCTTGCCACCCCGCATGGCCTTTAGCACATGCAACTCGGGGACCTTGTTAGACTGGTAGAACTTCAAGAGGTTGTCCATGTCCTCGTCGGTGAGGGCGCACATGTCGTCCCAGCTGTAGGCGTCGCTGACACGGGTCATCCAGCGCATGCGCTTGGGGCCGTCCTCGGCGGCAGGGACCATCTGGCGTAGCTTGACACGCAACTCACCAATACGTTCGATGGCGTTGCCGACGCCTTGCGGGAGGTGGTCCCCGATCCAGCGGCGGATGCTGGCGGCCAAACGTGGGCCTTTGCCGTTGGTGCTGACCATGATCTGCAGGGGGCCATCGCGGTGGACGCTGCCAAAGTAGAAGTCGCACTCAGAGGGCACGTCGGCAATGTTGGCGGGGATACGGCGCTGCTTGCACAGCTTCCATATCTGAGTAGATGCGGCCGGGTCATCGACGGCGACGAGCACCATGTCGGGCGAGGTCCCCGTGGGCGGGAGAGCGTCGAGGTCTTGTGGCTCGAAGACGCGGTCGACGTGCGTCACGCCGTCGTTAGCGATGCGGTGACGCACTTCGGGGTTGAGGCCTTCTGAGGGGCACACGACGACGACGTGGGCGTCGGCGTTGAGAAGGTTGAGGATCCTGCCGGCGGCGACCTGCGCGATGAAGCCGTGTTTGGTGTCAGCCAGACGCGTCGGACAAGACGAGAAGAAGAAGCACATGATGGGACAGAGGACTGCTGACCTCGCCGCCGCCAACGACGAGGACGGTCTTGTTCTTGATCTGCCAGGCCAGGATCAGACTCCCGCCGCCCTGGACGTCGGGGAATTTTTGCTCTTTGGGGTTGGCCATGTTGTCTCTCTCTTTCTCTCTCTTTCTCTCTCTTTCTCTCTCTTTCTCTCTCTTTCTCTCTCTTTCTCTCTCTTTCTCTCTCTTTCTCTCTCTTTCTCTCTCTTTCTCTCTCTTTCTCTCTCTTTCTCTCTCTTTCTCGACACGTGAGCGTTAACGTTTAGGAGTGAGGACAGACACAGATAGGTCTATCGATACGACCTCATGGTGGCATTGTTGATGGCAATGCTCCAGCTGCTTGTCTGAGTCTGGGCGGTCTGCTCTGGTCCACGTATAGATCGATAGTGCTTTATCGGAAACAGATAGGAAACAAATTGTTTGGCTCATAACGAGGGTCCTTGTATGTGTTATTGGGGCCTTTTCGCCAATGACGTCGCCGCTGCGGAACGGTTTTGGTGGTAGTTGCACGCTAACACCCTTGTCCAGCGCTACGGTTAAGTAAAATAAAGTGTTCTAGCCCCTGTCAACACCTATCAAGCAGGCGCTAAAACTCACTTACCTAAGCTACATGTACCTACCACCCAGGTATGTCGTATGCCCAGAGGTACTTGATCCTCCATCTCGACACCGCCCCTCTCCTAGTACCTAGTACCATACCATCAGGAGATAATCTTCTGGCAGCTTCAACTCAGTCGATCGACCACTTGCTGCTGCCACTAGTACATCTCTTTATATGATTTGACCATATCTCTCTCTCCCATTGTGGATTCCATGCAGCCTTGTCCAACTCGGCCGTGAACTAGGCGTTGTAGTGGCCTCGATTTGTCTGCCTACCTGTAGCCATCATCCTGATTCGCTGTCGTTCGTCAATCCGAAATACCGAATTGCAGACATTCATTTACTCCCTCGTCTTCACCAATTGCTCAAGAGAAACGTCACTCATCCGTCCACTTGCCTGCTTCGCCCTCGAGACTGCCAGATGGCTCTATTCCAACCTCGGATGTCATAGGCTCCTCCTCCTCTCGCCATGTCCGGACGTAAACTCGGGGGAGGCAGGGTCCTGGGAAGCGGGAAGGGCCTCGCACCCCCCGTGTCGCCAGCAGTACGCAGGGAGAGGGCTGCGAGTCCCTCCGCGCCCTCCGATAGCACGCATTCTCTCGGCTCGCCTGCCGCTTCCCTCTCGCCGAGCATCTCGAGCCCCCTGCCTGACTTTGCCCAGGACCTGACCTCCAACATCAGTCTCGCCGGGCCTAGCGACGTCGCCAATGCCGGCTCTAAGCTTGTCTGTCCCATCTGCAACGAGGAGATGCTCACGCTGCTCCAGCTGAATCGCCACATCGACGACAATCACCAGGAACTGCCTGAGTTCGAGCACGACGAGGTCAAGTCTTGGATCGACAAGCAGGTGCTGAAGGCGAAGCGCTTCCAGCCTCTGTCGCTCATCAATCAAAAACTGCGAGGCCTCGACGTCTTCGAGTCTAACGAATCACTGCCACCTCCACCACCCGTGTCTGTACGGACGTCCAGGGCGCCCCGTCCCGAATCTCCCATTGACCCCGAGGATCTGATTATGACATCACACTGGCAGAGGTCTGGACTCAGCGACTTGTGTACTGACCCGGCCTGTGGCAAGCGGCTTGGTGCCGTCAATGGCAGCATAAACTGCAGGCAGTGTGGCCGTCTCTTCTGCGAGGAGCATACTATGTACCAGATGAAGCTTTCGAGATCCGCCGTACACGAGCCCGTGAGAGGATACTGGTATAGGGTCTGCGAAACGTGCTACAAGTCACGAGAGGGATACAATGATCACAACGGTCTTGTGAGAGACCATACCAAGGATTTTACAGCCATACGGAGGAAGAGGGTGGACAAGCAGACTCTTGAGATATCGCGACTCGAGAAGAGGTTGACTAAACTGACACACCTACTGGCGAACCCCCCTGCCGAAGTGCCTACCGATGGGGGCAATAGCTTACTGTCTCCCGTTTCTGCTCTGAACGGCCAACGGAATCCGCGTAAGCTTCTCGAGCAGTCTGTCGTGACTTGGGAGGAAGACGCGAAAGTACCTAGATGTCCGTTCTGCCAACAGGACTTTGGATCATGGACATTTAGACGCCACCATTGTCGAATATGCGGAAGGGTGGTCTGCGCAGATCCGCAGACCGGATGCTCGTCCGAGGTAGGCTTAAATGTGGCAAACACATCGTCAGCCCCGTCGGAGAAAGCAGAAGGCGGATCTGTGCACATCGACATAAGGATGTGTCGTGATTGCAAATCCACCATTTTTGCCAAGAGGGATTTCATTGAATCCATAATGAGAAAACCTCCAGACCAACGAGCGTATGAGACACTGAGGCAGTTCGAGAGAGGCATCGAGCTGCTGTTGCCGACGTTTCGGCGGGCTCTTATACCATTACAAGATGAAAATAATCCACCCAGCCACTCTCAAATACAAGAGGCCGGCAAACTTCGAAAGAGGTTGACGGATAGTTTCACTAAGTATGATGTGGCGGCTAGGCGCATACGCGATTTGAAGACGGATAGCCCGACACAGCAGCGACTCCAAAAAGCAATTTACCAGGCGGCATCCTCGTTTCTTCACATGCATATGTTACCCCTGAAAACCCTACCCCGACTGCTGAAACATAGTAGCTCAAGTAGCACCAAGAGCCGTCTCACCCCCAACGGCCATATCGCCAGCCCGCTGCGGCAGGGAGACGTACTGGAGACGGCGAGCCAGACGAGCGAGGGGAGCACGGTGGCCTCTGCCCTGGAAACCGAAGAGAAGGACCTGCGGGAGCGTCTCATCGTGCTCGAGGAGCAGAAGTACATGGTGCAGAAGATGATCAGCGCCTCCAGGGGCGCCCGGCGGTTCGAAGAAGTAAGCGCCCTCACGCGGAACGTGGAGGAGCTCGAAAAAGAGATCGAGGCCATCAGAGCCAAGGTAAGCGACGTGGAAGAGCGCTGGCAGGGACTGTATGCTAACAGCAGCGGGCATCTCGTGGCATGAAACCACCACATCTGTGAGAGATTGGCTTGGTTCATGGGTATGGGCGCAACGGGGGGTAATTTCTTTGTGATGTTACATTATTATATTCATTGCATGGCATGGCATGGCATGGCGTTGGGTCAAGTGTAATCGGAGCTAATCTTCGTTTGTGCCCGGGATACGGGTGAGCAGAGCACGGAGTCACATGTACAAGTCAGCATCATCAAACTTGCTATGTTTTTACTGCTCTATGAAACAAGTTCAAAGTAATATCAATCCGTCCGCACACAACAGACTTTGACTATCTATCTATCTATCTCAGCTCGTTTTGCGCCGGAATCGACGAGCAGGTCTCTTCGGCGAGTGGAGGCGCGCCGACCGAAGGTACTGGTCTCGTATATCGTTCGTCTCGGGCCCCAGCTTTGTGAGACGGTACTCAATAGAGGAGAGTTGAGGAGGGTTCAAGGTGGACAGATCGCCAGCCAACCAGGGCAAACGCGCGTAGCAGTCGCCGAAGCGGTCCCAAAAGACCTCGTGGATAGGGGTCGTCAGTTCCTCGCTCCTCTTATCCTGCGTGAGGACGTCGAACATGAGCAACATCTGGTCCGGCCACAGGTCCCAATACTCGGGTATGTGGCTGTACAGGAGGTTGAAGGTGGGCTCGATGGCGATGCTCAGCGATGCCACGGTAAGACACGCCATGCCCGCGCAGAGACGGCTCGCGGGGATCTGGGGGGGGAGCTTGGGCGTCAGCTGGGGGTCGTAGGCCCAGCCGTCGTCGGCGTCGAACGAGGGCGTTTCCTCGTGGGGGAGGTTGAAGCTGCAGTTCTCGACGGACAGGCAGAGGACGTCGTCTACGTGGACCTGGACGGTCCGACGGACCACAGGCTCAGGCTCAAGCCCAGGCTCGAGCTCAAACTCGTCTATGATAGAGTCGAGGTCGTCGCTGGGAGTAGTAGTATTGTTGGCGCCCGCTCCGCCGCGGGGAGTCATCTTCCGTATGAGGCCGTCGCCTGCGCGCACGAAGAGACCCCGTCGCGGCCGCGTGAGGGTGATGTCTGCGCTCTTGGAGGCGGGGATGGTGCATATGTCGCGGGCCTCGCGGCAGGACTGACGCACGGCGAGCCGGGCCTGCCATGCCGAGGGGTCGTAGTAGGACACGTCGGCGTCGGAGTCCTCTATGCTCAGGCGTCGCAGGTCGAGGTAGACCCAGGGGGGCGACGTGCTCTTGTTGCAGCCCTCGTGGTCGTTGGGGATGCAGTGGACGTTGAAGAAGTTGATCCCCGGCGAGGGGACGGCGAGACGCCAGATGTGGTGTCGGAGTTCGGGTGGGAGGGCGGCGAAGAGGGTGAATTGGGAGGATGTGGTTGAGGAGGTCGAAGACTGTGAGGAGCTATCTTCTACGTCAGGGATGGTCGAGGGAGGCATTGTGGTTGGATGTGGATGTGATGTCATTGACTGGATAACAATATCTCTAACAGGTACCGACGATAATTATTATAGTAGTGGATCAAGCAATAATAAGTTTATGAAGGAAAAGTTGGATGAGGATGAGGTTGAGGTCAAGGGCTGGGCTTAGGTAACATGCATCCCAGCAACCCCGCCATAACCACTTCAGGGACCTCGCCCACACTAACCCCGCCATCAGCCGCGATGATTTAGCGCAGGGTTCTAGGTGAGTTTAGCGGGTCTAACTGCCGGCCGTAGCGACATCATCAGCATCATCAACAGCGCGTTTTCACGGTTTATTTTCGTCTTATACACTGCCATTGTAGAGCAACAAGAGCCGGCAACATTCCAATTTTCGCGGAAATAAGTGTTGAAACTCGTCTTCTACCCTAAAACGACGCGTCGTAGTGGTTGCGAACTACCAAATTCTACCTCGACGATAGATCGGATTCGCTTGCTCCCAGCTACCAAATTAGCGATCATCGCGTCGCGATAGTCCCAATCTCTATATGATCAGCTCTGCTGAGAAAATATCAAAAGGAGTAAAACATATAAGATCACACAATTCACAATGCCTCCCAAAAAACGCGGCCGGCCCGTAGCGGCGGCGGCACCACAACCTGAACCCCAACCCGCAGCCTCGGATGACAACGCCTCAGGCCAAAGCGATCAAGATCAAAACTCAGAGCCAGGTTCCGACTCGGGTTCAGATGCAAACCAAAGCAGCAGAGGAACCGAATTCAAGTTCTTCAACACCACATTCTCCACCTTCCGCGTCTCCCCGTTGTACATAGCGCAAAACAACCTCACGCCGGCGGGGCTGGAGACGCTCTCACGACGCCTGCGCGACACTCTGGTCGGCGATGTAGTGCGCGGCGTGCAGGTGGGCCTCGAGGGCGATAACGCTACACTCGGCCGCCTCGGTACCCTGGAGAGGGTCGAGTGGCGCGAGTGTAGTGTCGCGACTATTCTTCCCTCGCTTGCAGAGGAAGAGAGGGGGAGTGAGAATGAGGCGCGACACCGCCGCCGCCGTGGTGGTGGTGGTGGTGGTGATGGCATCCAAGGAGGAAGAGAGAAAAGAGCACGAGGAACAAGGAGGCGACATCTCCTGTGTCTAGAGCTCGAGTACGAGAAGGCTACGTTCAGCGCGTTGCTGCTTCCATCGCTGGATGGAAAGGAAAGGGAAAGGGGGCGTAGCGGCGAATCACCACTGCAAAACCACCCCTCATGGACACAGAACAGCGCAAACCCCAGAGACAAGCCCAAATCCAAGGAAGACGAAAAAGATATGACGAATGCTTTCACACACTACCCCCTCCTCCTAACACGGATGCCCGCCGCGCTGAAGGGCGTGGTAGTAGACTTCCTATCCAGCACCTTCGACTGCCGCATCAGCGCGCTACGTCTGGGGACGCGAAGCCTGATCCGCAGCTGGGAGCGATGGATAGGGGGAGCAGGAGAGAAAGCGCTCAGCAAAGACGTCGCGCTCACGCTTGGTTTCCATCTCGAACCCCCTCCTCTATCATCCAAAACCGGGACAGCAAACGACGAGGAACATGAATCCCCCCCCCACGCACCAGTCGTCTTGGGGCTAAAGACCATCGACGTCGTGGTCCCTGCCGGCGAAGTACGACGGTTCCTGCGCGCAGGGAGGAGGAAGAGCACTGCCGATTCTTCCAACAGTAGTAGCACGAATAGGAAACGTCCCTCCTCGGACCCGGCGGCAGCAGAAGAAGAAGAAGAAAAAGAGCGGCTTCGCAAACGAAAGATGGGAGGTGGTCGAGACGAGGAAGGCTGGTGGTGGATCTCCCAGACTCGGTCGTCCGAAGCCCCCAATCCCAACAACAACAACAACGAACCATCCCAAACCTTCCCCCAACCCTTTACGACGGCCCTGGCAACCTACCTGTCCCATCACCTGGCGCTGGACCTGTTCCACCCGGGCGTGCGCGTGCTGCGTGTCGTCTGTGATGCCTTCGCGCTATCCGAGGGCCGCGTGAAGGTCTTCGCCCCCCGCCGTGACGCTGCTGGTGGTGGGGGTGGGGGTGCAGAAGTCGAGGTCTTCATGCGGGACTTGATCGGTCTTGCGCAGGGGCGGGACTGGGGCGCCGACGCGCTGCGGTTGGCGGCGTTAGAGGTTTGGGGGTAAGTAAGTGTTGGGGGCGACCATGGTATGTATGCGCCTACCTGATTGAAGATGGATGGGGGGTTTGTCCGTCCGTCCGTACATACTAGGTAACTTAGGTAGGAGAGAACAAGGAAAGGATGGCGTTATGAGCGTACTCGTCATGGTTTATGGCAATGCTCGAGGCGAGGCGTAAGGGATAAGGGGGCCCGGAGATCTGTATATGTTTTAGTTGTCGCAAAAGATACCCGAGATGATCAATCACTCACGCACGCACTACGTTTTGTATCCCATAAGACCCAAGAGAGCCAAACTAATTCTTCGCACGTCTAGTTGTTCTATATCTATCATTTGCGAGCGTGAACATTTCATACTTAATATGCGGGGCAGCAAGATGCCATTCGTTGTTACCTAACGATGAGAAAAAAACTCGATTCACCCATCAGGTACATGTATATATACCGGCCTATTCTAGGTAACCAGATGAAAAAGAATAAAAACAAAAAACAAGCCATCCTCCCGATGCAAGATGGAAGAATCCTATAAATGCGGCCTGCCCCAGTGTCCGATATGATGCCTGAATCCCCAGACCGACAAAAAAAAGCGGGTAATAAAACAAGAATAGGTCCAGTCAACCGATCAATCAGATAATGCGTACCTTATGCAGTACCACCACCACCAAGGCCCATGGGGCACGAATCCAAACGCCTCCCAACTCCGAAATGGTATAGGTACCTAGGTAGTCTCTTTCTAGCCCTGAGGATAGCCAGTAGACAGACACTGAATATAATCACTGAAATCACGCAACGCCATCAACGCCGCCGAGGAACCTTCTCACGCGGCCGACTTCCAGCTCGCCTTTCTCGCTCTCGACGGCTCTCACGAGGCCGTCCAGCACGGCGTCCACCTCGTCTTCTAATATTCCCGTGCACAGCGCCACCACCTTGCGGTACTTGATCTCGATGTCCTTGCTGCGACTTTTCAGGGATGCCACGCCCGTTCTCGTCAGATCCGTGCGGTTCTTGAGGGCCTGGATCCGGGCTCGCAGGATCGTGGCGCTGGGTATGGATCCATCGTCTCTCCGCTCTCCCTGGCTGCCGAGCTCGGGGAGGGATTGCAGGTCCGTTTCCCAGGATATACTGTTCGCGTCCAAGGGCCCTTGGCTCTGCTCGATCTTGGCGAGCCGTTTCTGTTCTTCCTCACGACCACGTGTGAGATTGATGACCTTCTGTCTGGTGAGCAATTGTGATCTCGCCGCTGCCTGTAATGATTCCAGGGTCTTCCGAGCATCGTTGAGTTGGGTAGATGTAGATCGTAATGTGGCATGTAATGAATCGAGGTCTGTTTGTTTTTGTTTCACCTCGGTCTGGAAATTATTCGAGGTTTCATTGAGAAGATGGGTGATGGCTGGCAAGTATTAGTACATGTCATGACGAGGAGAGGACATTAGACTCACAGGTAATGATATCGTCACTGCTCTCGCGGCTCACAACACCGCTTCCGACGTTTTTCAAGTTATCGCCATCCACCACATTGCCATTCAAACCATTCTCGCCGCCCTCACTACCGACTCCGAAGTCTGATGGTCGCAATCCAGCTGCATTGGCAATGTTCGGGTCCGCTCCCACTTCAAGCAGTTGTGATATGATGCTTCTATTGCCCACGCGCGAGGCGATGCCGAGAGCTGTATCGCCCGACTTATCTTGCGCATTGACAATCTCACTCATAAACCGTCCAAGGTTCAATTTGGGCACAGGTACGGTCCCATTTGCTACTGTAGCCTGGCTACTAGGAGCACTCCCCTGCCGGACGACCCATTCAAGAAGGCTTTCTAGATAATATCTACTAGATTGGCTACGACCCTTTACAGCACTTGACAGTGCAATGTGGTGCAAGACGGTGCGCCCCCGCTTATCCCGAATATCAATGGTGTCGCCCAAAGCATCAAGCAATTTCGGGAATGTCGCTTGGTCCAAGTTATTCGTAACCGCTGAAGCCCGCATCAAGGCCGTTTCGCCAGAGGCATTGACTCTGGAGGGATTTGCGCCGGCCGAGATCAGATCGTTTAGGAGCGGTATACGGGCCAGCGTGGCTGCCCAATGCAAGGCAGTGTTACTTGAGGTGTCGATGGGCGAGTCGAGATCGGTGGGGCTTAACGATTGGAGAGTCTCGATAGGGATGTGATCTACGTCATTGGTACCCTTATCCATGAACAAGCTCATGAGTAGACTACGCTTGCGCTCGGCTTCTGGAGAGAGGTCGAAAGGCAGGGGGGGCAAGAAGTTCGCATCAGGGTCATGTATATTTATGCCAGCCTGAGAGTAGACAAATGACTCGTTTGGTTCCGTTGGTGACCCCGGGTAGTTGTGAGCATACATCTCCATGGATTGTGAAGCATATCCGAAGCTCTCGGACGGCGTGATAATACGTTGGCGTTTGCGTGGCGGCTCGTCACCGTTGAAAATATGCGTATTTTGTGTGGAATAGACAGGGTCCACATTCTGATTATAGTCTGAGGCAAAGCTCTGCTGTGAATTGCCCGGGAAATCATCCATATTTTGCATCGAGGATTGGCGACTGAAGCTCGGTGGTCTTGTCGGTCCATTGCGGCCCCTCGGACCGGGCGAATCAAACCGAGCCTTGCTAATAGCAGCGACCGCGCTAGACGCCGTGGTCGAAATGTTCTGGAAAAATGTGCCCGCCATACCATTTGCGCGTCCGTCGGTGCCCGCGGTGTACATGCGCTTCCTCTGGGCGGCCTGAGCCTGCTCCTTTGTAGGCGTGTTCAAGTCACCTTGGCCGGCAATACCACCATCCTGGCCCATATCGTAGGTCAGGAGCGGACGCATCAGCTCCTCGACATGATACTGCTTGCACAACTCGACGCCTCGCTCGAAACGGACCCACGTGCCCTGGAATTTCCCGTAGCCGCCCTGGACTTTCTCGTGTTCGCCAGTCTGGATCTCCTTCTCCAGGATCTTGGTACGCTTTCCCTTGTCTATCCGGGCAAGGTTTAATATCTGTGTAGCATTCAACCAGCTGTCGTTGCGGCGGCGCATTAGAGCGACTTTATTGACTTCCATCTCGTATACATCGACACCGGAATAAACAGACTGTAGATTATGAGTTAATGCGCTGAGGTGGGAAACCCGGGCAGTTTTAAACGAGGATGCGACAGACCTTGAAGATGATTACCGGTTGATCCTGGCCATTCCTTCTCGGATGGTCAGGCAATTGGTGCCGAGAAATCTGGGACTGTGACTGAGGCTGGCTCATGGAAAAGGACTGTTGCGAGGATGGTTGCGACTGTGGCTGGGACATGGCGAGATCTCTCCCGGCAGCATCAAAGCTGCTGCTCCGGCCAGCTACGGCGAGGTTCGGGGGAGGGACCGAGGAGAAGGAAGGAGGCGCAAGGGTAGCGCCCACAATAGTTATAGGGTCGGGGTTCGCAGTCGGCTGCTGACGAGGTGCGACGAGAGTCGAGGCCATAAAGAGACGTGGTGTGGCTCGCTGCTCGACAAATTACTGAATAGGGGGGAATATGTCAGCGAGGCGGATGACACCAAAGGCACTATAAACGAGGATAAGGGACTCAAGTGCAGATGCGAATGCAATTATGTTTGCAATGGCATCTGCAAAGGATACAGTAGGTTGGAATAGCAGTAGCAGTGGTGGTAAGTCTCAAGTACCTAGAGTACAAATGTTAATTCCAGCACAGGCTAGCGTAGATCTAAATCGAGATGAGGAAACGGACAAGGGAGGCGCATTAAACAAGATGATCGATCGACTTCAGGTGACAGTTGTGGTGAATGAGACAGACAGATGTGTAGAGACACTGGCGCATGCATAAATTACTTGTAGTTGAGATCACAAGTGACTATTGGCCATAGTGCACATAGTCAGGGAAACAATGAAACAACCTAAAAGGGAAAAAAGGCACGCAAGGAAGATTTGTTGTTCAAATTAGATTTGCAGGTATTTGCGGTTTGGCACTCACCTTTGTAGAATGTGGGATGGCTGAGATGCTCAGATGCTGAGATGCTGGGATGTAGAAAACCACCAAGCTTTGCTTGCTACATGGATGAGTTGAACCGTCAAGTTATAAGAAACAATGCGCCAAATAGGCAAGTAAGTCGACAAGTAGGTAGGCAAGCCCAGATGAACAACAGACAATTGGTGCAGAGGCGGAGGCGAGAAAGTAGATAATTGAGATGGGATGGTAAGTGTTGGTTGGTGTAGGTAGATAAGTCAAGTCAGAGTATATGTGAGTTTCGTATGTAACAGCAGCATATGTAAGAGCCAAAAGCCGGAGTGTACCACAACTGCATGAGTTGAAGTCGAATAGGTAGGTATTCAAGCTACCTTACGTAGGGGCGATGATGCACAGGCAAGCAGGTAGCAAGCAAGATCTTCTCTCAACTCGGCAACAGATGAGCCAATGCCGACCGGAGCCTGGTTCTCGACACAGCCAAGTCAATTAAAGGATGTGTCTTGGGAATAGCGCAGACCAGGGTGAGGTCGTGTCACTTTCGTGTGCGGGCGCGTAGTGACGCGTTCTACGGTCGTGGTTTTGTGGTCTCAGTCGCGGCGACGTGACAGCTTTACACAAGTGCAGGCCAATGCGCAAGGGAGGGTGTGGGAGAAAAAAAGGCGCTTTCACTCTCTCTTGCCCTCTAGTTATTGCTCTCTGCGAATTAATATCCAATGGCTGGTCCGATAAAAGATTGTCGAGAGGGAGAAGACGCGATAGCCCAAAGAAGCAGACCGCAAGTGGGTGTGTGCTGCAAGCGAGCGCATGAGCCCGTGGGTTCGACAAGCTAAGTCGACTAGTGAGCTCCTTCTTTTTCCCAATAGAGAATAGATCAGCACGCTAATATTCTCTTTCAGGTTAGACCATCACTACACACATTACATGCTGTAAGTTCGTAACATACATGTGCATACTTACTTATGCAAGTGAGGTCACGCGCAGGTACAATCCCATTGAGCTTAAGCAAACAAAATGCTAATTGATGTGCCTTGTGGCTCGATGCCAAAGATATCTTCACTTGCACTATTACCGATCTGAGTGAATAAGGACCTAGGTAATGTCATGCGTCATACCTGGTTGGTTTCTAGGTACTTGTTCCTGGGATCAGAGGTCCGATAAGAGATAGTATCGATCCATGCACGATAAGAAACAATCCTGCATCATAGCTCGAGGCTTCGAAGTTGATATTGTAGATATTCATTCTCGGTCGTCGGCTTCTCGGAATGCCTCTTCAGATCCCCCATCCTACGACTCCCCTCCATCTCTACCGACATCTTCTTCGAGAGTCGACCTACCTCCCAGCTCTCTGCCGGCCATGGATTACCTCCCGTATCCAGCAACGATTTCGCGACTGTCGCCATAAAAACCCGCCCGGACCGCATGTGAAGCAGGCCCACTCGTCTCTCCAGTACCTGCGTTCTGTCAATGCCGGCGACATACGGCGGCTGGAACGCCTTTGTTTCATGGCCACTGGTCGTATCGGCAAGCGGCGACGCATCCTAGCCTCTTCGCAGCTTGGTCATCGCCCTCCCACAGACACAGCCGAGCTGGAGCTCTCTAGAGTAGAAACCACTACACTCGGGTCTTCCTCTTCTCCAACACCCCACCACGTCTCTACATCACGCAACCACGATTGGCTCGACAAGTGGTCCTTCGATATGATCACCGCCCTCGCCCAGTCCCAGGTTGCCCAGCAAGCCGCAGATTGGCCTCTGACGATGCGCCGTACCTTGGACACTAAGGCCATTATCGAGGGCCGGAATAGCTTTGACAGGCCCTACAAACCCAAACTCCTCCGTAACAAGCTCAAGAAACATTGGGTTTCCGTGCTCAGGCAGCTCTTACCCCCGCTGCCCCAGGGTGAATGGGATTACTTGGCGTCGCTGGTGAAAGGCGAAGCCAACGTTGATGAATTGACCATCCCCCAGAGGAGAACTGTTGCTCGGTCTGCTCAGGCTCACACTCCTAGCTCGGTAAGCGAGCCGTGGGACTGGTCACAGCATGTTTTAAAGCCCGCCCGTGTCCTAGAAAGAGGGAGCAGCCGCAATCGCAAGAATCTCACCGGGAAAGAGGACCAGGACCCCCGTGGCCCTGGTCGCCCCATCGGCGTTCGAGTTATCACTCCGCAAAAACTCCAGCGCATCTACAGCCGCATTTGGAATATGTCGCCCATTATGAAAAGGAACCCCAAAAACCAGAAGTGGTCTGTGTCTTGGGGGGAACATGAGCGAAAGATCTCAACTCCGTCGACCAGAGATCTTGTATTTTTTCAAGGTGTTACTCAACAGGGGCGTGTGCTACCAAAGAAAGAACTTTCGTCAAAGGGATGAACTTAAATGAAGGGTATCTATCTATTTTTATTCCCTTGCATATGCTTCGATTACCAACCTCTCTTCAGGCAATGCTCGCTATTCGAGACACAGTAATTCTTTGGGTATTCTATCCCTCTTAGTCTAACAAGGACGCCAGTTTCGTCAATCCCTCGCGGTCTACGCGCATACCGACCCACTCGTTCATGGCGTTGGCACCGATGGACTCGTAGAACTTGATACTGGGCTCATTCCACTTGAGGACGCTCCAGTCAAGTCGTCCCCCGTCCATAGCGACAACCTCCTTAGCGAGCTCGACAAGCAGCTTCTTGCCATAGCCCTTTTTCCTCTCGCT
The DNA here is from genome assembly GCA_037356055.1 of Xylaria sp. Z34. Classification (NCBI taxonomy): domain Eukaryota; kingdom Fungi; phylum Ascomycota; class Sordariomycetes; order Xylariales; family Xylariaceae; genus Xylaria; species Xylaria sp. Z34. The sequence continues at coordinate 35,097 of JBAWJW010000046.1, read as the reverse complement.
CGGACGTACAAACAAGTCCTCAACTGAAAGCTTGGGCGTTGGCATAATTTCTCCCTCGGGAAAAAGGGGGTGAGAGAGGAGAACTAAATTCACTTACGATATATACCAGCCTTGGAGCGCCAGGTACTGTAGTTATAGAAGTACAACGCCATCCCCGCGGGTTCGTCTTTCTCATTGAAGAGTATAAGACAGCGCGAGGGGCGCGTCGGCGTTATGGGCTCAGTATTAGGAGCGATCGAGGTAGACTCGACATTGTCAGGCGCAAAAGCTATGGTAGCACCAAGCGTAGCTTCAGTGGCCTCTACAGCGTCTAGTTCATGCTCGTAGTCCGCCAACTCTCGAATCATCAGTAGGATGGATTGTATATCTAAATTGACACTATGAGGTTAGTGGTCGGCACAACAAGAGGGCCTAGTTAAGGATGCATATGCAGATACCTTCCCGGCGGGCATGCCGAACCTTGCAGGGAGCGGGCGCCATGTCGTTGTGGGGTAAAGAGCAGAAAAGTACGAATGTGGTTGAGATAACGTGAGAGACCAGATTGAGAAGACGTTCCGTGAGTAACGTCAACGCACAATAAATAGCAGAGACTGGACTAGTTCAAACGAGTCATGAAAAACAAACAACCAGGCGGTCGCTTAGGCTTCGGCTATCTAGCGGTCCTTCTTCTACTTCGGGCGCGCCCTTGTCTTTACTTGCGGAGTGGGGAGGATAGTCCGTGAGGCCGTCATCAGTCGCCGTTACCGGTATCTTCTGCATCAGGGCGGGGTTTTCTCACTCGGAGTTTTTGATCGGCGGGTCAGCTTCACCACGCTAAGCATTAGTGCTGCATCATCAACAACACAACGACGAAGAAAACATTAATTTTACTCACTAACTGAGTTACATGTTTGGCTACATTTATCCGGTCACAAACCTAAGCATGGTTCAAATGGATCTTCTCCATGTGCTTGGGGAACAGATATATTTCCGACAACCGTTGTACATAAAGATCTCAGTTTACCTCCCGCGTTGTGCGCTTGACCATTCTCATTCCATCATTAATACCTCGAGAGGATATCCTTCTGTCGTAGGCACTGCAGACATCTTCGCCTATATAGTCCAGAAAGGTCCCGCAAAGTGGACGAGAAAAATAAAGAGCCCTTCAGACCTCATCAAACGGCCTCGCAGGCGGCGTGCTCCTCAGGGTAACGGAGAGGCCACTCCCATCATCCGTGACATTCCATTGCAGTGCCCAGATCTTCTGCGAGAAGGTGGGAACCGCGGACCAGAGGCCGTGAAGCGTGTTGTCGGCGCTCTTGTGCAGGGCCGTGGCGCCGTAGAAGACGAACCCTTCCGTGTCGGCGTCGGCATCCGGGTCTGAGATCTTGCTCGTAAACCCCACGCGGTGCGACGATGCCGTCGACTTCGGCACGAAGAACGCCTTGTTCGACCACGATGGAATGCTTTTGCTCGACTTCAAGTCGGGGTTCCCGACAAGCGCGTCGTTCGGACCCGTGGTAACTAATATACGGTGCATGCATAAGCAGGTTGCGTGTCAAGTACTTGGATATGTCAAGCACGTTGATCGATGCTCATGCGTAATGAGAGTTGATGACTTACACACAACATGAGCGGCTTCATCGTCACCCATCTGCGTCTGGTCGCCGATATAAGCAGCATCTTTTCATCCGAGTTAATGACTAGTCTGGCTCAACCAGTGATCCTAAGGCTATATATATCTTACCGTGGGAGTAGAACACCTGGGCACCAGTGATGCCGCCTCCATAGGCGTAAAGTCCAAACGGGCCAGCAGGTGCGGCGTCTCTAGCCAACACGCCGCCGAGGACGAGGCGGGATCCAGCGAGGAATAGGAGGCTCAGCATGTTGTAGGCGCAATATAGGTAAGCGCTAGGTTAGACTGATTAACAACTCGATTCTCTGATAGGTATCAAAGATGACAGACGATCTGCAAAGCAAGCGGTGCGTCATCGACGAGCTATGGATCTACCCGCGCGATCAACCGTGGCAGTCCAGTTATTCAAATAGCCTTTGCCCATCTAGAGCCGCGTCGGCCCTCCATCGCTTAACTGATCATTACATGCGATTTAGTCAGGTGTCCATCCCGTACTGATCGTTGCTACCCCAGGGGACCAGAGATCTCGAGGGAGAGGTGCTATCAGGCTGGATTCGTAATACCTTGCCATTGCCGCTTTTATCCTGTATTTATGCCAAGTGATGGATTTACTGGCAGGATGGTACCGTAAGTATGTGCGCGGTTAGAAACGGAAGAAAATCGTTTTGAAACGGTTGGAGTGTAACGTAAGAGATATTTGGGGAATTACAACTCCATGATTTGAGGGACGATAATCTGGTAAACGTGCACTATATATACGTCTATTGTGAAATACGGTATATACAATGAAATCGAGGTTCTCAGGATCTGGGCCTGAATCTATTTAGTCCCATCTTAAAATGAGCGATCGACTCATCTAGGCGGCCGTCTTCCACTCCAGTTCGACCTGTTCGCAGTTTTCAAGCTCCGAGCCCGGGGCAAAGATACCAAGCCGAATATGTCCATCGTCTCCAGTACAAGCGAATGGGAAGTCGGCGCTTGCGCCTATCGAGAATTATTAGCCAAAATAAAAAAAATTGCGCTTAACAGCAACTTGACTTGGCAAGTTGGCGATAGAGTCGAGATTACTCACCAGTCCAGGTAAAGGCCGAAGAATCGGTCGTGGCCTTCCAGATGTTGGTGCCGTAGGTCGCTGAGTCGATGAACTTCACGAGGCCGTTGTAATTGTTGCCCGGAGAATCGATGTCGAGTCCGTACTTGGTACCAGCGACATCTAGACCAAAGGGGATTAAACGTCAGTTTCATTGTCCACATGATGAAAGTATATGAATAGAGTAATCATGTTCACTACCCGTCTCATCTAGTCGAGACTGATGATAACTGAAATCACGTATACTTACCAATGTTCAAGGAGTACCAGCCGAAGTGACCATAGTCTTTGAAGAACATATAGATGGTGGACGGCGACTGGGCCGCTTCGGCCTCAGTCACGAAGGTAAGGAAAGCCGCCTCGCCGTCGACGAATCCGATGAGCTGGTGCCCTGCCAGACTGGAACCAGCGGATACCGTAAGGGTGATGTCCTGATCTGGGGGACCGTTAAATGGCCTCACGGCGGCGGCGGCGGCCACGAAGGAGCCGAGAGCGAAGGCAGCAGATGCGCGCATGATTTCGGTTATTTGGCAACTTGAGAAAGTAGGATAAGTCTGATGAACGCGGTGGTCGAGAGGAAGTGCTGTCGGTTGATGAGGTTCACTCGAATATTTATATAGCACTCCATGATGTTCAACTACACACTTCCCGCTCTATGTTAACTGTTAAAAATAGTCAATGGGTATTACAATGCCGCTTATGTCAACTCTAATCATGGGTATACTCATTTTATCGTGCCACCTCAAAGTCTGGGCGTCTTGGTGTATAGATCAATTAGTATAAGGTAGGTTAGTGCGGAGCTAGGTAGCTCATGCTTCAGGATTTGATTTGGTAAGATATCCATGTATTTTCTCAACTGGCAAGGATCCTCCACGAGACGGTCAACCTGTCAAACTATGAATCCCGGGCTTACTTACATTTAGATGTTATCAAGGATATTGAAGGATTGCACTTCATTACATAAGAGGCGTTGGATCTGACCGTCCGTCTTGGCAACGGATATTCAAGGGCTGCGCCGCCCGGCGATGCTTACGTATACAGGCAGGAGCGGAAACTCTAACGACTCAGTTGGTTATATCATACCATCCGTAGAAGAGCTTGCAGAAGACATGACCTAAACCGATAATATAACGTCAGATCAAGCGAGGTTAAGCGCATCATGCCAGTTGCTTTATGAGAGTATTGGAATCCCGCTCCTTGACAATACTGCACCGGGAATCTCCGTGATTCATGACTGTCTGCTAAAGTATCTGAGTACGACGTCCAGACTATTAAGTTCTTTGTCACTTAGTCGTATTTGAGCGGAGAATTCGACATTGCAAAGCAGTTTCCTTATAGTATTGACTCCGTTCTTCAAGCCTCTTTCTGTTCACCGCTCTATCATGTCTAGGGGAAAGTATCACATGGCTACCCACCAAGCGTGCATCGTGGAGAATACTATTATACTGAAACTAGAACTGGAGACAGTCAGTCTCGCAATCTCTTGTGCCGCAACATATCGACTAGGGTTAGCTTGAGCTAGTATCCAGCCTGTCCTCATTCTTTTACTGGAACGATATATAATTACTAAGCACGACGTCCAGTGTCCGCTCCGGCAAGCATCACCATCGACACTTAACTTGTCTTTGGCGTCCCCAGAAACTTCCTCACTAATTTGTTCAGCTACCAAACGGGATATATACCCGACCCATAGATTTAAACAGATAGATTGAGGCAGTGCGGGCGGTTCAGGGGGGAAATCAATTAATAGGGGAGTTAGCTTTCATGTGTAAGAGTCATAGAGTTTTATAAAAGGGGCACCTCGCCCCGAATTTACTCATCCTCACTTAGCATAACGAAGGCTCTGGGTTGGAACTTGAAGAATATCCAAATTCAAATCGTGTTATGTAGCTTCAAAGCCTCCCTACAGATATTGTTTAATCTATATCAAACTTAAGTAGTGATCTAGGCCCTATATGTTTGCCCTTCGCTTCCAGCTGCTGGCTTTCGCCTCGCCTTGCTGTTTCAGAAGATCATGCAATAGAGGGTGAAATATTTGCATAAAACCTCATACTTATATCACTATAAATCTGTGCAGGACTCCAGTTTAATATCTGAATCTAGTTTTTCGGTACGTGTAACATTTATGTATTGTCAAAGTCGACCTGTCCTTGCGTGGACTACTTTCATTGAATCCCATTGCGCTTCTTAGTCAAGAGTTCCCCAAGATATTGAAGTGATAAATTTCATTGCTAGATACGAATAGTTGGAAAAGCCAAGCCGGTAATAATCTAGCTCCTCCTCTCAAAAGGACGAACTGTCGGTGGTGAAATAGGACTTGGGTCAGCTGGAGAAAGCAAAACTGGTAGGCCTACCGCATAACTACAATAGTTTGACAGACGATCTCATATATAGTATATGATACCTTAAAAGCGTTCTAATTAGTTACCACACTTGAAATTTTATACATTTATTAACATGTGTTGCTACGCTCCAAAACGCGTGATGTGTCCTTCCATTTATTTGTTTGAACACCACGAATACGAGGTTTATAAGGGTAGGAAATGGCCATGGTCGAATGTCAAACGCGTTTAAACTTCTTTATGTAACCGATAATGATACAACTAAGTTCCAGCCACTGTGTCATTAAATAGAAGGATCGCTTAGTAGCCAAGCTATAGATAGGCGGAAGAAGCTTGATGATAGATTGATGTCAGAATTCGTGCGACTAAAGAAAAGATTGATTGGTTACAATGCAGCCGGCTGCAGCTGATTTCAGGTGAACGTCTACTACGGATTGGCAATTGCTTTTATGTGTATATCATATCTGAATAATTGGGTTTATGATTACGAAATAACACTTACTTAGCTGGTTCCTCTTTATGTCCTTTATTCATAGTTCAGTGCAATTTAAAGCGAATTTGATTCAAACTACTTTTTCAAATCACTGAAATATAGTAAATTTGTACCAGCGCTGTCTTTCTGCGGCGTGGGACACATGATTGTTACCTGGGGGCCGGGAAACTACGGTTGTAAGGATTGGCTTAAGTCGCTTGGCTGTAAGCTTTTCTCATCTACATAGGCATGCATTGCAACCTCAGAAGACTCTGACCTAGAGATCAATGCTATACACCCCTAATTGGCGTTTGATGGCCATAACTGCCGTTTCCGTCTTCAACATAAAACGGATCCTTCATGTAGGATGGCGATTACGACGTATTCTCGACTGTGTAATAACGTGAAACCCTTACTTTGACTCGGATGAAGGTGTTTTCGATGCTTGTTTATGCAATCTTGCGGTATTAAACAACCGGACCAACATTCTCATGATCACATTCGCTTAAACTTCCCATAACTATCCGTAACCTACGCTCAAGATCTCGATATGGCAAACCTAGGGCCTCTCACTACCACCTACACCGCTATTAGCAGCATATCCTGCGAATCTGTACACCTCGCTACGGATACCGAAGGCTTCTGGCTGGAGCAGGCCAATGAATTCGAGGATTGCTTCCCACCAAATTTTACGGCTCTCGAAGGATACTACTACTCACCTGGTGTATGTCAGAACGGTTACACTTATGCCTGCACTACGACTACAGGAGGGCCCGGCACTACTCTTGCTACATGTTGTCCCAGGTACGTTGATCAAGATCGATCGGTGGGGATCGGGAAGCCCGAGCAGGAAGAAATCTAGCGCATGGACGAGCATCAAAGGGAGCAAAAGCAGCCATGTTGGCAGAAGATACGAGAGGAGCACCAAGTTTGAACGACTTGTACTGATGTACGCGTATGCTATTGTGTAAAATAGTGGCTTCACATGTCGCTCGACCCGATCAGACGGTGACAACGATGCCTGCCAGTCAATCCTCAGATCAGACAGCCCGTACATCGGCAACGTAATCACCTATCACGGTGGACGGTCCAAAGACATTGGCACAACGACCACTTTGATCGAAGCCGGCGAGATCGTCTACGCTATCGGTGTCCCGGTGCGAAGGGCCGCAACTGATGCTGAGTGGACCATAACATCGACGAATCTAGATATCACCGCGACGCAAACGAAGACCCCAACAATCAGCACCGAGAATACGCCCGAAAGCTCTGGATCTGTGCGACCGACAACGGAAACAATTACATTGGAAACTCAAGACCCTGGCTCACCCTCATCCGGTACTGCTACCCAGACGGGTCTCGGCACAGCCGCTAGGGCGGCGATAGGTGTTGGAACTGTACTCGGCGTGCTTGTCTTCTTGCTGGGTACGGCCGCCATATACCACGTAGGGAAGCGCAAAGGGCGTACGCCCACTTCTGCGTCGAGCGCACAAGAGTCAGTCGATGAGGAGAGGAAGCTAAGTGGGCCGAGATTGGGGCATGAATTAGAAGAGCAAAGAGGTATACACGAGATGAATGCCAATAGAGAGCCGAGTGAGTTGACGGCGGTTATGGAGCCGGTGGAGCTGAACTGAGGCATGTCGGGGCGCCGTGCAAAGATTGAGTTATCATGAATCTTGCGACCTGCTAGACAATGCTCATAATGACATCGAAATGAATTTTCTTACGTTGAAAGCCTGGGGGTGATTATCTTGGCGCAGTTAGATCAAAACGTTACGATATAGACTGAATAGACAGTACATCTCACTAAGATATACTGACTACCAAGATCTCGCTCACACGTCGACTGCAGGGGATGATGAAGATCATTGTTATTGCAGCAAGACTCTCTACAGCATTGTTTCCAGCCGATGCCATCTCCTTATGTCCCGCACTATTTACTCTACAGGTATATTTTCGTAACCTCAACTCTGATATCTCACGTTGATTGAGCTTTCTAGATAGTGGCTGCGGAAGTAAGGGTAAAGGTGCAGATGAGGGACCAGCAACCATTTGGAGAAGCGAGATATTACCACGTAGGTACAAGTCCGGTAACAAATATGATACTAAACACCCTTGATGGAAATATTCTACTATAGACTGCCGGATGACTTTTGTTCATGCAGGATGCCTTGTGAATTGTATGCGATAAACTTTGCGATGCTCCAACGATGAACCTGCTGAAGAGACCCCTCTAATGCTCCTGAGTATGATGATAGGTCAGGATTCTTACATCATGCCCCCCTGATACATTATAAGCATAGCTATGCGATTACCTCAAATGAAACCTGGTTTGGAGGGGATTCCGACCAGGTTGACCCTAGGTCTCTCTGTTTGAGCATGCCGAGAAAATCACAGACCACGGAAATGAACAAAGGGCATTCTTGTAGTAGATAGCATACTGTCCAAAGTACTGATCCCTAGAACCAGAACATAAACACACTGAAGTTAGAGCAGGGGTTCAAGCATCACAACGGTAAGAATGTCTTATTCCATTGAAGTTTCGATACTGTTCGTGCTTAAACGACTGTAAATATCCTAAGGATAATAGCGAAGGTCCACTAGAAGTGCAATTGACAAAATGGAAAAAAGAATGAATGTCCATGTTCTCCAGCTGTTTCGTGGAAGCCTCTGTGCCCATCACAAGAGGCCCCTCTCCATCTCTCCCACGCTCTCCCCTTCAATTGTTGATCAATCTCATGGTCCTCAAGTTACCCTGTCAGCCATGCTTCTGCCCTCCAAATACCATCTCTGAAATTGCGCTGAGCCGTTGTAAGACCGAAATCTTGCAAATCAAATAAATAGAACTGTAATGAGCGAACTGTTTGTGAAAGCGTTAGAACTTCTGGGATTCAAAGTAATAGTGTGCGATACTTACTAGTGATAACGACTGTGATAAATTCCTAACTAGCCTCAACCAACGCATGAGTGCCTCGATATTGGCCCCTGGCATTGTCCCTGGCGAGGTCCATTCCCCGGACAAATAGAGTCCATACGCCCGGTGCCGGTATGACAATCTCGGAGAAGACCACGAATGCCTTGCCCTGTCCCTCTTCGAGAAAGGTACTGTTGGCAAGAGATGGAAGACCCGTTCCATCACCGTCTAATCGTACTGGGACTACCGTATAATAGTCATTGATCCACTGGGGAGGGGCGGTGAGGATCAGGGGCGGGAAGAGCCGTTGGTTCACCTGTGCTCTTTCTCCAGGGGTGACTGTCACGTCGTGAGGATAAGATCGAAACATGCTCGATGGGGTTGGAATTTGTTGTGCTCGTGGCTGCTCAAGGAATTGGACGTCGGCTATATTGTTCGAACCGCCCGCAACGCCGTTACCGGTGTCGAAGGGATGAGGCCCAAGGTTAGATGGCCTGCGAAGGTGTGGTTAGCCAGCTGCAGAAGCACCTATGAAACTGAATGCAATAGGGATATAGGATTTGAGTTTGGTATCTTACCCTACTCTAACGATTGGGTTCTCAAGTCCACGGGGGTCTTTGTTGTCTAGCAGGAACCGTTGGAGTTCGTTTGGAGACGAGCCTCCTGTATAAGGACTATTGGCAGAAGGGTCAGCCATAAGATTATTCGTATCGACGAAATAGTGTCGGCCCAGCACCCTGGGTATTGTCTCTGCTTATGGGCACGGTTCTGTTGATCAGCAGAAGTGCGCGCGGTTTGTCGAGTCTGTCTCCGATGTGAATGTTGGGGCCGGTCGTAAATGCGAGACATGGTTTTTCTTTCTGTCTCGTCCAGAATTGCGCTCCAGACAAGCTGTCGTCCCCTATCACGATAAATTAGACTGTATCAGTAACTGCTGGTCGAGGCTGCTCTTGATACACATGGGGTACGTAGATGGCTGCTAGCGGAAGCGGGAGGAGGAAGCGCGAAGATGACAGAAAGTGTGGCACACACTATAAGAGAGAGAACGCGCTTAGTACTCACCTGAGCAGATAGATAGAGATGGAAGTTTGAATTATTTCGCGAGAAAGAAAAAGAATTGCGATGTTGATGTTTTCGATTCTCCAAGACGTGCCGGATCCATGGCTTAAGGAGGTTTTGATATCGGTAGTTTCTTATCGCATCTGGTGCCCTCCTGACTTGCGGGTCGACTTGGTCGGAACCGAATGGGCTGACTTTGCGAACTGTCCATAGTACAATGCTTCACTTTGTGTTATAGTTGTGATATGGCAGCGGCCAAACAAGGAGGAATAAAGTGGGTAAAGGTGAATCGTGGTTAATCAAGGTCCTGTTCTCTCTAAGGTATGATGTCCCCCCTAAGCCCAGGCCAGGGATACTGCCGGGTGGTTCTAGTTACTCTAACGCCTACTTTGACACGCAAGCTTGTCAAATGCACATTCACGAACGTGACCTAGGTAAGTCGAGAGTCAGGCCATGTGCAGCCAGATTTGCAACACGTAAGCTACCTTGTGCTTCAAAAACTGCGGTCTCTCGGTGCTTATACGCCTCTCATATCGCCCACAGGCTTCTGTGGGATCTATACCTCAAGCGTAAGCGTTTGTCTATGCTAGCACGTGTGCTAGCAAAGCACTGGCTGGTACTTCAGAATGTCGGGATTCGCCTACCTGCTAGCAAATCGAACCAAGGAGCAGCTGGAAACACCAAAGTACAAAGCCTCCATTACCAATGAATACCATTCTTCATCATCACCCCCTCCTCTGTGATTGCTTCATTGTATCCATGAACAAAGCTATTGGCACAGACAACGGCCGTGAGGGGTTCTATGGTAGTATTTTCGGCCTTTGAAATTGATGTAACTCCTTGACTTATGGCCGGCCATCATTGTCTTGTGACCAGAAAAAGAACCCCGGCTTACCCTGATCAATACTGTGTCGGCCAAATAACGGCGTCTGGATGCGCTCGTGGATCCAGACCATGAAGCTTTGTCCTCTTGAGCTAACTCGTGGTGAACTATAACACAGAGAATGCACATGATCAGAAATTACGCAAATTCAGTTGTACACGTGAATGTATAGAGGATTCCAAGCAACAGTCACTGTTAGCCATTCACTGGCCACGGCAAAAACACTGTTCCAGTCCACTCTGTGCTATGGGTTTTCTTGGCTTTGTTCTGAAAGATATTGCTCATCCAGCTTCAAGGAGGTACAAGAGTCCTTCTTCTATTCTACGTGTCACGATTCCTACACATCTGTGCTCTGTAGCTCTAAAATCTTGGATCTATCGTTGTTTCCGACTTAGTATCGTTGTCTCATGGGAAACAAAGGAGGGGGTTTTGCTACTGATCACAGAACGACGTTGTCTTGATAGATTCGCCGTTAGGTTCGTGCTGACCAAGGCGCCAAAATCAGGACATCTGTCATGATTACAACAAGAACCTGCTATCTATGGATTCGGTGCTGCTTATCTAACGAGAGTCTTGCGCTAGGGCAGCTTTCGGTCCTAACCTTTGGTACTTGGCCAACCTCAACTTTCAGCCTATAGGAATAACGCTGAAGTACAAAAGCAAGGAATGCTGTGACCCCAACGATCTCGAGAAATAGCCACTCAACAGGATAAAAACCGTTTCTTTAACTAGGGTACGCAGAGTTGGTCGCAGGTGGTCCGTGAATCTCCAAATAGATAGCTAGAGTGGATTAAAGGGGGGCGTCATCTGACTGACTGAAAGAAATTTCATATTTGTGACTCGTGAACACAGCATTAACTAAGGGCGTATGGGTATGGCTTCAGTGGCTGCTAGCATTTCCCCAGATTTCCGAATAAACTTTTCCTTTTTAACCCTTCTCCAGACATTCGCCCATACTATTATGTATTCTAGTCAGAAAATAAGAACGTATATACGAACACTACTAAATTTCAACATATTGAGTAGCAATTAATCATGGGTTTCTTTGAATTCAAATTGACGTTCTGCTGCCGCTGCTGTCGGGCAGAGTTACACCTTCTCGGTAGGACTGTTAAAAATAGTCGTCATCGCCTCACATTCATTGGTAAGAGTGATTCTGAGTCTTCAGTATGTAGGAACTCGTTTTGGTGTAGAGAATCCGGTGCGACCGTTCGCGTCCGATGGCCAAAGATGGCCTGATGTCATATCCTCTCGCCACACATCATCTTCCAAACCAATCTGACGACAGGACACATCCAGTATAGTCGCAGACCGCAGATGGTATACGAAAGCTTGGGAACCTACGAGATTTCGGTAATGGTCGATGCCCGTGGCAAATGTCTTAGCGTCACGTGGGAGAGAAGATCGAGTTTGTGTTACGGATATGCGTTAGTGAGCGAAGCAGCCAGGACAGCTCGATTGGTACTCTATCTTAGTGTCTTAGAAGCTATCATTGCTTAGGATAAGCGATCGAACGTATGCAATCATTTCGATCATGTGTATTAGATCCGGATCAATCTACCGATGCCTAGCCTGAGAACTCAAAATCGCCTGAATATCCAGTTAAAGAACATTCTCCATATGAAAACCGCACCAGAAATTAGACATATGATGTACCGACTAGTAAAAATCCATAGCGTAGCAACAAGAAGCAATTAAACAAACGCCTGTATCGATCTGTTATGCGCATAATTTACCATCCCTGTGCGTTATACCCACCATGATTCTCCATGAAGCCATCCCAGAAAACTTCGTCATCTTTAACGGTGGCTTCGCCATCCTTGAGCGTAACATTGGATTGGTTGGATTCGCTGATCCGTTTGAGACAATCTCTAATCTCAATGGCATCTTCATCAAGCTCCATATCTTCGTTAGCTTCAACATTACGCTCCTCAGCCTCGGCATTGCCCCGACCCGTCTCCTCGGGATGTTGAGAATCGGAGGTGTTGTCTCGGGAGCCGGAACGGGAGGGTTCGCACATGCGCTGGCGAACTCTGCGTCCACGAGAGGATATCTCCAAGTAATCTGTCGCCTCAGAGTCGGAGTCGCTGAAAGCCCCCTCTACAGGGGTTGTGGGATACCGTGGACGCTTCGCCAACTCCTTCACATTGGCAAGCATCAATCCAAGTAAAGAGAGGGTGTGGGGGAGTTTAGGAGGAGATCGGGGAAATGTAAGGGGCTCCAGAGAGTTCGGGGGGCCGAACAACTCTTCATCGCTATCATCTAGAATAGCACACTCGTCATCATCGATCAAAGAACGGGGTGAAATCGTTCCCCAGGTCGATGTTAATGTTGTCACAGATGAAGAATTCCTCCGTGGTATTAGTACCGGGGTGGGCATTGCATTGCGGGACGATTCGTCTGTAATGATTCGCCCCGGTGATGATCGGGATAAACCTGGCGTAGGGGTAGGTTCTTCCTGGATGGTCGGCAACGAACATCGTTTAGGGCAGGTATGGTACTTGCGTGGCATTTTGTTATACTTGAAGGCAATAGGTGTATGAATGATACACGCTCCTTCAGAGGGCTTGGGGCAATAAGAGTTGTTGGCTAATTGTGGCTTTGTGAAGAGTATTCAGATAATCCTGTTATATCGAGGATCTGTGAATGCGAGATAATGGACGATAAAAAGCAGAAGAGCATTTTCTGAAAGTAATTACTCTTGTTGAACAGAAAGTCGAGACTGATGAAAACTGATATTGGCGCCAATATATAGATACGCGAAGTCCTGGCTACGTGAGTGCAGATTCAAGAGGCAATGGGTATTGGGAACGGAACGAGCGGCCGATTCGGTGCACAACTCGCGCTGTGGTTTCTCAGACGAATATCTCTTGCGGTCAAGATTCTTTCTGTAATATGATGCACCATATTGTGCTGTATTCCAATTTGTGTGAGGTTGTCTATGATATACTCTGGGGTTCGTATCGGGTACGAATTGATGGACCATCGACTCAATCGATGTAACATAAGAGAGATATCTCGTTTGCATACGATTGATGATTAGTTTGTCCGAAACACCATCCCTTGAGTTTGTGTTGGACGGGCTAAGCCGGACTTTGTAGATGGTATGGGCCATCCCGGCTACACCTAGGTGGAAGAATTAGGTGAGAGAACTACGGCGTGGCAGTGATGGATCTCGGCACGTACTGATGAACTCGTTAGTGTCACTTAGTCTCGGGATTGTGGTTCTTTCCGCCGCCCAATCTCGCCAATAGTTGCAACTGGAAGCATCATGCATGATGTGATTCTTGTTTCCTTGAGTAGTACGATGACTTCGCTGGTGAGGCCTCGCATTCGCCCTTTTACGCGAGCTACACATGTTCTGACGTAGATCTCCGTCCAATTCCTATTGTTTCTCTGTCAATCAAGCTCGCAAATTGTTGCCGTTGAGTTCCTTTACGTTGGAAGCACAATATAGCATGTGTTAAACGGGCGGAAAGAGCTACTGCCGTTCAAATTCGCGGGATTATTGGTAGAATATAGTGTAAAATGGACGAAATAGTTTTATGGTTTTATACACACTTACCTCTACTATTTATCTTAATACCTTCAATGTAGATATAATAATAGAAAGAATAAACTAATCTCAACATGCAAGATCTAACCAATTATGTGATTGGACAAAGCTGTGATCGCCGTTGATGCGTAGCGGGTACGTATTCTGTCTTAGATACGGGTGTAGAGCCGCGCACACAAAAGAGATCGTGAAACATGGCCAGGTGTAGGAGAGGAAATGTGGGAAATACTTGCCGTTTCTGTAGCCTAAATTATCTTTTGACAAAAATAAATTCTTTTGCAAAGACTTGGGCATGAATAATCCCTATGAGTGATGCATTCCATGTACTGTGAATACATAGGAAAATTCATTGGCGTCTGGTAGACGGAATGATGCATACCTAGCTTGCTTCTTCCAATTAGGCCTTTCAATCGCGCAACACACAGGCAAATAACGATTCGCCAGATGGATCAAACTATCAACTATATTTCAAATAGGTACATTGTTACTTCTAGAGCGCCTCATACTGATTGATCTTGTTTGTGCCTTTTGTAGCAAGGGTAGAAAGTAAAATTGGCATATAATCAAACCCCTTTGATATACCTAAAACTCTATCGTTTTTTCTTGCTGCTAATTGATAGCGGCGATGCTAGCTTTCTCGCAGTGAGACGTATCGAAGGCGGGGTACGATTCCTCAGCTACCGTTTGTATTTTCTTGTAGATAGGTGCAGTGCATATATCGATATTAACTATCTGTAAATGGCCAGTATCGACTACATTACAAGGGGTATCTGGCCACACTCTGTCTCATATGAATCAATAATCCCTTTCATGTATACGTAGGCCACCCTGGCAACCTGATAGTCGGTAAATGAGTGGCAATGGGGAGAGCCGGAGGGTAATTGCCACTTTCAGTGCTTGAACCTGTAGATTATTTTCCAGGCTACAGAGAAAGAGATTAGCAGGATGCTAGGGATCCAACAGCCTCCAGGAATGTGTACTGCTTCTCGGGATGCCGGGCAGTTTGTGTTGGTTTCTGTTCAGACCAATCAGGCCGGCTACCAGGTTATGTCACATTCTGTTATGGCCTTTCAACTATTGAATTTGATAGAGTTATAGATGCCCTCGGGGAGACTAATTTCCTTTTGCATTGATACCACGCTTCTAAAGACATTATTCCAAAGTGCATACGAAATTACATAGCGAAATTACATAGCATAAAATGAGAGCGGCCTCTATGGCAGAGCTATAGTAATTAGTTACTAAGCACATTGCCTGCCCTCGGAGACCGATACCAGTGAGGCGGTTGAGTTCCTGCAGGATACCCGTTGCTACCTAGCTGTGAATGTAGATAACATACCATGCCGCTTGCTTGCTCCGGACGCAGCAGTAGTCAAGGGAATAACCCTTAACTCACAGATGCCTCCCAGGACTTGGTTTTCGGCGTTATAAGTTAGATATCCTAGACATCCGAGGCAGTAATGAAAACAGGCCCCACCATTCGGCTTGGATCCTAATGCTGAGATATTTTGATCATTGTGAGAAGTAACAAGCGTCGATATCTTCTGGCGATTCCTGTTGCTACATTAATCCGAAGTCGAGGATGTGACATTTGATTTGTCCCACTTTTCAGCTAGAATAGACCGTGTGCATCTTCAAGGTAGTTTGTAGGAGTTATAACATTTGGTTCAAAGAAGACAACCTCATAATTGCATCGAGAGACACCATCTGGTGTTGTCGGCAGCTACTCCCATATACTATGTTCTGGGGGTATTCTTGGAAAGACGGAAAGTAGTTGTCATCTTCTTCTATGGGAGACCGATTCCACCCGGCCGGAAGACTTGCGTGGTAGGTCCAATGGCTTTACTCTTTCATATGGCATCTCATGAGGGAATTGGATATTCCATGTCGTAGATCCGTTACACCTCGAAACGAGAACGTGTTGTGCTCGAGCTTTGAGCTCCTGACGGGGGCCGGGTATGCATTTTCCTCATTAATTTGAGGAATGCCGAATCAATGTCGTCGCTAACGGTGAAGTCCCATCCACGCCCATTAGCGTACTCATGTGCTATGCTTGCCAGAGACTGCCAGTCGTCCCGTGTGTAGTTACAAGCCACAAGCAATACGGGTTGCCCTTCCGAGAAACCTTGCAGTGTCTCGACGTAATGCCAGGAGTCGTCATTGAATAGGTCGAGTACTAGAACAATTGCAGCAGCGGACCTTATAAAGGCTCGAATGTATGTGTCCTTGTCCATGACACTCAATGACACATCAGGAGGTACGCTTGCGAGCCTAACCCCTTTTAGTGTCAGGTGATAAAAGATATCAATTCCCCCAGCTCGCACGCATGGTAATTGCCTTCGAACCACTTTACGAATTATCTCCGTTCTCTGTAGACATTTGCCGAAAAACATGACGTTATATGTCTGTTGAAGTTCCACTTCTCGGTTTGTTCGCTCTCGATTGGAGCTGATTCGCCAAAACTGTAGTTGAGCTTCGTTCAATTCTTCGGCGCAGGTGATGATGGAGAAAGTGTAAAATATCTATTGTGCTTAGTCGAGTTTCACGACAAAAGATTAGAGAAACTTACGATGACGAAAGCCAGCGGACTCCAAATCGATACCACAGCGCCGATACCTTGACCGACACTTGCAGCCCACCGAAATACACGCCTTCTTCCACATGTCCAGAACCATGTTGATAGGGCTGTCCACATGGCGTGACAGATAATGACGCCGAGGTTGAGGTAAAGTCGAACAACGGGGTTGGGAATTGCTGGTAGTATAACTGCTAAAACGGTTTCCACCGAAGCAATTGCGATTTGAAAGTAAACGACTTGGGTAAGCTTCGACCATTCTCTAGTAGAGTTTATCGTACATATGGACTGCACAGATCAGCTGGGTCATCTCAGGCTTTCTGGGTTGACTTACATCAAGAAGTGCTCCCCCAACCGACCATCTCCAAGACCACTCCGCCCAATGGGACTCGTAAATAGCGGTGAGAGTCAACAAGACAATTGCTACAACAAAGTAAGATGACAAAAGCGCTAACGCCGTTATGTAGTGATATACTTTGAGATTACAATTGTAAACTCTCAAAGACAAATGGGGTCGAAGAATGAAGAGACGATACGTGAACCGCATCGCAATTAGGCCTATGATCAATGAAAGAGCAAAGGCCACATAGGCCACTGTCAACGGGTTGTGCATCTTTTCGCTTCTCGAGGAGTTGATCTCGCAGTGAGTGGTGTTGGCGTGATGAATGTCGAGCAGGGGGGAAGCCACATGATGGGAGGACTGTTCAAATATAGAGGAGTTCACCTCCACGAATATTCTGCGACATGGCACACGAGCTGGTCCGGGACTCTGTGGCTCTTATGAGTTGTTTGTACAGGGGTAAACATACACGGTAGTGCGAGCGGCAAGATTGGTCCCCAGGACGGCATATTCGAGTTTTCGAGACACGTGCAGCCACGAGTCAAACGTATAGCAAATGTATAGCAAATAATATGATCCAATACGCACAGTGAATACACACGCCCCCAGATATCGCATCGTTTCCATTAACTATGACCTTTCTGTGCCTTAGCAAGACTAGCCAGCAAATGAAGTACCCACTCTATTGTAAAACAAGCCCGAGCCTCGACATTCTGTTATCGTTATATTCTCTCTTTGGTGATTGCATAAAGCCCATTTGTACTCTTCTCGGAAATTAGCCAATCATAGTAGTAAGTGAGCAAAGACCATCTAGATAGAGTTATAAATACTGTTCAAGACTAATACCCCTTAATAAGCGGGGTATCTCCTCACCACCTGCACCTCAAGCACTAACACTAACATGCCAATATAATAGGACCAGGCGTGATGTCGCAAGGCTACAAGGCTAACCGCCTTGCTGAAATTTCGAATTCTCCTGAAGAGCAGCCGCACGCTATTCCAATCTCCCATATCCTAAATCCTACGAGCAGGCAGTCCGGGACCATCCCGCTCGCCCAGATACTGAATCCTGTTCAAGACCAGTCGCATACTATCCACCTGGCTCAAATATTGAACCCTGTTGAAAATGAGCGGCAACCTTTTACATTTTCTCAAATACTGAATCCGGTTACCCCTTGCGAGGACCCAGACCCTATTATATCTTCTCAAGGATTGAATTCTACTAGCGAGAAGCTAGACGACACGTCATCGGAAACTCAGGTTACTCAGGGAGAACAGCCACAAACAGATATCGTACCAACAACTGGTGATAGTGAGAAGCACGATGCGGAGCTCGTGGCACTTGAAGAGGTAGCTAGTGATCCCGAAAAGTCCATTGCTAAACAACTAGCAGAGGCCATCATTGCGGGGCTTCAGAGTAATGTCGAAGCACCAAAGGCTGAATTTTGGCGAACCCTGGATGCAGATCTTTCTGCACTGAGAATGGCTGATGCGCTCTGGGATCGCTCGCGGTGCGAAGAAGATCCCAAGCCTGTCCGCTGGTTGAATCGCTTCTATGCTTCTTGTATGCGTCATGTCCTGCGTCACAGAGGGCTCATTCCAGCCAGCTCGAGAAATCAGAACGAAGACCCCCAAAAGCAAAGTAAGGATCGGTACGCGACAGCGACTGACATCATCAACATGGCTGCCGACAGATTTGGTGATAGGGTATATATTGGGTTGGCCGGTGCGGAAAGCCGCTGCCACTTGTCTACATCTTTACTAATTCGAATAATGTAGTTAAAAACGTGTCACTGTCTAAATTATTCTTCGTGAGACAGGATCGGCATCCAGTTGTTGACCGCTTGATAGCTACTGAGTTGAGTAACATACCAGAGCATACAAACAAGTCTGTGCGCAATCCAGCAGCAGTCATCAGCGTGCTATGGAAGGAGCAGTAAGTAGTTTGCTTTCTCGCTTGTAGCTGCTGACTAAAGCGCCTAGATACGTCTCTATATGCAGAGAGCTAAAACTATACAACTTGAGCGCAGAGCCAGTTCCCCTAGACGGTCCTTTCGATGGCCCGAAGGAACTTATGCGCTGGGATGAGCCTCTATTTCCAATCATCTCTCAGGAGCTCAAGGATAAAATTATGAGTGTTGCTCTTGGTGATACTTGTAAGAGGAAGCGATACTATCCTGAAGAGGAAGAAGTCCTCAAAACAAGATCTAAGCCTCGAGTACACATTATAACTCGCTGGTGCAAAAGTTTGCAGGCACTGTCCGCAGAAATTGAGGGCGAAATGGTACGTACCTTTCTCTTCGCATGAAATCTGTGTTAACAGTCACAGTGCCCGACAGTTCAGCAGTCATTCAAAGAACCGCTACGATGCCGGTCAACCTTGATGTTAATCGAAAGAGGCGGCATACGCCGTGACACGAGAGCCTGTGTCAACTGGATCGTTCCTATTAGGTTAAAGAAGCCGAGAAGCATCCAGTACGAGCCGAAGGTCGAATTTGACACAGGCCCAGGAACAGCATCCGAGTTGAAAGATTGGCTTTCATCACCACTAGTAACGATTGGAGGTGATATCCGCATGAGAATGGTCGATAAACCACTAGCATTCATATGGATACGGTGGTACCAAAGACAGCATTGGGCTTGGTTAGACAATGAGCCCGTGGAAGAGAGTGTGGACCATGATAAGACAAGCGCCTAGATAGATACACGCCTTAGCTGCTTCTCCTTATACTGCCTTCAAAAGCCCTCCCATAAACGAAATCTTTGATTTGCAGGCCTATTGATGCACGAGTATGTGCCTGTGTTAGCTTAGCTTCTGAAATCGTCCACTTGCATAGCATTGACTACTGTGTGGCAGTATTACCAATGGGTTGTGTGTTGTCCAAGCCATGTGTGAATAGGAATCTCTGTCCCGTGTACTTCGTGTGCAATCCTGTCTAATTAATCCAGGAGACACGTCCATTCGGACAAACTAAAAGGGATAGCCATAGGGGGCTCTGCTAGTCCATGCGTTGTGTAGCGTTCCCCTGCAAACATTTTCCCTTTGCAAATGATTTCGTTTCAAGACTTTGATCTGCACACGGTCCTCATGCTCTCAGTCCCGAGCGCCAACGTGACCTATCATGATTTCTACTCTTGCACCACAAATCCGCTGTCATGAACTTTCCTATCTAGGAAACTAGTCATTTCTGGTAACAACCTTACTCTGGTTCACGGCAGACATGCTTCCTTCTTATTATTATTTCTCCCAGCAGCGCGCTTGGTCCGTGAAAAATAGTGATTAGATAGGCAGCAAACAGTGCACTGCGTATTCAGTGATTATACTGTACCTAACATGCATTATAGACAAGTAAGAGTTAGTTGTTCTAGTGAATAGAAAAGGTGGAGCTATGTAGCCGAGCTTCTTCACATGACATTTACCTTCTAGCTTGGTTACTGATGGACTTATGGCATAATAGTAAGGCCATTCACTATCAGAATTTAAATATTTATCTTGACCATTATCTAGCCAAACAGTCAGTTTGGGCTTAGCATGAACAGTGCTCTTATTGCCAGCTGTCTTAAAGTAATACTCATGGCACTTTCATCTCGTAGAACCTAATACCTCGTGGTATATTTACTCGCCAGTAGGTCAAGTTGATTCCGCGTCCGCGCTTAGATTGAATACGAGTCTGTAACTTGCGTCGGCGGAATATTCATTCCATGCTGGAACATATATTATTTTCGAGACTAATCTTCCTATTTGTAGAACCTGCTTTCCCCAGCCTTTAGGATACTGGCTCCTGAGCAGTAAGTACAGTTAACAAAGCCATCGGCCCACAGACCATTTCTTGTCACCCTAAAGGTCTCCTATTCAGTTCAGGGGACGAAAAAGAACTACAGATAGCTCCATCTAGCTTCAGGAACACAAATCATTTACACTAATAGCAGGCAACGCTCAAAATCAAGAATACGATGTTGAATCGCACTATTCCTTAAAGCACTTCTGCATTCATACCTACCAATAATACTCACCGTCACTATATATTTGTGCCAATGCTAAAAAGGAAAGAAGAAACCTAGACGAACACCTAACACTTGACGACAAATCCTCAATGGTTATCCCACTACTGGCTGGAACGCTGAAATATGATTTGTTACTCTCGAGATCATCGAATGTAACGCAGTTATCAAAAATAACGAAATGAAGATACAAACAACACGACGAGGAGTGTTTTTATCAAGGAATAAATTGAATAGTCTGTGTAAGTGTGTTCCAGCATCCGCCAGGCTGCTTAAAGACCATGCGGAAGCTGGTTCCGACGCACGTCGCGTGCCGCTACTTTACGATTTTCGCCGTAGGTAGAGGTCCATCGCAACAGGTGTGATCCTAACCCCCTATTTGACTGGCTAGGCGGGGCTGGGGTCCTTGAACACGCGCCCGGCCCTACGACACTCATGGTTGGTGTGCGACAACTTGCACACATTAAACTCGGAGCTCCTGTCCTCCCTTCGAATTTTACTAAATGGATCTGGAACTTCCTGGTGTGCTGATAGTAGCGAACTTAAGCTCGCGGGTGGTACTCTACTAACTCATAGTACGACCCTACGATCCTAATATTCTACAGTGCACATGGACAAGCATGTGCCAGCGCGTTTTATTCTAATGTAGCGAACCATCCTCACGTACAAGCATTGTCTTTTTGCCTGGTGTGATGGTGTAGCCGGGCAAGAAGTGGCCTATGGAGTCACAATATACCTCTGAAAGGGGTAACGTGGTCTATACAAATTTGTGTTTCTTTTGCAAGCAGCCTCTTACAGGCCACCAAACAATACACCGCCGTCGTTAACAAGAATATTTGTGCGCTCTGGTATTCCTCCGAGGCTAACATCAAGCTCCCATATCATAGGGTGTAGCCTAGCCGTTGACGGATCGGCCAGTCACGTACTTCATTTAGACCTCTTCTGGACAACGCATCCCACGACTACACATACTTCAAGCTCTTGGAGACATTTGAAGGTAGTACCTTGGGAAGATCTCTCTCCGCATTTGGCACATATCACAAGAACTACTCAGCCTCTGTTTGGCTTTCAGAAGGCGCATCGGAGAATAAGACACCGGCCATCCTAGTGGTACAATTCCTACACAGGGCGACCCAAACTGCGACGACGACAGGTAAGGCCTTTTCTGCTCTCCCCGCCAATCCGCAACACTAAACTGATCAGACAGAGTCCGGTTATCTTCTCATTGTGAATTTCCTCTAGCTACAGGAGGATGAAGCATTCGCAACTAAAGATGCCGTAAAACTCGTGAAAAGCCAGGCGTATTACTAATTATCTATCGAATCACCAAGAGCCAACAGGAGCCGCAAATTCCAGCGCTAATGATATCTCTATTATCCCACGAAAGAAAACTGACTCTCAAAGCGAATCCCCTGAATAGATTTTTCGTTGCAATGTATGCGATTATAGAAGTTGAGGCTTGTTGAATATTCAAGTGTGCAGAATGATACTGCAACATGGATTTTGGGACTGAAGTACATTGGTGGACGTGATCGTTTCTTCTTACGTCATTGCGTTCTAGCTAGTTCGAAAGATGATACGGTTGACCAACCAAGCGAAATAAAGCGGAATAGTTACCCTATCCTCATTACCTAAATATTCCCAGTATAGAAATAGAACGGTTGAGAGCAATAAGTCCCAAAGAGTTGACCCAAGAAAGATAGCAATGATTGGGACACCGAGGTTTATATGTATGTGGTCAGCAAACGACTGCTATCACTAAGGACTGTAGATCTAATGTAGCGATGAGCAATATTCGGGGTAGGTAATAATCCATGTTCTATTAGTCTATTTTACATCGCCTAGTAGACATTGCAAGTCCATAGTGAGAATATGCAATCAAGAAATCATACGCTATCTCCAGTGCAGTTTCAGATAGAGGCATTCACTCTATAAACAGTCCACCAGTTCAATCCATCTTACCCACGAAAATTTACTACGGTATTCGCGTTGCTGATGCCACGCTATGCAGGAAGCCTCTCTTTGGCTGAAATTGAGATGCGTAAAAATAGCTTTGGATTTCATTTTCCGTACCATCTTCATACCTCTGGAGGACGGCTTGTAGTGGCCTAACCTAGTTTGTTGCCTAGGGTTTGAAACTGACCCCTATAGTTTTACTTAAGGAGATTTTCCCTATTGGCCCATGGATTTTTCCGCATTGATCAATATCATTATCATCATTACTAAGTCAATACCAACGGTTTTGAAATATCAATTGGGCTAAAACGGAGTCAAATATCCCTCTCAAACTGGTTTGTTACAACTCGCAATTCAATACCTTCGGGTATTGGGACTCTTTTCTTCTAAGAGGAGAGTTATCGAATAATCATTCACCGATCAACCACACTGCTGCTATTTGAAGTGACGAGAAGACAGTATCCAGATAAATAATATTATTGTGTTTTAATTGGGGAGTGGAATCGAAGACTTTAAGCCTAAATACAAGAAATTTAAACCTCCAAAAACCAGGTTCTTCTGCTGATGTTTTGTGTGTGTGTTGAAACTTGAGATTTACATTGAGAACAAAGATCGTAAATCAGACCATCCGCCCGACATTATTTCGAACATCCATTGCAGCGAGGGACTAGCGGAAACTTCTGTAAGCGCAGCGTAGCGGGCGAATATCACCTTGGTACCTACTATTTGGGGTTCCGTTCCGATGAAGATGCGAATTCGGTGCTGATTGTTTTGTTCACAATGCCGAACGATAGTGCGTAACCATATTTCCAGCTGTCGGCTCCGGGCAACACATCGTTGGGAACGATATCCTGGCGGGCGTTCCTGATCTCAGTGGTATTCGAGCCGAAAAGATCGTCGCGCTCTAGGACAAAGTCGGGCGTTATCTGATCATCATGTGTAAAGCCCATGACGAGCTCAGGGACACCGACAGGGTACAAGGCGTCCTTCTGATCATACCGCCAGGTGTGAATAGTTTTCCCGTACGTATTCACAAGGACATCCTTCATGATTGTATGGTCAACAGGGCCGGGGAGACCAGGTTCGATGAGGAATCCGCTTGTAACCTCATACGAATGGCTGTGCCAAAGCTGACGTTCTTGAAATAATGTTAGGGGCGGAATCGTTCTTATAGGTACAAAGCGCCACATACCTTCAAAGTCTAAAGTTGCGAAAGCATCCTCAGTGATAATGTATTCAATTCCAGCAAGGTGTGCCGGGGTTGTAGCAGTATTGTACACTACACATTGGAGCAGATCGTCTCGAATTATAACGCAATAGTGATTCGCAGAAACCTCGTAGTCGGTATCTTCGAAAGCTGTCAACATCTTTCTGTCCACAATACGATAGAACGAAGTCAAAGAGCTACTTACGTCCCGAAACAAAGTGAAACCCGTTGAGGAAGAGCACGGTGCCCTGAGGGCCAGCTAAGCCAAACGGTAGTGCTGCAAGTGTGCTCGTCGGGAGGAGGGTCATCAGACCAGTCAATGCCTGCGAGAACTTCATGGCTGCAAAAATGTAATTTTAGCACGTAACGTTGGATTGCTGCGTATCGAAAAACCGATGATGAAATCCTTTTTTTCCTATCTGGCGAGCTCGGCTTCGACGAGCTTTTATATACATTCACGTAAACAGTAGACGAGTGCTATTGCTTGGCTCTGCAAGATGAGAGTCTGCATAACAGGTCCCCTGGCCTTTGTTGCGCAAGCCCATGTCGTCGGCGACTGCAAAGTTTTCTCTGTTCTGTACGCGAGAGCTCTTCCGCGAGAGACATTTTCCCAACTTCCACATTTTGAATCGCGCTAAACTAGAATGCGCGGCATTGATGGGATGTTTAGTGGGCTGCTCTTCACGAGACGAAATCGACACTGTTGGGCTCGATCGTCAGTTGCAAATGATAGCTTCATAGTCGCCGATTACCACTGCATTTGGGGCCCTAGGCCCCTGAATTTCCTCCCCACGACATCAGAACTCCAACATAATCCCGTAGGGTTACGGCCAACTTAGGTCGCCGACCTCGCGGGGATCCATAGTCCTCGTAATTCCAACAGAATCTTTCAGGTCACGGGAATCCGGATTTACCCGCAAGAATGAGCAAGTTATGATGACCCATCATTCGAGCGCTTCTGGGGTCGGCCGCATTGTGCGCTATAGGGTGCCGCACATTGCTGTGTCAGCCGGCAAGGGCCCCTAGGGCCCTAAAGTATAGCTCTGAATAGGGTGGGTATTGACTTAGTACGCGGCGTTCGAGGTTAACCACGAACCATAAGGAACCTGCTGGAGGTCCTGGGCGCAATCGGTCTGGAATACGATATATTTGAACATTCAATGAGAACAGAGTTGATATTAGAAGGACAGCGGACGACGTCGATAGTTATAGACGTGTCGTTGGAACTAGCGTTGAGCACGCCATCGCCCCTGTCGTGCTGAGCCGTTAGTTGGCTCAGCGGCTTAAGCAGGTATCCACGATCCCTGCGAATCCAGTCTAACCCAAGCGATTCCTCGCAGTTCGTGAACCTGATTGGTCCGGATTGAGAGTCGCTTGTATCGTCGACGCTTTTGAGGCTGGGTAAGTTTAACCGGCATCATAATACGCTAAATTAGGCGAATTCTGGGATCAAGCTGTAAAGTTATCTTCGGTGCTGACACATGAGCCCATCACGATGACTTTACATATTTGATCGTCCCGCAGACTAACTTGACATTTCTACTATGAAAATAAGTACCAACGATCGTATATTCTAACTTATCATCAACCCTACAGCTCTATACCACTATCTAAGTAAGATGGGAATTTGCACTGCTTAGCATCGTGTAGCCTGCCCGCTCGGTTTCGTGAGCATAGGAAAACATATTATCAAGTTGAACGAGTGAATAAGAACTATAAGATATGACCAGACGAGCATGCCCGCAACCTAGAAACTCTTCTGCACCTTTCCCCTCACTTCTTATTTACCAGAGAAGAATTCTTACCAAATCCGGACTTGTCCCTCTGAATAAGACCTTGTCAGTCACTCAACTCGATTTTTTACCACGAAGTTTCACCGCGATTTCTATACGACATAGCTTCTTCTGCACGTTCGTGGTGATAGATATGACTCCTCACCACTGAATCATCTAGCGCGACTTCTGCTTTATCGATCAAACGTGTATCGACGGAGTTCGTCGCCGCGCATGTATCCAGAATCGCAAGGATATATTCTAAGTTCTTGTGTATAACCTTCTCTTCTACGTCTTTATATTCCGCAATATCACATACAAGTTCACCAATTTCTCCCTTTGAACCTGAACATTATTCTCTTCACGGAGCCAGCTCTCTTGTTATACAGGCTATCAGTTGACTAGAGCCAGTGTTGTATCAGTAGATTCGTAAAAGTCTCGGCATTGAGAGTCTTTTTCTTCGTGTCGGGCCACTGCATGTTGATCAGAAAGTTCTTTACTCAAATAATCGCAAGATCTCCACGGATATAATTGCCGCTTGGCTTTCGACCTATTATATAGATCAGCAATTAGTATGTGATAGGATGATCTGGTATCGCGGTCATACTGGAATACTAGAACGAGGACCATCGGCGACTCTATTCCCTACATTCACTTTTCATGTGCCTAGAAGTACAGAATGCTGTACCAGATGCTCAATATCCTTTTTCCCCATGAGTTCTCTATATTCCACTTTTCAAGGTCCACCAGCGAAGCGACCTGGGTGACTGACCTACTATTAAGTCCTAGCTAACGAGGTAGTCTGGTTATTACTTATCCAAAGTCAGTAAATATCTGTAGGTTCAATGACCAAACATAGATCAAATGGAACATAAGTTATCTAAGCAAGTCTCATAGAAAATCAACGAAAGATCCATCAAACTCAAGAGGTAAACCAAGTACCTAGGTAGGTGCAGATAGCTGGGTCCCGCGAAATCTGCCACTGTCCACCCACTTATATTACATACATGTTAATAAGCCCCCTTTTTCATGGACTGGGTGAGCATTGTACAATTTGCACTGCTTCACTATATCCCGCACTACTCGATGCCCCGGTCAGAATGTTTCAAAGGGTTCTATGATATGTTCTCAGATATCCGTAGATTGAACGTCAAGAAACTCTGCAAACCAAGACAGAATGCAGCCAGTCATTCTCCGAATATCACTACATTAAGATCCATCAAGTCGGCATACTGAGGAAGACAAAGCTTTGGTTAATGAAACATTAATCAGGGGATCTCTAAAGTAACTAACGTGTTTTATTACGAATTAAAGCAACGGTTGTCCGTCATATCAAGCTCGTCGTCAAATTTTAGACTTCATCCGCTTCTTCAGTACTTAAGCAATGACTGTCGAAGTTGTCCCAATTAAAGATGTGCAGTCAACATAGAAAATCCAAATTACGTTTATTGGTTTTTGTAGAGAGGACCATATGGTCGTAGATAGGGAAGAAAAAAACTAGTTCAAGTCAACTGAGACGATTTAGACGCCTGGCTTAAGAATCGAACACTCGAAAGACACAGAAAGATGTTGAATTGATTTCTAGGGGCTATTGCGTGACAATAGATTATCTACCGTGTCGAACTAATGTCACCGCTCACAAATAATATATTTACGGTTGAAACGTCCCACCTACCGTTTATTTATGCACCGTAATCCCCAAGTTAAAGCAGCGAGTTCACTAAACCCAATTCAGCATATCCAAATTGAGCGCCGTTAAAACGGGTCTCATAGTGGACAAATTTGGATTCAGCCGAGCAGACAGATACCACCTGCAGGGGAAAACAACCCAATTCGCAGGTTCGGCCAATGAAGTAGTCGAGCCTGTTCCAATAATAGACGGAGGGTTCACCGTTCTTGACATTAATATAAAACCAATTTGGAATACGTGGCTGGGAGGTGTGTCGCACAGCTATGTAAAGACTTGGTCATCTCGCTGAAGGTCTGAGCGCACCGATGTGTTGGCAGAGAAGACGCGAGATATCGAGTCACATGGACAATCTGCTTATCTAGATACAACATATTATATCGATGCTAAGTCCGTCGATAGGTTGATGTGTTCATTATGTTTCTCGACGAGACTATTGGAAATAGTAACTATTCGGTATCAGGCAAGTAACAAGAAAAAACTTGATAGGAATACCTTTTCACTCAATATCACATCTTCATTTCCTTTAAATTGTTTCCTATGGTTCTCGACTTCGTAGCAACCCTTCCCGGTCTCGAAAAGTCCATGACCCTATTTAGTCACGAGCTCCTTGATATCAGTTTTAAGCCGGTGAGCAGCATTTGTACAGATTTATGCAAGTTAACTCGGGGATAAACTTATCTACGTGACAAGTTATGAAGAAGCTAGGGACTGGTAACGAAATACGTCTTCTTCTAAACGATAACAACTCCTACTCCATAAATGACATGGGCTACTATTTAAACATGATGAATAGACTTTTGAAATAGTTTCTCATGTCGCTCCTGGGCAATGGCAAATCGAATATTGAAATGGTCGTAATTTAAGATTGGATAGTTACTCGATGTTACTAGTGCGAGGGAATCTCGCGATGGTCGTGGCAGCGAATAAGCTTTATTTATAAAATACAGCTAATATGTAATAGCTGCTGATTACTACTATACTATTGTCTGAGGTACCAAAACTGGAGTAACATCCTCTATCTCCAGCTTCCTGCCTAGTGTCATGAGAGAGGGGATATGATGCAAGCAATCATCCTACTCAGCTAATTACTTCGCGCGAAATATGAGTGCTTCTCCCTGAGATTAGATACTAATTTGCCGCTTCTGAACAGATTGCTGCCTATTAGAGTCAGTGTTTAGCTCTAGGGCTGGCACCTGAGAGAGACTCATAGCTAGATACATGTTAAAGTCAAATCGGTCAAAAAGAAAGATGCATCCAACTGGCAGCCGATTAAGGCCAAGGGTCGTATCCCAGCACTTACATGGTGAATTGACTCTAATAGACCTGTCTACCTTTAATCCATGGCCAAGAAGATCATCAGACTAACCAGGAACTATTCCATCGGGGATCACAGCAACTCTGTCTGAGGGTTTAATGACAAAAGGCTCAATAAAAATAAGACGAATAGCTTAATATATATCGTAGGTGACTAAGCTGCTTTCACCCTCTTATATCTTTCGTATCCAATGGCTAAGCCTCTGTTACTGGCCGCAGTTGACCACCTACTTCAATATCTCCTGGTATAGGGCCTAGTTATTCCCTGGGAACCACCTAAAATACACATAGGTACAGGTTGGTTGTATGTATCTTGTATGGTAGAAGGACTGCGAAGACGGAGAAAAGTCGGGGATTCAAAACCCTGTTCTATCCCCCCTCCCGACACCAACTGTACCTTCGTCCTGCTCGCAGTCTCTACTCACCATTATTGAGTACGATCGTTGAGCTAAGAAGTATGTCCAACATGTATTCCACGTTCGTCGTTCGGAATAGGTGTCAAAACCAGTGGCCGGGATACATCCAACCCACATGCAGTAAAAGTACATATATCAGCTGTCAGACTCTCGCAAAGCCTCGCGATGCTTACAGCTGCATACCGCTTCCCTAGAGTAACAGAACAAAGAAGGCATTTCGTATATAGATCTCTAGCCTGTAGATGTAGTAGTTGGAGCTCTTCGTGCGACAACAAGTATTCAAGACTTACCCCTACGTTGCTATCAGTATCCAGAGGTTGTGACATCAGCTCTACCTACAGGATATAGCCGCCAGAACCTAGACTCGTGAATAATCTTACGGGATTACCAAGCACTAGCTTTGGCAACAGGGTCCAGTATCGTAGAGCCTTAAACGGTGACACTACTTAGTGGTGAAAGACAGACATCGCGTTTTCATTTGGTGTCGGCAATTGCTTCGTTCTTCGATATCAATATCTCTACCTACCAAACAGTGAATGCCCGGCGGACGAAAACGTGTTCCTAAGATGTTACTATATCAAATAACAAGGGGCTTATGTAAACGAGCCTGCAGGCAGAGAATCTAGCAAATTAATTCCTAGCCCTCTGTTGACTGCGACAGCTACTCAGTCCCATGTGCAAAGAGGTCTCACAAATGCGGTTAATCATGAATGGCAACCAGTTGTAGCCATAGCAGTGGAGATGCTGATTATCGCAGCCCGGACATGACGTTCAAAATAGGTTGCGAATTCCGCAAGTGAATTCATTGACGTAACTACTCAAGTACGTGTTTCCATAATAATCGTGAAGTTATGCATGTCGCATGCTATGTCGTGATTACCACGCTGTCAAGGCGTGCTCCGCTAGACCCAATCACATCCCAGAAAAGGAAGCGCGGTTTCACTATGGCCATATCGTTATCAGCCTCTTTTACTAGAGAGGTTAGCGGTTTCTGACGCCATCGCGCTCGCAATAGTCGACAATAAAAAGTCGTTGTAAATGTTGTTTCGGCGTTCGAGATTGGTAGGATAGTTGCTCAAGGCTCTCATCACATACACTGCTACCAGCGTCTTCGCGATTTAATTGGCAAACTCCAGCCCGAATAACTCAGTACAAAATCAATATGGCGGAGGTTGAGAATGACAAGACCGGAAATGTCTCTCAAAGCCCCGAGCCGTCTGATTCTGAGACAGTTGTTCCCATGATAAATGAGAAGTCTTTATTGAGAAAGATCGATGCACATTTACTACCAGCTGTTGGGTAAGCAGTATTGAAGTCTTTCGGAGGGGTCAAGGGCTATGATATACATTATCGATACTAATCAATTAAATGATGTAGTATCTTATATCTGCTCAGTTTCCTGGATCGAAGCAATGGTAGGACTATATCGGCGCAGCCTTTCCATGTTCTGGATTGTCTAATATAGCCACAGTGGGCAATGCGAGGATCGAAGGCCTCCTAAACGACTTGAATATGAGTAAGCCACAACTTATAAATGTTTGATGACCCTTTCTGATGACGTTTTTATCATAGGTGGAGATCACTACCTCATAGGCCTTAGTCTTTATTTCGTTGGATATGTATTATTTGAGGTTGGAATCTTATACCACAAGAGCAAAGTTCATGTGAATAAAGCTGACGAGCACCAGGTCCCATGTAATATTGTTCTGAAGCGGACGAGTCCAAGAGTTTGGCTCCCAACTCTGACCATTGTATGGGTAAGCATATCAAATCTCTTCAACGGCATATGAAACGTGTTTTGAAACCAGGAACATCATTGTCTAATCAGAGCCCTTGATCTGACGGGTGTTAATGGCGTTGCTTTCATTAATGACTTATCATTTCATAGGGAATAGTAGCTACATTGATGGGCATAGTGCAAAATGAGCCGGGGTTTCTAGCTGCAAGGTTCTTCCTCGGCGTAGCAGAGTCAGGCTTGTTCCCAGGTGTGACGTACTATTTCTCTATGTGGTACAAGAGAAGAGAGCGGCAATATCGAGTTGCTCTTTTTTTCAGTTCGGCATCATTAGCTGGTGCATTTGGCGGTATCCTTGCATATGTAAGTGCTGTAAATACACGCAAGAACATCAACTCTGTAACTGACGCTACCAAGGGTATCGGTAGATTGAAGGGCGTTGTATGGGCCAACGGATGGCGCTGGATCTTTATTCTTGTACGTCAGGTCTTTTCCCCTTTCAAGTTCTAAGGACTGACTTCATAAAAAGGAAGGTATCGCGACGGTTCTTATTGCCACCGCGGCCTACTGGTTCGTCCATAATTACCCGAACACGAGCAAGTTCCTTAACAATGAGGAGCGGGAATTCATTCGTCTGCGCCTGGCAGCAGATAGTGACGCGACTCATGAAGAAGAGTTTAGCTGGGCCGCTGTGCAGAACGCCCTTCGAGACCCCAAATGTTGGCTGTATGGGCTAGCATTCCACACCATGAGTCTGCCGCTGTACACCCTGTCCTTGTTTTTGGTAAGCAAAGGTGAATCGTAACTGTCCAACCCTTAGTTGCGCTAATCGATATCTCTAGCCAACTATCATTACTAATCTGGGCTACACGGCTGCGACGGCACAACTTCTGACCGTACCCCCGTATGCCTTCGCGTTTGGGACAACGGTAGCGGTAGCCGTGCTATCAGAACGTCTGGCAAAGCGAGCAGCTTTTATCGCGGGCTCGGCTGTATTCGCAGCGATCGGCTACTCAATTCTACTTGGTAATACCAACCCAGTAGCCCGGCCCGGCGTAAGCTATGTCGCTGTATTCTTTGCGGCTGGCGGCATCTACCCCGCTACAGCCCTCGTTTTGTCCTGGCCAACTATCAATGTGTCTGGCCAGACGAAGCGTGCCATCGCCACCGCTATGCAGATCAGCATTGGGAACGTAGGCGCTGTATTGGGGACGCAACTATATCGGAGCCATGATGGTCCACGGTTCATCGTAGGGCATTCGTTCGCACTAGGGTATCTACTTGCCAACGCTATAGTTGTGACAATTCTAGCACTTATTTTGAAGAAGGAGAATAAGCGACGGGAGTCAATCGCCGAAGAAATCAAGAACGTTGGGGAAGTTCCGGACTGGAGGGGTGATGTCGATCCCAGATGGAGATTCGAGTATTGACGTATCCGTCATATGGGTGAGAGCCTAGCGAGCCTAAGAATTTTAGAGATACCACATTCAAAGTAGGCTGCGAGACATCGACGAGATAGTTGAGTTGATGTTACATATCATGGTTTTGCGGGTCGTAGTCCTTGCAGCTCACAAACACCCCATATAGTACAAGTCCGTCCACCGCTCTAAAGTAGATCAAAACGCCATCCAATACACTCTTTTTCAGAAGCCACTCGTATCTCACTTGGGATCTAAGCCGCCAAGCCGTCGGAATGCTGGGTTTTCTAATAGGGGAAATTCGCCAATCATTGCGATGTCCGGAGCCGGTGAAGTAATTAAATGTTTACCCATAGCCATCTCTGTGAGAAATCTGCCAAGCTCCAATGTAGGACTATGCATACCTGGCATTCCGACACGAATAGGTGTTAAAAGGAGAGGGGCCATCATGCGGTAAACCAGTGGTGCCGTAGGGAGGTACTTTTTGATCGCTTCGTGGGCAGTACCGTCCACGGCTGCTGGCCGGACGGAACTGGCTTGCATGAGTGGATTTTGCTTCCGTAATGCCGCAAGTGCAATTTCCGTCTCACCCTTTACGCGACCGAATATGGGCGTGAATCGGCCTGGCTCTGTTGTTGCCCCGCGACCGGAGACGTATACAAAATTGAACGGTTTATTTTCGTTAGCAAGACCTTGGAAGGCTTGCGAGGCAGCAAGCGCGTAGTCCTTAGTTATCTTCACGTAGTCCCTAATGACGGGTTAGTGTTACTCAGTAAGCAGAATGGTCGACGAGTAACCGCTGATAGACTGACTCCTTGCTAACTTGCGTCTGACTAATGCCCACTGATAGATTGAAGAGTAAGTAGCTGTCCGTTAGGTACGTTGAAACATGGTAGGGTAGCCAATGATAGAGATCTCTCCAAGATACGGCTAAGGAAACAGGGTAGCACGAGGTTTCGCTTACAGGCCCAAACACAGCCCTGAGCACCCTTAAGCTGTTCAAGGACCGCAGAATCGTATTTGGCAAAATCTTTATGAATGATGACGTTGATTCGAGGATCTTTAGCGTCCTCGGCCATCGGTACTGGTCTCCGACTCAATATCGAGATTTTTGTAACATCCTTCGTCTTGATCATGGCATCCAATACGCCAGACCCTACTAAGCCCTATTGGGTTTCAGGTTAGCGTATGTCCCATTATGGCTGGACTGGAGTTAGAATCATGAACAGACAGAATGTGTAACTTACCGTCGCTCCAGTCAGGATCAAATGCATATTGCAAAATTTTCGTCTAGGGTCGTCGTATGATGTACGTCGTAGGGATAGAATCGAAAACTAGCGGGTTGAATTCGAAAACGATGTTATATTACGCTGATTTTTAATCTTTGGGATCGTTCATGAGACAGTTGAATCTGTCGGATTTATATGTTTTGAATCACACAAAAACGACGTGGCTCGTGGCTTAACTCCGCAACCCGCGGATTTCAAGTCCACGGGTGGATATGCCGCCTATCTCCGTTAGTTGCATGAGACACGCTATAATTTCTGCCTACAGCAGTGGCTGAGCCACTAAGTTCCGCGATACAAACTCCGCTGCTTACGCTAATTAACAAACCACTTCTATCCTCTCAATTCGAATAGATCATTATATATTCTATGAGGAGACTTTATAACATTGAACCCAATCTTGTTAATCTCATTAAGTAACTGTTGTGTCTTTATTCATACGATATGTGTTAATCCGCAGTGCTCTTTTCTACTGACTCGGCTACAGACGAACTTATCTGTCTACTTTTCAACGACCGTCTCTGTCTTCAGTACCATGTTAACAACAAGATTTCAGAGCTAGAGCGTTCTGCTCCGCGAGAAATTGACAATGTCACGGAACTAAACTTAATAGAACCACAGCCGAGATTAACCAGGCCCTATAATTAAGGTACAGAAACTAGGTCAACTCTCTTCGTATAGATGAACTTTCATCCTGGTGCAAAAACAATAAGCCAATACCGGAGACGGCAACAATATGAACTGTGACACAAGACGACGTGTCGCTTACAAAAACTCCCGATTATCATAATCTCCGGGAGAAGCTCCGATAGTGTAGCGATTATAAGACCGCGTTGAGATGAGGGTTTCAAGAATAACAATGAGCCAGATAATATCTTGGGGATGTGGCTTGATGATGGGGGCGATGTCTCATAATATGTAGGTTGAATACGAAGAGGTAGCTGGGAACTTAGCTGGGGGCCATGAAACATAAGACAATTTAAATCGAGTTTTCATTTATCATATTTTAGGCCATAATCATTGGAACAGCTTGATTATATCCAGATTTTTCACTGATATGTTATTTTCTTGTAGGAGCACCCTCTTCTTGGCTACAGCTTTACCTTAAATGCCCAGACCAAGAACAAGCCCTATAGGCGGGGCGGGGCGGGAACACCCTGAATACAGGGCTGAGATAGAGTTCTTCTTTAAGCAAGAGGCTTAGCTCTTTCTGGCTGCTAACCCACATCTTCTAACCTATAGGTAATTTGTATACAACAGTTTGAAGTTGTTTCTTGGTCACATAAAGACACCTAATTAGCAAAGCTAACGGTAATCATTTCAAAGAGCAGGAATAGTGAACTGCTTTAGGATATGTAACAGACAGTTAGCCAAACATTTTACAATGTTACAATTGATATTCATCAATCATATAAATGGTCTTGGACCGGAGCGCTGGGTGAGTGACCGGGGGGG
>JBAWJW010000045.1:0-208858 GCA_037356055.1 Xylaria sp. Z34 | reverse complement strand
TTTTTTTTTTTTTTTTTTTTTTTTTTTTTTTCTTTTTTTTTTTTTTTTTTTTTTTTTTTTTTTTTTTTTTTTTTTAGTAGTTTAACTCTGATTTTTATTGTTGCTATAAGCTACCTTAAATAGGAAACTATACTATAATAAAAACCTCCTTAGCTATCTTCCTTTTTATTTATAAAAGTTACCTTGTTATAACTGCTGCTACCTTTTTTAAAAAGGTATAAACCAGG
Organism: Xylaria sp. Z34; assembly: GCA_037356055.1. NCBI lineage: Eukaryota > Fungi > Ascomycota > Sordariomycetes > Xylariales > Xylariaceae > Xylaria > Xylaria sp. Z34. The sequence goes on along the minus strand of JBAWJW010000045.1, from coordinate 208,631 downwards.
GGTAAGTATTTTGTTTTATTAAATTTATTAAAAATTTGTATATTATATTAATTATTACCAGTTATTAATATAGTTAACGGCCTGTTTATAGCTATGTTATGCTTGGTATAATAATAATAGCCCATTAAAAGTAGTATATATAATAAATTTAATAATATATATATAATTATAAACATATAGTTATAAAGGGTTAATAATAAAGTAAGTATAACTTATTTATTAAATAAATAAGTCTTTACTTATTTTAAAAATAAGTAGTTAGGGCTTATTTTTTAAGTAGGGCCACTTGTTGCCCACCAGACTACCTGCTGCTAAAATTATGGCTTAGCTATTTAGTTATAGTTTTACCACTTGCCCAGGTGGCTAATAAAATAAACGTTTTTTATAAGGCTTGTTTTATATTATTTAATTTTATATTATTTTTAATTAAATAAAAAAAGTTATTTTTAAATAATAAATAAAATTATAAACTTAATATTATTAATAAAATAAATTATAAGCATTATTAAGCTATTATTATTAGTTAAATTAATATTAAAACTATTAATTATATTATTAATAATAGCTAGCTTTTTTTAATTTAATATATTAAAATATTAAATGTTTTTAAAGCTAAGCTTTATAATATTTATATAAAAAATTATTAACAGCTAAAAATTTATATATTTTAAAACTGTTTTTAATATATTAATAAGTTTAGCTTTATTAATAAATAAAATATTATTCCGTTTATTTTTTTTTATATTATTTTTTTTACGTTTTTTTTTTTTTTATTTTAAAATATAAATTTATAAAGTTTAAACCTTGGTATATTATATTATATAATAAAAAAATAATAAAAAAATAATAAGTTTATAATAAAAAGCTTATAATAATTAAATTAATAATAATAATATAATTTAAAATTAAAATTTTAATATTATATTAATATTATTTTTATGTAATTATAACAAGGTTTTTTATTTATAATAAATTATAATATTATTATTAAATTTTTTATAATTTAAAAAAATAAAAGCTTAAACTATTATATAATATAATAAAAAGCTATAATTAATTAAAGCTATTAATTATTATTTTAAATAATAATAAGGCTTAATAAAAAGTTATAATATATTATAAAATAAAATAAGTTAAAAATATTAACATTAATATTTTAACACGTATTAAAAATTATATTTTTAAAATTAAGCAATTAATTTTAATAATTAATAATAATTATTTATTTAAGTTTAAGCTATATATAATAATATATTATTAAGTAATAATAATATAAAAATAAAAAAAATAATTTAAGTTAAAATTATATAATAATATTTATATAAAAATTATGTTTTAATTATTATTTTTATTTTTATAATATTTTAATTATATAATAATAACATTAATTAATATTTTATAATATTTTTTTATTAATTAATAATATTATTTTATATTTAAAAATTTATGCTGTTTTATATTTACGCGTAATTATTATATATAATATTATAAAAAGTTTTATAATAATAATTTGTTTAGTTTTATTAATTAAGTTTTTATTTATAACTTAAGTAATATTTAATATATTTTTATTATTTTTATTTTAATTATTGTTTTTAATAAAAAAAATAAATTATTAAATTTTTATAAAGTATAATATAATTATAATAATTTTATTATTATTAATATTAATATTATTTAATTTAAAAAACTTTATATTATTTATATTAATAATAAAACCTTTATATAAATTAATTAATAAATTAAGTTTTTATAAATAATAATATTTAATAATTAGCTTTATGTTTTATAAAATAAAATATTTATTTATATTAACTTTTTATATATAGCTTAATATATGGCTTAATAAATTATATAAGCTTAATATTTTAAAAAATATATAAATTTTTAATTTTATACTATTAAATTAATTTAGTTATTTTAATTATATTATATATAAAAATTAATTTATAAATAATATAATATTTTAAAATATATTAAATATATAAAAATATATTTTTAAATTAAAGATTATTATTAAACTTAATAAGATTTATAAGGTTTATTATATAATTAAAATAATTATTAATAGCTTATTATTTATATGTTAATTTATTTTTAGTTTATTTTTAATTTATAATACTTAAAAATTAAATTATTTATTATTAATTTATTATAATATTTAATAAATAAAATTAATAATAATAAAAAATAATTATAATAATTATATAACATATTTATAGTTATAAATTTAATAGATTTAAACTTAATTAATAATTTTTTATTATATTTAATTAATAATATTTAATAATAATATTAATATAATTATAATATATATTAATAAGTTTAATAAAAAAGCTATAACGTTTTTATAATAAATAATTTAATAAAGCTTATAATTTTTATAAAGTTTGTTAAATTTATAAAGCTTGTAGCCTTTATATAGGGGTAATCGTTTATAACAGCTTTATAAACCTAGGTAGATTTGCAAATCTATAACCCTTATATAAGCCTTATTTAGCCCCTAGGAGCCCCGCTAAGGTATATAGAGGCAAGTATAGACGAGAGGCTACTAGTGGTGCCTACCTACGATTCGTACTACAACTACATATATCATCTCCAATGAATAACTATGACTCCAAGAAATATCCAATCCAAGTGAGAACAAAAATTGGTACGGGTGTGCACTATAGTAACACGACAATTCCGAGCCAACTACCTATAAACGTGCTGGAGCCCTGGTTCTACGAAACACCACTGTGGCTGATAGCGCTATGAGTACGAATTAAAAGTGAGTTTGGTGGGTTGCGTTGATGTAAGTATGTACAGTACTTAATACAGCTACTTAAAGAAAGTACATAGCGTAATGCAGGTGCTTTCGGGTGCCCGGGTGGGGTAGCTGCTATGTACATCTCCCGGACAGACCCCCGGAATCTTGGCTTGCATTTCACCCCACCTGTAGAGCTGCCTACCTGAGTTACCTGCCTAGCCAACCGGTACGTTCCCTGAGCACCTGGGGTTACCAAGTAATTCGGCGCGTCTGTCTCCATTAAAAAGATACATCAAACGCGTTTTCCATTTGTAGGCTGCTTCACCTTTAGTTCACGACATCAAGTGCTTCACAACCCCCAGACAAAGGGAGACTTTCTCTAATTTCATCACTTATCCTAAACGACATCTCTGTCCGTCACCAGTGTTGTGATACCTTGAATCATCCATCCGAAGAATCGCTCCCCATGGGGCTAGGCGCGATCTGACTTGACCTGCCTGACCTTGGAATCATCCCGCCTCGTCCCCTCGTCCCCTCGTTCCCTCGTCCGCTCAACCGTCGCCATGTCTAAAATCGACAAATTGTCCATCCAGGGCATTCGGTCCTTCGGCATCCGCGAACGGCAGAACCTCTCCTTTTTCACCCCCCTCACCCTTATCGTCGGCTACAACGGCTCCGGCAAGACCACCATCATCGAGTGTCTCAAATATGCCACCACCGGCGAGCTTCCTCCCAACAGCAAGGGAGGAGCCTTCATCCACGACCCCAAGCTCTGTGGCGAACCGGAGGTCTTTGCTCAGGTTAAGCTCCGCTACAACACTCCGCCTAACACAAGCTACATTGCTACCCGAAGTCTGCAACTGACTATAAAGAAAACTGCGAGGACGCAAAGGACCCTCGAGGGCACCCTGCACAGCAACTGCGATGGCGAGAGGATGTCTGTCTCCTCTAAAGAGGCAAATCTAAATAAGCTTGTTTCCGACACTCTCGGCGTCTCACCCGCCGTTCTCGATGCAGTCATCTTCTGCCACCAGGAAGAATCCTTGTGGCCCATGAGCGAACCAAGTGCTCTCAAGAAGCGATTCGATGAGATATTCGAGGCGATGAAATATACAAAGGCTATTGAAAACCTCAAAGTGCTTCGGAAAAAGCAGGGTGAATCATTAGCCCTGCTTAAAGCGAGGGAGCCCGGCGAAAAACGGGACAAAGATTTAGCAGAGAAGAAAGAAGCACGTGCTCTCCAGTTGCAACAGGAGATCGAGGATCTTAGGGAAGAAGCGATAGAGCTCGACAAGCAGATGAATGACGCTGCTCAAAAGGCTAAAGAGCGGCGTGAGGCGGCCAATAGTTATCTTCTCATCGTGAATGATCTAAAGACGAAGACGGACGAACTTCGTATTCGTAAAGAAACTCTTGAGGAGTCCAAGAACAGGATGGACGAGGAGCTAAGCGAATCCGACGAACGATTACAGGATGCATTAGCACAATATGAAGACCGAGTGGCCCGATACGCGGAAGACATCGAGGAGAGCAGGGTCCAATACAAAGAATACAAGGACAACCTTGATGCGTCTCGCCAGCAACTATCCGAGAAGCTTGCTGAGCAAGGCAAGCACCAATCCGACAAGGCGAAGTACGAACGCCAACTCGAATTGCGAGTCGAGCTTGTGCAACAAGCTGCACAATTGCACAGTATTCGCGGGTTCGAAGGTGATTTAGACGACCGCAAGGTGCAAACCTTCTACGAACGCATACGAAGACTCTTAGCAGACAAGAAACAGGAGTTGGACCGCTTACAGGCTGAGAATGCGAGTGAGATAGACAACCAGACAACTAGTATAACCGAGTTGGAAGGTCAGAAATCAAGATATACTCAGAATCGGATCTTTGCGAAGCAGAGGATCACTGCCTGCGAGAAGAACATCGCCGTTCTCCAGAGAGAACTGAACACGGTCGACATTGACGAAGGAGCCAAAGCGATCCTCGATACTGAATCTAAGGATCTGGAGCAGCGGTACCAGCAGGTATCTCGAGATTTGCAGTCGGCAGACTTCGACCGCAAACTACAGGAAGAAGAAGTGCATATGCAGCAACTCGAAGGCGAAAATAGTAGGCTCAGCCGTGAACTCGTGGAATCGACAAGACTACTCTCCGATCGCGCGCAGTTGGAGGTTCGCAAGGAGGAGCTGGCAGAGAAGAATCGAAGATTGGCAACGCTCAAGAGTACATGGAACCAGAAACTATCTGCACTAGTTGGTGAGGCCTGGGACCCCGCAACACTCGAACGAGAGTTCCACAAAGGTTTGCAAGTCAAGAATCACGCTTTTGATGAAGCGTCTCGTGAACGTGACGACGTCTTGCAGCAACTTAAAGCGGTACAGACGAATCTGGCAAGCATGAAAGAAAGAACGAAGAAACGCGATGGGGAGATCTTGAATTGTAAGAGTGTTGTTGTTGGGGCGCTCAAGAACGTAGACCCAGATGCGGATCTGGGCGTTGATGCTCTTCCTGTGGAGATTGAGCGTCTGGAGAGCGATATTCTGACTATGAAGAATGACTTATCGTTATCTACAGCGTTGAGCAATTATTATGAGGGCTGCAGAAAAGCGATGAATGAGAAAAATAAATGTGAGCTTTGCGAGCGCCCGTTCACCAATGCAGCCGAGAAGTCGAGACTGGTCGCAAAGATTAGATCCGTTCTCGAGGAGTTCGGAAAAGACGAGTTGAAGCGTGAGTTGGCTGAGTCAGAGCAGCTTTTGGGTCAACTCCGAGCAGTCCGTCCTCAGAGCGAGACTTACAGGCGCTTGATCACGGAAAAAAGAGACGCTGATAAAGAACAGCGCGGAGTGCAGAATAAAGAAACTGACATTCTTCGTCGTCTGGAAAAGATGGATGACACAGTTCGTACGAAGCAAGAAGAGCGACAGGATTTTGAGTCCATGAGTAAAACTGTCGCCAACATTACACAAACACATAAGGACATCGCAGAAGCCGACGCCCAAGTCGACCGAATCATGTCTCAGCAGCAGTCTAGCGGTACGATTAGAAGCACTCAGGAAATCACAGAGCTTCAAACCGAATGCGGCGAGCAGCTCAAAGCCGTACAGAACAAAATTAGCAAGCTCGCGAATGACAAACAACGCATGCGAGATACGGTTAATGCGCTAGAACTGGAACGCAGCGAGTTACGAAACAGATTAAGCAACGCTGTTCGACAGCTCGAGAGAAAGAAGGAGTATCAAGATCAGATTCAGGCTCAGAAAAGTGATATTGTGAAGCAGAAAGAGAATATCCAGGAGGCTGATAGAGACTTGGAATCCATGGAGCCTGAGATTTCCAAAGCGCGTGCCATTAGAGACGATATCCTACAGAGAGGCCGCGAGAAAGAGAAGAAAGTTGCCGGCGAGCGAGACGGCCTTGCCAGCTCCGTGAGCGAGCTGAAGATGATTGATAGTGATATTCAAAACTACATGAACTTCGGTGGCCCGTCAAACCTCAAACTCAACGAGCAGGCAATCGATTCACTAGAGAAGGCTATCAAACGTATCGACGACGACATGAATGCTTTGGTTGCCCGGTCAAACAAGATGAAAGAAGAGATGGCGAGTAACGATGGGAAGAAGAAGAACATCATGGAAAACCTGAATCACCGCAAGGCAGCGCGTGATGTCGACAGTCTCAAGCAGGCAGTTGCGGAGCTAAACTCTCGGAAGGCCCACGAGGATTATGAACGACTGTCGGCCGAGGCTAAAAATTTTGACTCCCAATATCACTTGAAGAATGCCGAAAAGGGATCTATCGTTGGGACTTCCAAATCCAAGGACGATGAACTGGAAAGCCTGATGAAAGAGTGGGATACTCAATATCAATATGCGGCTGAGCGATACCGTGAAACGCATATCTTGGTCGAGACCACCAAGGCGGCAATTGAGGATCTGGGACGATACGGCTTGGCCTTAAACAATGCCATCATGCAATACCATGCACAAAAGATGGAAGAAGTGAATCGGATTGCTGGCGAGCTATGGCAAAGCACATACCAAGGCACAGATATCGACACGATCTTGATCAAATCGGACGCCGAGCCCACGAATGGGCGAAGCTCGTACAACTACCGCGTGTGCATGGTAAAACAGGACACGGAGATGGACATGCGAGGACGGTGCTCAGCCGGTCAGAAGGTGCTTGCGTCCATTATCATCCGCCTTGCGCTCGCCGAGTCATTCGGAATCGGCTGCGGACTCATCGCCCTCGACGAGCCGACCACCAATCTCGACCGCGACAATATTAAGTCTCTCGCCGAATCCCTGCACTCCATCATCAAGACCCGCCGCGCCCAGAGCAACTTCCAGCTCATCGTCATCACGCACGACGAGGAGTTCCTCCGACACATGCGCTGCTCTGACTTCTGCGATGACTTCTGGCGCGTCAGTCGTGATGAGAAGCAGAATAGCCGCATCGAGCGGGAGAGCATTTCCACGATTCTTTAAGTGCCTCCTGTTTTGTATTTCGTTTGACTTAACTTTGATATGATATAGCCTGGAGTCTATGGGTAGATGGGTAGCTAGCTGCATAGCAAGGCGTTTTGACAAGGTCTTTTGTACGGATTATTTGCCACATTGCTCTGTATTTGGCTCCGGAGGACATGGCTGGACGGGCATGTACCATCACCGGATTTGAGGTCAAGGCAAGGCCTCTTGATCTCACTAGCAAGGCTTGTTAATTTCTATGCCCCATAATCAACATCTCTCGCTACGTTGCTGGTGATATTTCCGTTTCTTTATGTCGAGTGATGCGTGATATTTATTTAGAGCTCACGGCCATGATGAAGTAGATGTGAACTCGCCTTGATCACACGTCCAACTTACGATTCCTAAAATCTTCCAAGGAAAACCCATCCGGTATCGTTCACGTTAATTTGGAAAATTGGTTATAAATTAGCAAGTGGGAAATATTTGCGATTTCCGAGTGAGTATGTAGTTGGTTGGTATCGTTAGGGTTATCTATGCACTACTGTCTTGAACTCAACGATGTTCTGTAGAAAACTTACCATTGCGCCCCTTTTCGCAACTACGGAGTAGGTGGCTAACCGGCATGTCACCCACTCCAAGACGAACTTTTAAATAACCTAATCGTACGCACCTAGACCTGAAGATAGGTTGTATGATAGAACGAACTACTGTTGAGGCCGCTGTGGGCTCGACCTTTTCGCGGGATTCCAGATGGTCAATAACAAACATTTCACTCAAATAATGGCGGCTCCTGATATTTTCATCAATGAGAGAGAACCTTCCCGAAACTGGCATCTCTTGCGTTCTGGAGAGGAGGCTAGCCAGTCAGTCAGTCACAGGCATCGCCCGACTAAGTAAACCAAAACACTTTTTCTGTGAATAACATAATCAGTTCTTGCCGGGCTACTCCTTGTAATGAACGCGAATCACGATTATTGATAGTAATGTTTGAGAATTTTCACTGCCTTACTCCGCGCATTACCTGCAGTTTAACCAAAGCGGGCTTCAAGCCCGAGAGAATTTTGATATATTCCCTGTATCCATTAACCATGTCATTCCAACACAGTTATGCTTTGTTGAACTGTTTGCCACCCAGACACCTGTCGATTCATACCCATTTCGCCGAGACACCACCGCACGAAATCATTCCTAGTTTAATCACGTTAAAGAGGTAAGACATATCCTTCTACGCTCTTCCTTTCTACCGGCAATTTTTACCCCCGTCCGCCCGTGCGTGCCTGTCCCTATCACATTATGGACTCGGGGAACTAACCCGAGCCAGGAGAACTAAAGACGAATACTAGTCCTTGTCCATAGCGTCCTTGTGGTCGTTCTCTTCGCTCTTGGGCTCAGTTTGGGCAGGCTTTGAGTCTACATCCGCAGAATCCAAGTCAGGATCCTCTTTCAACTTTTTGCTTGAACCACCGAGCTCGTCTTCCGCATCTCGCTTGGGAGTCGAGGACCGCACTCCCCGACTGTTTTCATCGATATCCATCTTATCGCCGTCTTCATTATTTTTGGTGTTTCCCTCGCTGTTCGAAGCCGAGGCGTCCAGGGGCTTGCGACCAACGGCCGCTTGGATGTCAATTCCCTGTCTGACGCTGCCTGATGTAGTCGAGGCCGGGAGGGTTGATGAGGACGCGGTTTGCGGACCCAGATCGTCTGCTCCAATCTCCTCGGGACCACGTGCATGCGGTTTCTCCTGGTCTTCAGCATTGTTGCTGTGAATGGACCCTATTGCACCTAGTACCTTGTCAGCAGCGGCGTCCACACTCTCCCCATCGAGAGTTGCGGAAGACGGTGTCGACACGCTATTGGAGACGGAAGTCGGTGAATCAGGGGATCCCGCCGAGGACGGGACGCGGGCTTGGTTTTGAGATTGTGCTAGTGCTCGTTGCTGGTGAATGCGGGCTTGGATCTGCTGCTGTTGCTGCTGTGCCACGGCGCTTGCATTGGATCCCACAAGGATATGGTGGCTAGGCACAAGCTGACTGATGGGGACAAGTCCTGCCTCTTGCTCCTGTCGTAATAACTCACCTTGGGTTACGCTGACGCCTCGGGCTCCCATTGAGGGGATACCGTTGACTGACACTGACACCGTCTCAACGCTTCCCGCTCCATTGGGACCGTCAATTGTCTCGGTGCTCTCGGTCCGAACCTCTCCTTCAAATTCCGCCGGCACTTCCTGAGCGGAAGCTGAAGGCTGCGGTTGTGGCTGTAGTTGTGGCTGCAGCAATTGTGCCTGTGCTGGGGCACCTGAGATAGGTCGCTGGTTGTGTGTAATCCAAGGGATGGGCGTAAGAAGAGCTCCCCCTAGCGCTTCGTCACTGCCGGGCGAAGCCCATGACGACGGGCGAGAGGTCGTTTCCAGCACACCATTTGCTAGACTCCCTGGAATTTCTGCATGAGTTGAAGGTAATGGGTATATGTTCATTCCTGAAGTAACACGAACTACGCGATCAAGAGCGTGAAGGTAGCTGGCTAGGGAGCGATAGTGCTGCTTTGGATTTATTACGAGCTCTGTGATACGCTGTATGGTGTGCGGCGGGTAAGTGGGGAAATTAGACTTGAGGTATGATGTAATGTCGGAGAGCATAGAGGCGAGCTGTGGTGGTAAAGTGCCGGGCGGGAGCTGGGCGGAGGTGGTTGCCGCTGGGGTGGGAGCGGGAGGAAGAGGCGCTGCTGTCGTCGGCGGCGGTAAAACGGGGTTATTCTCCTTGTTTGTGTCCGAAGACGGGCTTGATGGACGGGGCTCCGTGGGAGATGACGGCAATGGCGCCAGGAAGCCTTCTGGCAAGTCGGAATCGGGACCGCGCGGGATAGAGGAGGGTAATGTCGACGCAGAAGTAAAGGGCGCTGGCGGCGGAGGCGGTGGTGGGAGGTTGGGTATGGGAAACGCCTCGTGCGCAATCTATTTCTCACATGTTAGGCTTATATGGCTAACCGTCTGGGGCGAGCGCAGACCTTCTCAATATGCACGAGTAAACGCGACAGCAAAGCAGGCCACGCAGAGCTGTTGAGGCCGTTGTAGTCAGCATATTGTAACTATGATGGTGATGGTGAATGGGCTAATGGAGGGATTGAAGCTCACTAGATCATGCCGTGGCCTAGAGCGAGGCCCTGTAGAAGCTCGTCATCGTCGATTTCCATCATATTGAGGCTACCGTGACGGTCGACAGAAGAGCTAGGGTTGGTTGGGACTGGATTGACGGTGACTTGCGACAAAACTTCAAATTATCAGATACAGCATTCACGTCTGGGAAAGCAGCCCACGCGACCGAGAAAGAGCGACGCAATACTATTGGGCGAAGTGGGGCGGGAGGGTAGGTAGGAGGTACGTGAGTACATATGTAAGGTCTACATTCAGTTTCCTTCCAAGTAGCTGTTCAGACAACGCGAGAGTTTGTTGTATTGCATTCTTTGAAACATGGGCATCTTGTTTAAGCTGCCCAACATGGCTTGTATCAAAACAACATGTTTTAATTGCCAGACCCGGTATTAAGAAGGTGTTTTATTCTCAGATTACTCGGTAGTAATGTTGCGATTACCGTATCTTGTTAAAGAGAGAGAAAAAAACATTTCAACGGTATTCAAGCTGACGTTATGAGCCGCATAATTCTGTCATAGGGCTGATCCAGGCATAATACCAGGAGCTCTATGGGCAAGCCGTCCTATCTATCAACTGGACACTACAGACTCCCATATGTAATTCGGCATGGATACTGACTATTGGTCTACTGACAGTCTATCTGACGATCGTGAATGCTTGAATGCTCTTACTGACCTACGTAGTAGGGTATAAATTGCGACACTACGAAGTACCTGGCACAGAATGCGAATGCGATCAGCGTTCCAAACTTTGCCGGTGCCGGTGGCTCAGCCAACTGTCATAGCCTCCCTTGGCAAGCCCCAGATATACTTACATAATGCAGCTAGAGCACTCTGGGCACTTGGCCCACGTGAATAAACTCGGGCTAGTTAGCGGTGGGCGTTGCTCAAAATGGCTAATGATAAAGCCATCTGACTAGTGAGCGAGACATTGTTTCATAAAAAAGCTACTTAAATCAGGCAAACTTGTGAATGCACTTATCTATCGACATACATAGTTGGGGTTGGGTAAGATTCGCCCCTGTCAGGTATTTTTGTTAATAAGGGTACGCGAACTATACTTATTTTAGTAAGGCTTTTTTACCCCTGTAGATAAAAGTATATATTGTTATTTTTACTGCTACGTATAACATATTATATTTACGTTATATAATATATAAGGCTATTGCGAAGGTTTTTTTTTAAAGGTTTATAAAAGCTTTAGCGGTTAAGTATATAAAGCCTTTTAATAGCTTTTTATATAGCTGTTTAATAGCTTTTTATATAGCCTTTTAAACAACCCTTTAAATAATTTTTTATATAATTTATAATTATAGCTTAAAGTATTAAATATTTTATTTATAACTAGCGTAGTTATATTTAAATGTTTTATTATAACGTTTATTTTATAAAAGCCTAAATTAGCCGTACTATAAACTATAATAATAATTAAGTTTATAAAGCTATATTTTATTTATATAAGGTATAATAATATAAAAGCTTTGCCTTTACTTTTAGCCTTGTTAAAAAGATTATGTTAATTAAATTTATTAAATAATTATGTTAAAATTATTAAATGTTATAGCGTAAAATTTTTATTACTTTATTTAATAAATGCTTTAATTATAAGGTTATTTATAATATTTTTAAACGTTTTAAATATAAGCGTTACTTTATTTATACGAAGCTTTTTTTAACTTTTAAATAAATAACTTAACGGTTAGTTTTTATTAAAAAATATAAAAACTAAACCTTTTTATAATAAGGTTAAATTTTATAGTTAAATAAAATATAAATTATAAGCGGTTATTATTATAAGGCTTAAGTAATTAAGCTATTAAATAAAAAATTTAATAATAAATATTTTATTAATTATATTTAACGCTTATAAAGTTAAATGTTTTAAGGTTGCTTTTTTAATATAATTAATAAAGGTTTAAGTATATTTTAAAAAAAGGATTAAGGTTATATTATTTTTACTTTATATTATAAATATATTATGCTTATAATAAATAACTAAATTTATTTTTATAAATATAAGGGTAAATATTATATTTTTATATAAAATAACGCTTTAAAATATAAAGCCGTTAAAACTTTTAAAAATTTTTAAAAGCGTGATATTTAAATAGTTTAATAGCTTTTTTTTTTATTAGATTTTAATTTAATTAAAACTATTTAAAATTAAATAAAAGATTATATTATAAAATATTACGGTTTTAAAAAATAAATTTATAATAACTTATAACAATAAGTTATTAAAGCTTAAAAAGTAGTGCTAAAAAACTAGCTATAATTGCTGCTTAAAAGCATGGGCGCGCGCTGCTAAAAGGTCTATAAAGCAAAAAGTGGCTATATTAATTACTAGCATTAAATAAACAGGCTGCTATAGAATTTATATACAAATTACCTATGTACTTAACATTTTAGTAAAATTCACCTGCTTCGTAAAGGCAGGGGTTGGCAAAACTCTAATACCTTGTAGGTCTGGTTCTTACCCCCGATATAATAGTAGATAGCTACGAGATACAACTTGAAGTAGATCATCAGCATTTATGCGATATTCCTAGGTAGACTGAGGGGTTGGCTCCGATCTTGGCGGATAGTGCAGTGGCTGTCTCGCAGGGCAGACCTCGAGAACTGGAAGTTGAATGGGTTCCCTCAAGCAGGTGTGCTGTGCAGCGGTGCACAGCCGTCAGTGGTTCATGCTAGACTGAACTTTCCACTGAGCCGGTATAACCAACTACCAGTTAGCAGCATTTGGTGGTCCCTCCGCAATTTTTAGCGTTGAATCTAGGCATAGTCTACCATAAGCCAAACCATAGGTGAGCCTTAGCAGCATCCACTGTACCTATATTCAGGTCCCTTGTCCCTGTAAATCCAATCTGGTCCCTGACAAACTTCACTGGGCAAGCTTAAGCTACCTCTTGTATTTTTTCCCTCGTGAAGAAGTTGTCGATTTGAATAATACAAGAAACTCACAGGTCCCGCGATCGTTTACTCACTCTCATTTCATTTTTGCTGCGTATCTATTCCGCTTCCGCCAATATAAGCATTACATCACCTGGGCTTTGAACTGAAGTGCAATACGAGGAGTGGACGTATTGTTTGCCTTTCGCTAAATAGCCTTGCATGCGTCTCCCGCCTGACCGAGCTGCCAACACCTAATCGGCTTAGGTACTCCCGTCAGTGCATTTGATTGCAACACTCAGCCTGGGTAATTAGTCTTAGGAGACGTCAGGGACCCGTTGAAGATCATCTTGCTTTATGTTTCGCGCTTCGCACAATAGTATAAGGCATCTGGGTTGCCAGTTCAGATAAAGTCTGCCTTGTTTGTTCAACTATACGTACGTACAACCTGATCTCGACAAAACACGCCCGCAGCAGCTGCAGCCCACGAACAGAACAAGCAAGCAAGCCCCCCTGCTTCAACCCCCCGTCACGGCTCAAACCCATCAGACTGTTTCAGCTAACCCAACACTGCAAAGTTGACGGGGTCAGGTCTTTTCATAGCACCAGCCCAGCCAAACCCAGCCAAGTCCCCCCCGGCCAAATTGCAACAAACTCAACAACTCCCTCGCTCGGCATCTCACCACGCTCGGTCGCTCGCCAAGTCATCATCATTAACCTCTTCTAGCCACTCGTTTCCCGTTTCTCGTGTCTCCTCGTTCTTCTTCTTCATTGCCCTTTCGTTCTTCTCTCTATTCTGCCGCCAAACTCCATTCCTCCCCTTCAGTCCAGCCGACCTTACACCCGACGCTCGCTGTATTCACACCTGCATCACCGAGACAAAGACCCGTCAATCACTCACTTTGCCACCGTAGTTCGATTGACAAGTCGACTCCTCCCATTTGAGGAGTCGTATAGTTGCCGTCAAGCTGGATTTTAATCAGCAGCACCGGCCTTTTCCGGCTGGCGACAACGCCGGCTTCCAGCAAATCCCTTCTTCGCAATCCTACCAGCGATATTCCATTGATCAGTATCCCTCCCAGCCCGCGTACGACCAGCACCAATACGCACAATACCCCCAGTACCAAACTTCTCCTCCACAGCCTCAATATAGTAATTCGCCAATGGCTCCCGCTTCACCCAGCCGGTTGGCAGTGTTCAAAAAGGGGACGATTGAGATTTTCAAGAGGAGGTGGCCGCGATGGTTCTTCCTGGCGATTATTCTGCAGGCCATTGTCTGCATGGTGTTTGAGGCGTATGTATTTCCGCGCATATATATAGTGGCTCGCGTCGTAACCTTACTGATTTGGCCCTTCTAGGTACACATTCGGCCTCTTCCAGGCTGGTTTAAAGTCCACAGACGACGCGACGTTAGCCGACTCAAATGTTCAGGCACAACTAAAGACGATCCCCACCTTTCTTGGTCTGTTTATTTTGGGCTTCATATACGAGGTCATCCTGGTCTGGGATGCGCTCATCGCGAAGAATACCATTCAAATCATTGGAGTGTGCATTGCAAACCTTGCCTTGCTCATATACGGCGGACTCCAAATAGACCAGATTCATATGGCCATCACCATTCTGCAGGAGAAGAACCTTTTCTGGAACCAAGATGTTTGGACCCAAAGTCAGGCGGAACTGATCGCCATCCCAGCAATCATCGGACTAATTACGCTCGTCCTAAGCTTTATGGCTTGGAAGCTCTACCAGGAATTCGCGTGGGATATCCTCAAGCAAATAGGAGCTGACTACAGGATGAAGAAGCGATTCTTGCACTATCAGGTACGCGGTACCGGCTACTTCCCGCTACACAGCTAAACTAATGCATATTACAGATCTACATCGCCCTGTTAAAATTCGATTTCTTCTTCTTTGTTGGCTTTACAATCCAGTTTCTCGTCGTGGTTGGTGGCAAGTCAAGGGTTGAGTTCGGTCTGACTGCTGCTGCTATTCCCGTCACGATCGCTATTCTCCTCTGTGCTGCGTGGTCCACCCGTCGTGAGTTGAGGGCGGGCATGTGGATTGTCGGGATTCTGTATCTCGGAGGATTGACATACTTCATCTACAAGCTTGCCCGAATTTACGACCCATCCCAAGTCCAGTTGTATAAGCCGGTTCAGAAGTCATTGACTGCATTTGCAGTGCTCACTATTATTCTCATCATCCTCACAATCATCAATGCGTTGGTTTGCTTGTTCAACTTTGGCCATGGCCTAAAGCAACATCTTCTGAAGCCACGACAAGAACTGGACAAGGACCAGGCCAGTTACTCGATGCACGACGTCAAGCAGACCCAGATACCCAGTCGAATGACTATCGATTAAACCGAGTCTGCTTCTTCAGATGTGGTCCTTGCGTTGATATAGATGTACAAAAGCGACACGATTTGATACGACTTTCCTAGCATCTTTTCTATTTATTCAGATATCCGGCCGTGGAAGGCTACACAGAATCAGGGCACCGAGACAGGACCCGTACAACGAACTTGATAACTATTTTCCCGAAGGCGTTCTGGCGACTACTTATCGACTACTTATTGGTCCTACCTCTTGTCTGATGGTTGGATTTGTTTCTCCGTTTTCTAAAAAAGCATATAACTATGGCCACCTCCGGTGCGCTGGCTCGGACTGGATACCGCTCAGGTACTTGGAAGTGAATGCGAGAAGGGGGTTATAAGCATCAGGCTCGACCAGAAGATGGAAGTTGGGAGGTCAAGATAGATTTTATTTTTCGCATCGTCGATGATGCCAGCAACTTCCAGTCCTTCAAAGATATAGCACTGCTTCACATATCAATCATCTCTCACGAGCTCAAGTGGTGTCTGATTTTGTGATGTAGTAAATGTTTTTTCTTGAGTATTCATTTTAATGACGACAAGCTTGTCCTGGGGACCGGAAGTCGATTAAAACGTTAATTTAGCTTTCGTATGCAACGTGCATGATCCCAGCCCAGCCAGCCCATTATGCATCAACAAGAGCAGAGTGATAGATACACCATACCTAGACAAATGTGGACCCGGACTATCCGGGCCTGATAAAGTCACTCGCTTTAAACATAACGTTCCATGCCCCTACTCCAAGCGCCTGCGTTGCAATACTTATAGACAAAACAAATAGCCACCTCCCTTGTAGCTATCAAATGCTAGCTGACTCTTTCGTCATGTGTCCGCGCCAGTATAACGTAAAGATATCTAGAGGATTATTTCCTTGGCGTCCTTCACGACGCCCTCGCTGGGACAGTAGGGACACTTGTACCTGCTGCCCTTGGCGAGCTTCTGCAGGCTCTCGCGGGCGAGGACGTGGCCGCAGGGCAGGATGACGGGGGGGTTGGCGTCGGTGGTCTGGCCCCTGCTCACGGGACAGACGAAGATGGAGTGGTAGAGCATGCTCCGGGGCAGGGGGGTCTCGAAGGCGAGCTCGTTCGTCGTGGTCCACTCGGTGTTCTTGGCCTTGTTGATGCTGGTGTACTTGACGAGGTTGGGGAGGGCGAGGGCGCCGGCCGTGACGGCCACGTAGAGGGGCGACTCGGCGGACAGGCCCAGCAGCGAGCAGAACTCGCGCGTGAAGGACGACGCCACCTCGTCGAAGGCGAGGTCCGTGTTGAAAATCGTCCGGTAGGGCGAGGATGCTAGGTTGGGCGCGAATACCATGGCGGCGCTCAGGCGCTGGATCTCGCGGAGATGCCTCTTCTGGAAGCGTCCGAAGTTCTTCTGTCCATACGCTAGTGCTCCTATGAGCCCGTTGTCCCTTGTGGCAGGCAGCTGGTTCACGAGCGGGCCCTTGAATAGCCATATGTATTGTAGTTTGCATAACTCGAACTCCAGGTTTGATCCTCGGGCCTCGAGCTCTGTCGAGTTTGCCCTCGCCCATCCGATAGCGGGAAAGAGATCGTGCTGCTTAAGCGAACTCAATATCGAATACATGTCGGCGAACTTCTCTTGTAGTTTCTGGGATTGGAAGGCCGTTAAGTCCGAGGGGATGTCCGCGTCTGTTATCATGGCATCGGGAGGCTCGTCGGGATGTGA
Organism: Xylaria sp. Z34; assembly: GCA_037356055.1. NCBI lineage: Eukaryota > Fungi > Ascomycota > Sordariomycetes > Xylariales > Xylariaceae > Xylaria > Xylaria sp. Z34. Next base: position 191,311 of record JBAWJW010000045.1, on the reverse strand, counting down.
TATCATTATCGAGGGCGGTCGATCTTGGTCTTGTGACGGCGACTGGGACGCTTCACCCTGTGGTTGTGCCTCCCCTATAAATGTAGATGCCACTTCGAACTGCCCCTCGCGCAGTAAGTGCATAGCTATAGCGCGGTTGATGAGAGCCGTCTGCGACTCCATCGGATCGTGGTCCGTCGGTAATGTTCCCTTGGTTTCCTTGAACGCCTTGGCGAGGGATTTGTGGAAGGCATTCTGGCTCTTGTGCACCCGGCCGAGATCGCTGTTTATAGTTTCTAGTTGCGCATTGACGCGGTTTTGGAGTTTGACGAGAGATTGACTTGCGGTATGCGGGTCGTTTGCTGAACATTTAAGTTAGTATAGAGGTGTGACTAGCTTCGAGATGTGGTGAGAGCCATAGTACCTGCGGCAACCTCTTCCCTTGCACTCACAAGCAAGTCGATAAGTCTATCCACATCTTGTACGGCTGCTGTGAGCTTGCTCGCTTGATTGAACTTCTTCACTTCCTTTTGGAGTTCCAGCAGCGACATCGTGCCGGTATTGATATTATTGAAGCTCAGGACAAGGAACGTGGCTTATGTGAGCTCTTTGGTGTGTAAAGGAGGGAAATAATGGCGAAGTAACGGGAGTGATCCGGTCGTATTAGTTTCGTGAGCCCTTAATCGTCCTCAAACGCTCGGTCCGGGTATAAGTTATGGTCCTGAATATGCACACGACATGGGGTGCCCCGCGGCTTGTCGGTAGTTTACATGCCGCTCGGGGCTCGGGGTCCTGATCTCGAGAAGTCAAAAGCGACGTCGTCCAAAGAGGTATTCACTACTCTTCGTAGTCGAACATACGACAGAGGAGAACCAGAGATGTGGTTTGAGGTTGAGTTGGAAATTGCGTTGTAATGTGATCTTTGATCTTTGGTTGGTTAGAAATAAACGGATAGGTAGCAAGTCCATCCAATCCATCCGCATTGGTTGCCCGCAACCATCCACTATACTTAGGTACATACAGTACATACAGGTAGCCATTCAATGCATTAAAAAGTGGCGGCTAGGTGATCCCCTGTTACATCGCCATCGTCGCTAAGACAAGCCCGGGTAGCTACCTGTGTCTTACCCATTTTAGGAAAGGACAATGACGCATGACCTCTTGAGTTGTACACTACCAAGACATGCAATACGCTACCACAGGGAGACACAGCAGACAGCTTCCCAGCATTCAGGGGTCTCCCTGAGGTTGTGCAGGTTGTTCATTAAGCATTAAGCAAGTTCACCTGCAGTTACTGCCGGTATCTCAGTTCGCTGACCTTCACATGTCAGCTTCTCCCTTGCTCATAGCACGGGTAAAACGGCATATATCAACCAACCTGGGTTGCTCATCCATTCCGCAAACCAAACATCTCGCTTCTAATGCTATGATGCCCGGAGTACCGTGAACCAGCGAGCCCGTCCGTTTGGCTATCATACATGGAGTGAGCCATGTCGTTAAGGAAGACAGCGTCTTACAATGACGAAGCCGCGCACCGCCGAGACGACGATGCCAATATTGCGCGAGCCATATCCTACAGCGGTGGCCGTGCACTTCGAACTGATACTCCAATAACTCCATTCACCTCGAAACAAGCCTCTGCTACAGAGCGACCAGATCCTCCCAATTCCGAGCGGCGCAAAGTCGTGATTCCGGATCCCGTTGCTTTTAGGTACGTTGCTATATCAATAGGGTGGGCTAGGACAGCACTGATATTCACGGGTATAGATGGTTGGAAGGAGATGAGAGCGTTAGAGTCGTTGAGCGGAAAGCCGAGCTTAAAGGATACGAACTATACCTGGTCGAACAATGGGCCTGCTCCCGCAAGTCGCCGACTCTTGTCATTGTCACGTATACCGGAGATGCGAATCATGGAGTTGTGGTTGGTGTACTATCAGTTCCTGCGGACGAGAAAACATGGTCCAACCACCTCCGTGTGTATTTCAAGGCCATCCATCAGTATCATGCGCGCCCTCGAGATACAGATTTGGGCGAGTTGATGGTAACGAATCTCAGCAGTTTTCCTTCGGCTCTAACTGTCATCTCGGTCCCCGGAGGGAACATCAAGAGTCAGCGGCGGACCTTCATTGTCAACGAAAATCTCAAGAGATTAGGCTGTTCAGGGCGGTCTGGGATAACACTTGCAGAACCCGTACCTGCCGCCAAAGCAAAATTTCACCAACTCTACAAAACGAATGACAAAGTCTCAACTGAAGATGCCGTCATTGAACTGGTCAAGTTTTGCCAAGTCGCACTCTACCTGTTTGGTAAGCTTGAGCGCGAATATATCGATGGCTTACTCTGTGACAAGACGGAAACTTCCATCGGCGACTGGTGGACAGAATTCGGCGTCGAGTATTACAACGTGGAACCTACAGACGGTATACTTGGGCCTACGACCGTATCTGCATTATTAGGCTTGTTGGGGGGAGCGAGAAATAGGCTGAGTTCCTGGGGCGCCCAAGTGCCTAAGGACGTGTCCGAATTAGACTTGATGGGGAAAGGCATATCTCAATTCCAAAAATCTCACAAGCTCGAGAGAACACGAAAGCTTGACCGGCAAACCATGCGTAAACTGCATACTATTACCGCCAAAGCAGCGGCTGGTGAGGGCTGGGGCGTACAGAAAGCCGTTAAATCGACTGTCACAGATATAGGTGGCAAGAGAGGCGAGTTAGTCTTAGGAATGGTTGGTAGTCGTGACAAGGGTGGTATCGGTGATATCGAGACTATTGATCTCGACCGTTTCATTGGACTAGTTATCGGAGAACGCGCAAAATGGCTCTGGCACGGAAAACCCAAGCGTACACCAGCCCTCGAACATGAAAAATCTGGGCCTGACATGATTTTGCTCGGCAAGGAGGACCTCCGGACATCTTTCGACGACGACACTTATCAACGTCAAAGAGAGGACTCTCCAGCGGTATACGCGACGCCTGCACCTGGCTCTGCGGCCAGCGTAGCCGATAGCCCCGGCGACAAAGATGCATTGCGCCGCGGAGTGTTCAAGAGTGTTGCCCGTGATGCTCGATCGGGGCTTGGCCGAATCAAAGATGCCATGACCAGCGGCGGTGGCTTGCGAGGACATGGAAGTCGGGCGTCAAGGGACGAGTCTTCTGAGTTTGGTTTTAATAGCTCTCAGCATTCCTTTCTATCTGGTACCTCCGCAGGCTTTGTACATAGCCCAGCGCAACTTCCCTCAGGACAACTAGGAAAGGCCTTTACCTGGAAGAACAAACCTGAGGAATACTTGAATGCAATCAGGAAAGAAAAAGATGTCTCTGCTGTAATACCTAATACTAGTGCGGTGGTCCCAGACGAGACATCTACCGTCGAATCGCGAATGCCCGCTCGAATCAACGAAGCCATTCAGAAGTTAGCTTCTCATGATAAGAAGCAAGTATCCCAAGTACAGACTCAGGACAATCCCACCACAGCAGGCACATCTGCTGCCGCATCTGTTGCAGGCGAGCGTATAGGCGAGGTTGATATTGAAGACATCTCAGCAGCAACGTCTCGCCCTGCCACTGCGTTTTTAAGTCTACGTCGCCGTCACAGCACCATTGACAGTCAACCATACCTCGATAAATCGTCGATCGAAGCCCGTTGGGCCCGGAGGTTATCCTTTGGTGATGCCGAAGAAGCTGTTCTCAAGTGGGAGGAAGTTGTAGATTTTAGTGATGCTGAAGATATCGATGGCAGCTCAAAGGCAGATCATTCGACACACATTCTTGAGGTTGCACAAGCTATATACCTAAGTGTTACCAACCTGGAAAAGAATTTTGAGCCGTGGGTAAAGTGCAAGGTACAGACGATTGAGGCAACCAACGAGACGTACTCTCGCCAAATGGATCAGCTACAGACTATGTATCATGAGTCGTCTGCTCTATATCAACGAGCGCAGTACGACTATCAAGGCGTAGTCGCAGACCATAAAGAGCAACTCACCGAAGCACTCAACCGTATCGAAGGAGAAGCGGCTAAGCTGGAGTACGAGATAACGGCACTACTATCACGGGTGCAGGAGGTGGAGGACAGTACTGCTCAGTTCGAGATCCAAGTAGAAGAGGTCGAACAGAGAGCCGACGAACTGAAGATGCAGCTCGAGAAGGAGAGCTGGCTGCACTGGGCCGTGAGAACAGTGACCGGCATAGGAACGGGTCCAAATATCACGAGGCCACGATAACAGCGATCAGCGAGCATTCACATCATGGGTATTTACTTTCATTTTTATTCAGTTTTGTACAAATTTCTTGCGTTTGTCTTACGGCATTTGGCATGTAAAAAGCATTGATTGGCGTGTGGTAAGAGACTCAAAATACGTCGGTCGCTTGTTTTGGATAATAGATACCCAAACTGCATTATAGACAACAACTTCACTACTTAACTAGATTCTATTTATCGCAATGATTCCTTTAAAAGCACGACATCACAGTTGGCGACCATTAGGTTAAGTACCAAGTACCTACACAAAGGTGACCAGCTGTCCCCAACTGTTTAGGGACATGGGCTCCACTATAATTCTACAACGAGTCATTGTAGGTAAGATTCAAGCCACGTGACTCAGGCTCTAGTCTGATCCGAGTCGGAATTATCGGGCATTCCAGAGTCCAGATAGGCAGATCGGATAGGGCAAGTAGGGTGGGATCAGGAAATAAAGATACCGGGTACCTCGCGCGAGTTGGCAGTCTAGCCGGGTGGTCTCATCCAAAACCATTACACCACTTTCTTCCACGCAATTCTCTCCGAAACGGCTTTTCATTCATTCACATACGTTATTCCTTTAATACCATTCCATCGTTTGTTTGTGTATATCTGTATCCAACCAATCGCTTGTCGACTTTGCGCTCACCATGAGCGCCTCCACCCGAGCTGCCCAACGGGCCGTCGTAGTGAACCCCTTTGCCGGTAGGATTGCAACGAGGCCCGGGCTGGGGCTTCCAAGTTCATACTTTGGACGTCACGCCAGACAGCTACCTCTCGATCTGCCTACGCGCGCCTTATTGATCCCGCTTCGAAGCATATCAACCGAGCGGCACTCAGTTGGCGGCCACAGCGGCCCCCCTCCCGGATTCAACACAGAGCAAGCCAAGAAGCCGCTCCCTAAGGAAGAGTCACCGGCGACAATAAAGAAAGCATCAGAGCAGAAGCCTGCAAAGTCAGAGAATGCCGCTGCTGCTGCACAACCAGCCCAGGCCCCGGGAACTGATGCCTCCGCTGAACCTAAATCGTTGACCGATCTGGCTGTGAAGAAAGAGCAAGAGGTCGAGAAGAAGGAGGAGAAGCAGGGGAAGAAACTGACGCTCGGTCAACGAATAAAGCACGAGGTTCAACATTATTGGGATGGTACAAAACTGCTGGCAACCGAGATTAAAATCAGTAGCCGGCTGGCCTTGAAGATGGCTGCTGGCTACGAATTGACCCGACGAGAGAACCGGCAACTCCAGCGAACAGTTCAGGATCTTGGTCGTCTCGTCCCCTTCTCCGTTTTCATTATCGTCCCCTTCGCTGAGGCCCTTCTGCCTATCGCACTCAAGCTCTTCCCCAATCTGCTGCCAAGCACCTACGAGGGTCAACAGTCCAAAGACAAAAAGGCCGCCACGCTTAGAGCCACCCGTAAGGAGGTTAGCTCTTTCTTGCGCGAGACGATGAAGGAGACCGGATTACCGTTGTCCCCTGCCACTACTCAGAAAGAGGAGTTCGCTACATTCTTCCGAAAGTTGCGGGCGACAGGGGAGACACCCAGCACGGATGATGTCATTAAAGTCTGCCAGGCCTTTAAGGATGACCTTACCCTGGACAATCTTTCGAGGCCACAGCTGGTATCTATGTGTCGCTACCTGAACCTGAACACGTTTGGCACAGACACTATGCTCAGATACCAAATCCGGCATCGTATGCGTCAAATCAAGAGAGACGACAAGGCTATCAGTTTCGAGGGCGTCGACAGCCTCAATGTCCTGGAACTACAAACCGCCTGTGCTAGTCGAGGTATCAAGACACACACCGTTTCACCAAGCAGGCTACGAGAGGATCTCCAGTCCTGGCTTGAGTTACGTTTGAAGCATGGTGTACCCTCTACACTTCTGGTTCTGAGCAACGCCTACATGTACAGCCAGAAAGCCGAGGAAGGTGGCTTCCACAGCCAAATTGAAGCTCTGACTGGTGTTCTTTCATCTATTCCTGAGGAACTGTATCACGAGATTGAACTCGAGGTGCATAATGCTGAAGGCGCTGCGACCAACAAGCAACGTCTCGACGTACTCAAGGAGCAGCAAGAACTCATCGAGGAAGAGAACGAGCAAGAGCAAGAGAACCAAGACACAGGGTTCGCTACGCCTAAAGACGTGGATGACATCGACGAGAAGGAAGACCGCCAACAAGCCGCTGCAGAGCAAGGTCTCGATAAAGCTGTGGTCAGCGAGGCTGTAGATGCAGAGGCTGATCAAGCGCAGGCAAGGAAACTGCCCGAGTCTTCTGAGAAGATGGAAACGAAGAAAGCCGATAACTAAAAAATAGACGCCACTCATGAATAAGTTTTACCAGCGGATATGTATTATACAACACGCGCGTCGCTTCTCTTTTGTAATATCTTTGGCAATCAATCAATTGCCTGTGTATCAAAGCGGGTATGGAGGTTAGGCATGCTCCGGGAGTAGGGATATAAGCTATAGACAGAGACCATCGCAGTGTGCAATTGACGATACAATAGACTTGACATTCATGAGCGTATAAATAAATGGTGTTACCAACTTTTGTGAATAGAGTCATTTTTAAGTTAGATGGATAAGATAATATATACAACTTAGTATTGAGATTATGAACCATGGGTACGAAGCAAATGCCGGCTTTACAAAATTAGCTCGCTTCAACTGCGCATTCCGTCCCCACGTCGGCGACAAATGCGGAGCGAAGTTGAAACCTCGTGGCGCAATGGCCCATCCATTGCAATCCCCCTTCAGCCTTAGAGTCTCAGCTCGTTACAGACGCACCGTAGATCATTCGCCCTACTTTTAGCGCAGTAGAACGTAAAATACTATATCCCATACTCCATGTCTCAATCTTCGGTCCAATGTCGTGTTTTCTCGATTGGGATTCTCGGCTACCTAGGTAGGTAGCTATAGTACTGATAATCTCCTTTCGCAAGACAGCGCATCATTGCATGTTTTGTAAATAGTGGTCTTGATTTTGTCTGTAGTGATGTCCTGATCAACTAGGGAACCAACATTAAGTGGACATAGCACGGATGAAAAGTGAAACGCCAACATTATCAATACACAAGGCTATTTAAGAATGTCTTTAACTCCATTATTACGAGGCTCGGCGATTTGTCTGTCTACCCCGTCTCCACCAGCGCAAAGAATTGTTCGCTTGGCGAGAGACAATCCGCCTCTCGAAACAACACCGAGAGGCTGGCTGCATTGCATCTCACTACTTGCCGAAATCCTTCAAGGGGGCCTGGTTGTGAAGGAGCCGGCGAACCATGCAATATGGAGATGTAAAATAGATAACATTTAGTACCTAGTCTGTCGGGTGGATATAATATCACCATGAAGCATGCCATCGTGATGTTCTGAAGATTCCGAAATTTCAATTCAACTTTCATTCATTAATACCAACTTTTGTTCACTCCTTTGGGGTTTCGATTCTATATCAGTTCGTGGTGGTTGTTGTTGCAGCTATGCGTGTCCAGGCAGGATTCCTCACGCTCTTTTCTGTGCTCCGCGGTGTCGCTGCGCTTTATGCCCTGCCGGAACCTCCACTACCTCGTCAGGAAGGAAACTTCGGTGATCTTTTTGACACTATTCAATCGGATGTCCTTAAGCGAAGCACTCACGATGCGAATTTTCCTCTGAACTTTGCCGTTACGGATCAAGTCGTGTTCAATGGGTATGATAACATGCCACTTTCGTCCGAATCATAGATACATTCTTGGAAAGAATCATTATTGTTCCCATGGAGAAAATCAACTGACCGACTTGTATACTAGAAACTTTGGAGGCGGCCAGTTGACCGTAAAATGTGTCGATTGCAGGACAACTGGAGCGATCACCGCCTCCGCCATGTTCCCAGATATAAGCGATATCGACATCACAGATCCCGGTGATATCTTTGACGACTCCATGATCGGTCTCACGTTCAATGGTGTCGGCGCTACTATAGATCTGGATCTCACGGCGGCGGCATCTGGAGACTTTTCTGTCCCGTTGTTGAAGACGGAAAGCCCGATTGGTATTGCTGTAAGTTTGTTGTTTATGTCGTTGTTAGTTAGGATTGTACTAAGAAAGTCTGCGAATAGGGCCCTGGGTTCCAGATCGGTGTTGTTTTCTCCGTGGACCTGGTCTTGCAAGTCTCTGGCCAGATTGAGACGGAAGGTGGTTTCAACGTCGCTATTCCAGATGGCTCGTCGTTCATGATCCTATTCGATGAGGCAAGGCCGAATGTTGCCAACTTGTGAGTGATAATCTTCTCATCTTTACTCACTCTTACTATTTCTTATCATAATTCATCACAACCTTTCCCCAAACGTCAGCTTCCGACGATGATATTCATCACTAACAAACCCCCTAAAAGCAACGGCGCATCGGCCTCCTTACTCCCCATAACAGTCGACCTCGCCGCCGACGTGACAGTGGCCCTGCGTCTGAGCGTGCAAGCAGGCGTGATGCTACCCGACCTCGAAATCATCGATGTAAAAGCTCTCGCAGGCGCCTCCATCTCGATCCCCGAGGTAATCCTCAAGGAATCGGCCTCCTTTCCATCCAACAATTCATGCGCGATCTCCGCGTCCGCCGAGGTGAATATCAACGCGGGGGTATTCATAGACGTCGGCGCCGACCTGGCGGGTATCGACCTCGGAGAATTCAACCCTACTGCTACTACGACGCTCTTTGCGGCTTCTACGAGCACGTGTTTGCTTTCTGCGGGCAATACCAGCATTCCCGAGTCCAATCACTCTGCGGGAAATTACTCTGCTATTAGCGCAAAGCCCACTCCGCATCATACTTCGCTCCGTCAAACCCCGGCTTCGTGGCGACCTACGCCGAAACCGAAACCGGACCCCTCGCTTGGGCTTCCTCCTCCGTCCATGGGGCCGATGCCTACTACGCTTGTTACCACGGTCAAGTCGCCGCCGCAGGGAAGCTCGTCTGGTCCCGGGCTCGGTGCGCCTAGTTCCTTCGCCGTCGCCACACGCACGTATTCACGGCACACAGCCTACCCTATCACATTGCAGAGCTTGGCGACGCCCATCACGAACTTTGCGGTGGAAGCTACTGCTACTCCTGTTAGAGGGGCCGTCTCGGCTGTTTCTATTGTTGCTGTGCGGTCAGTTTTATCGTAGGAGTAGTTATTAAGATGCATGGATGATTTGGAGTTTTCCGGTTTTCTGTGTTTGGATATTTTTGTGTTTAGACGTATACATTATGGAATTGATGAAACATTGTGTACTATGCTGTTAATGACTACAGGAATTTGATATATGGGATGAATACGTTGTCTTGAGGTTTTCGCTTTCTTTCTATATCAATCACCGTTTCTTTGCTTACGGAGGTAGTGTTATCAAATTGGTACTTTGTACGATAGAATTGGTTCTTGAGGAATCCCACAAACGGGCTTGAGATGTTTTTTAGCCAAGTTGGCCAACATTGTGACTTCCTTGGTTTGATATACTTAATCCTTACTATACTGCTTGAAAGTACATAGGAGTCAGTCCAGGACGACTACTTTTTCTGCGGAAGCGTGATTATGTTCCATGGAGACCTCATCAGTTGTGTCCCACGGGCTGACCCGAGGTACTGGGACTGCATTGAATACCCGAGACCACTGGTCAGAGCCCCCTGATATCATGTAAATAACTATATCAGCGGCAGATTGCCGACTTAGTTACCCGTGTTTGCCTGGTGGTAAGGAAAGGGACGAGAGGGGCAAGACCAAGCGAATAAAAGCGAGGAGCGAAAGCGAAGCTTTCCCACGTATGGACCTGGATCGCCGCTAGGGCTGAAGGAGGGGACTACTATGTAGACTTGTATCATCCTTGACTCCCTAGTAGATCATTGTATTACGGATATACTTCTAAGCCCTAGATATCTAGCCGTTGTTACAAGTTGCAGGTAAGCCACTCCTAATACGTACCAATATTGTAGTTTCTAATATCGTGGCTCTTTAGTTTCCGTGATAGAAATGTTAGTGAATATTGTAGCTCGAACTCTGGTTTCGACTTTTCAAAATGAATTTATTCTTGGTTGCTCTATTTCGAGATAGTTCTCACCTGTTGATACTTCTTCTGAATTCATCGATTTGGTAGAGGGTCTTAGTTACTCTTTGTGGCTAATAGCAATAAAATCTAGTCGACATAATAGAACATGATATATGTGGGCGACGAACCTTAGCTAGTAATAAAGGGGTCTGTCCGTTATGGGTATACAAGGGAAAAAGGGGTGTGACTCCTTACTTTGCTTTACGTACCTAGTTTTACTTTTTTTGTATAGGCAATTCTGATACATTGATTCCCCTCTAATTGCTAGGAGCATAACTCATTCCGTCAATAACTACCTAACATGAAAGTAAGTCTCATTGTTGGAGAGAGTTCAACAGAACACTGTCGAATTCCCTGTGGCTATCGCCTCACAGAAAAATCGATTTTACCGGCATGAATGAATCTAATAACCTTACTGCCTTGATAGTATACGTAAAGTTACTTTCTCTGCTTTACCAGTTCATTCCAAGTTGTGGTTAGTCAATATTTGGTTTATCTACTACTAACTATCCTACGATAAACCGACCCTTATTACGCGTCATATATTTCCAGATATGTATATTATTTCACAAAAAGTGTGACCATGTTAAGTACTCGTTGTCGATAGGCTCGTACTTTCGGCAACCTCAAAAGTTTTACTGGATGCTGGGCCGCATCTTCTGTTGCGCACACTCGTACAAGCTTCGGCCGAGTTAACTCCAGTTGTACGCGTTAGGTTGCCGGAAATAGCGACTATACGTAAATAATTACCACGTGGGTCATATTGGCTAGTGGTTTCTAGAGTTGCTTCTATGACTTTACTGCATGTCAGACAATATTTATCACACCAGGATTTACTCTGCAGCAGTCCACATTATGTATGAAGTTGTCAAATGTGAGTAACTCGGTCGCTGATGTTATCCGAGGACCGATACCCCACTTGACGGCTAAGAGATCAATGATGCCTGGTGCCTCTGACCCGCCCCATCGGTGAACGGTGGCTCATATCGCCGACATGATGCTTAAATGAAGCCCAATACATCGTATGTGCAAGGTTCCTGTGATAACTGATAAATAACTATCGTCCCTTGCATCTTGGACCCTCAAATTATTGAGAAAACTAGTAATGGGTCTGTCCTGTACCACGAAAAAAAGTTCTTGTTGAAGTGGGTATTGTTGTTGAACTAAGACTTTATGGCCTGACGGATCAAAGGCCGACCGCTAACAAAATGTGGTCCTTACAAGTAAGCGTCATCGAAGATTGATTGGTTTAGGGGACTTTTTTTGAATTTTTTTCTTACTGGCCAGGTTATGCGTAGGAGGTACGCGGTCTTGCTCGGAGATATAACGTTACTCCGCAACCAGGCTGAAAGCGGAAGCAGCCACCGAGGCCCGTTGACGCCAGAGTTGCAGAGGATTACAGGAGCTGCAACGTGCGGAAGCTTCCGGCCCTCTGCGATCTGATGTCTTGTCTGGGTATGTCCCTTGTTCCCACAGCCGTAATATGTAATATGGGTCGGCCGAACCAGCTTCGGCAGTGTCTATGTTATCCGATTTATGGGTAGCGGCAACTCTGGTCCCAATCGAGAAAATGTACGAATCTTTAAAACCCCTTCGGGACCCCCTCCCCATGCCTCATGTATTAGTTTAGCCTTAGTCTATAAAGCTTTTGCTTGCTGCGAATCCGACAAGAAACTTGACACAGCAAAGACATGGCGGCGGCTGATGAGAAGCTCGCCGATCTCGAGCGAGATGGCTCTCTCGTGAATGAAAAACCTACTACGCCGATATCAAGCGACGACAACACAGACACAACTGCCGAGGGCATTAGTAAGACCCCCAAAGGTCCGGAAATAGCAAATCAAGATGGTACGACAACAACGCCAGCGGGCGCTGCCAATGATGCGCCCGAAGGGGGTCGCACGGGATTGGAGATGGCAGCCATCATGGTAGCACTCTGCTCAGCGCTTTTCCTCGCCGCGCTGGATGCAACGATTGTGACGACGGCCGTCCCCACAATCGTGGGCGAGTTCAACGCGCCGTCGGGATACACCTGGGTGGGCGCAGCATACACGCTTGGCAGCTCAGCAACTGTCCCGAGTTGGGGGAAAGTCAGCGATATCTGGGGGCGTAAACCCGTGCTTCTCGTCGCGGTGGGAGTCTTTTGGATCGGGTCGCTGATCGCGGCCCTCAGCAAAAATATCGGTCAATTGATTGCCGCCAGAGCCATCCAGGGTGGCGCTGGTGGAGGCATCGTTGTCCTCATCAACATCGCTGTTAGCGATCTCGTCTCGGTGCGCAAGCGTGGCCAGTACTATGGTATCTTTGGGGGTGTTTGGGCGCTTGCTTCCGCTATTGGTCCCATTCTAGGCGGTGTCTTCACGTCTAAGGTACGTCCATTCTGGTTGTTTTCAATGGTATGTTGAAGTGGCGAGACTAACACGTTGAAAAAAAACAATAGGTCAGCTGGCGATGGTGTTTCTGGATCAATCTGCCCATCTCTGGCTTGGGGTTCGTGATTTTGTTGTTTGTACTCAAGCTACATAATCCTAGGACGTCGGTTCGCGAAGGTCTAGCTGCCATCGATTGGCTAGGAAGTCTGTTGATCATCGGTGCTACGCTTCAGCTTCTCTTCGGTCTCGAATTTGGTGGCGTCAGCTACCCCTGGAAGTCAGTGACCGTCATCGCCTTGATCGTTTTCAGCATTGTCACCTTTGGCGTCGCGATCTTGGTCGAGAAATATGTTGCCAAGTACCCCGTCATCCCTCTGAGACTCTTCAAGTCGCGCCGAAATCTTGCCGCGTTTGGTGTCTGCTTCGTGCATGGCGCCGTCTTCATCTCGGGCTCGTACTACCTGCCCCTGTACTTCCAAGCGGTCGTCCCATCTTCGTCTCTTCTGTCCGGCGCCTACCTGTTGGCTTTCGCTCTTCCGCTATCGTTTGTGTCCGCATTCACGGGAATCTGGATGAAGAAGACGGGCCAATACCTGCCGGCAATCGTGTTTGGCATGGTTTTCCTGACTTTGGGCTTCGGCTTGTTCATTGATCTTGGCTCACCAGTCAACTGGGCTAAGCTCGTTGTTTACCAGATTATCGCAGGTATTGGTGTTGGTCCCAACTTCCAATCGCCCCTGATTGCGTTGCACTCTGGTCTTCATCCCAAGGACATTGCCGCTGGAACAAGTACGTTTCAATTTATCCGTCAACTCGCGACATCTATCTCCATCGTCATCGGTGGCGTCGTATTCCAAAACGGCATGCAGAAACAATACCCGATGTTGCTTGCTGAACTCGGTCCTGAGATCGCCAACCGGCTGTCGGGTGGCAGCGCAGGTGCTAACGTGGCCCTGGTTGCTGCGCTACAGGGAGAGCAAGGGAGAGTGGCTCGAGACGCCTACTGGCACAGTTTAAGGGAGATGTTCATCGTGTTTACCGCCATCTCCGCAGCTGGCCTCCTGATCAGCCCCCTGGTTGGCCAGAGAAAGTTGAGCAAGGAGCACACCGAATATAAGACTGGTCTGCAAAATCTTGCCAAGAGAGAAAGACATGAACCTGAGCCTTCGTCTGAAGGCGAAAAGTCTACCTAAGAGAGACATGTGCTCTGAATTTACGTGTACATACCATATAGATAGATAATCATAATAGATAGAACCAAACTACTCGTCATGTCAGATACCGAATGAGACAAAAGCAGTGAAGTGCTGTTACTATCGAGGGCTACGATAGTATGTTGCATGTGGCATCGCCGTACCGGCTAAGAATGCAGTGCAAATGTGTCATCATACGCTTTGGGGGCTAAAATTTACTACAGTAGACTACATGTCTACCCTGTATTGAGGCTCTGTCACGCTGTGGGTACTATTTGGGTTTATAGGTGTAGGCAAATAAGGGTCCTTTCCAGCACGCTAGAACATGAGAACCATATATCTTCTCATGTGCAGTGAAGAAACGCATACAGTTTATTTAATGTTTTCTATTCTTTACTCTAAGTAACATGTCCACTTGAATATTTAATAATAATAACAAACAAATGACGCGGTATGATTTAGTACGACGTGTATAAGGTTTTACACTTAATTGATACTTTTTCATGTTTGTTTAAGGGCAGCGCAGCGGTGTGGCGCCGAAAAAACTTTAGCAAACCTACCTATAAAAGAGGGGCGGTAAGGGTAATTGGGGAATTGGCAGGTGGTCGGAGGGGCAACACGCTGAAAGCGGTAAGGGGAGCTATGACCAGGTAAACAAAAACACGCTCGGTAAGGAACCTTAAGCCTGCACGCCCTTGTCATATTGAATCCATCGTGAATCGTGACCGTGACCGTGACCTACTTACTTTCCACATCAACCCACCTCAACTTGTCAGTCGCGTATTTCAATGCAACCATCTTTGACAACACTGCCGAGTTCATAGGTAACTTACTTTTCTCAATCGATCCATTGATTCACTTTTCCATTGCACACATTTTCATCTCGATTTCTCATCACCATCCATCCATCCTTCCGCCGCGATGGGGTCTGCAACCCCCCCGAAGCGCATGACGCGTGCTAGGGCAGCTGCGGCCTCTGCCGCTGCGACCACCCTCAGCACCAAGTCCACCAAGTCAGACAGAGTGACCAAGTCAACCAAAGCAACCCCATCAACCAAGGCTACCGCCGCGCCTGCGAAGAAGCCTGCCGCAACCAAGAAGGCTGCTACCTCTACCTCTACCACTGCCACTGCTACAACTGCTACTGTTGCTGCAGCCGAAAAACCTGCTCAGGTGAAGAAGCCAGTCGCGAAGACGGCTACACCTGCCTCTACGACTTCCACGCGTCCCACCACTAGGAAGCGCAAGGCCCAAGCATCCGATAGTGATGACGAGGATGACCTGTCCAAAGAAGACACCACACAACCTACAATGAACCGACCAGCAAAGAGGCTGCGGGGACCGGTCAAGAAGGCCGTCGACCCTAAAATCGAATCCGAGTCAGAGCATGAATCTGAATCTCAATCCAAACCACAAGAGCCAGACACACAGACCAGCACTGCTGCTGCTACCAGACCCACACGTGGTCGACCCAAGAAGTCTGCAGCGACTACCACCACATCTTCTGCTACCACAGAGGCATCATCTACAACCACCCGTAGTAAACGAACACGAAAACCAACTACTGAATCCACTAAAGGCGATGATGCTGCTACAACTACTAAGAAAGCACCCAAGAAGCGCGGTCGCGCTGCTACTGGCACCATCACCACAACTTACGCCACCGAACCTACACCAGGTCTCAAGTCCGCCGTTTCTCGTCCTACGTTGAAGCATGCCGGCATTCTTAAGAAGACAGTGACCTTCCAAGAGCCGGAGAAAGAGAATGTGCCGCCCGAAACCGCTAAAAAGGCAAAGACCGAGACTGCTACGACTACTGCTACAGGCTTGAGAGCCAAGCCTGTTCGCAAACCTGCTGCCTCAGGCAGGACAACCCGAGCCAGTGCACGTGCAGCTAATGCAGACGCGACAGGAAAGATACCTCTCAGCCCTAAGAAGGATGGTCAGAATCTGCCTTTGTCACGAGACCCTGACTCTGATGATGAGCTTGCTACGTATGAAAAGACACCACTTAAACCCTTGATGAAGAGTCCCGTCAAATCCACTAGGACTGTCAGAAAGCTTGAGCTCCCATCACCCGAAGAAGAGGAGGATAGTGATCCCTCACAGACACTCGAACCAGCTCTTCCTTCAGTTCTCAGTAGCCCGGCTCGTAGGCCACCTTCAACTCCTTTCAAGGATACGATGAAATCACCCGCGAAGAGACTTGACGGATTTCCTTCACTGATCTTCCCATCGGCTACTACAGAGACGCAGGGTGCTCAGTCACCGTCTAAGTCGTCGCTGCTTCAGTCGCCTGCCAAGCGTTCTCACATTTCTCTCCCGGCCTTCCAGCTCAACCAGGAGCAAGTAGGCACTGCCCGGTCACCTATGAAGATGCCATTCCTCGGTACACCTGCGAAGCGCCCAGCGTCGCCTCTGAAACTACTGGGCTCTTCAGTCTCACGTGTGGAAGAGAAGCCCCAGGAAGCCTCCAAGAATACATACGCTCTTACGGAAGAAGAGGACGATGCTGATACTACTATGGAGGAGGATGAGTGTATCCTCCACACTTCCATTGAAGAAACCGAAGACATAGAAACTTCCGTCAAGGTGAAGAACGACACGTATTCTCCTACGGAAGAAATTAGTGAGGAAGAGCTGCAGTCTCAGATTCGTGCGGAAATAGGATCCGTCTCGCCGAACGAGTCTGTAGCAGTTGAGAAGAGCCTTTCGCCTATCCCGGAGGCCGACAATGAAGATAGCGTTCAGTTCGAATCCCCTACCCCAAACCCCGAGCTTACTTTCCCGGGCCGCCTTTCGGCCGTTTTGCCAAGATATGCCGACCCTGCACTCAAACAGAATCCTCTGCCTGTTTCGTGTCTTCCCCCTCAGGTGAACACAACGAGCGAGTCTCCCAAGAATGACGCAGATGCGAAAGCATCATCACATGAGCCTATGGACGGCTCCGACGCCTCGCTTGAGAAGCAGCCTGTCGATGCATCTGAGACCGCAATTGAGGAACAGTCGACGAAAGTCCTGGGCGGATCTGAGGCTGAGAGCTATAAACAGCACATGGTCCAACCTATCACAGGATCCAATGAGCAAGTTGAGGACCCAAATGTTTTGAGCCCAACCAAAATCACCCCTACCAAGGCATCGCGAAAGCGTGCCGCACCCGGATCACGAGGCAAGCAGCCAGATGGTGATTACATGTCTGATTCTGAAGACGAGCTTGCCCTCAGCAATAAAACACTTACAAAGCGTCAAGATGCCACATCGACTAGCGTTTCCCAGCCTGTGACACCTGCGCCTTTATTCAAAGGTACTGACAGGAAAATAACTGAGAGTGCCGCTAGAGCAGCTAGCAGAGCTATTAGGTCCGTCTCAAAGACATCTCAACTCGGGTTCTCCGTTCAATTGGGTGCATGGCGAGCTTCCAGTCCTCTTAAGGCTCGCCAAACTCCGCAAAAGCCTGCGCCGCAACCAGAGGATGATGATGATGATGAATTCTCACTACTTGACGAAAAGGATTTCCCTGTTGTTGAGACCCCGTCAGCCAAGGGCTTTTTCGACGATGAGATGAGAATTCGTGACGATATGGAGAATCAAGCTGCTATTGAAGCCCTTCTGGAAGCTGACATTGCCGCTAAGTTCGACAAACATGACTTTCACGATCTCGGCCTCATGGATGATATCTCGTTTGTCACAGAAGACGAAAGCATGTCACCCCTCAAAACTCGAGAGGTTGACTCGTCTCGCTCGCATGACGAATCAATCTCGGACGCAAGCCAAGAGTATGGCGACGAGAATGCTGTTCCCATCGACCCTGCTTTGGTTGATAACAAGACGGCTATTGGCAGCCAGAATCCAGTGACACCTCAAAAGAGAACTTTTGCATCTCGGGAAGTTCATACTGTTTCAAAGGTGCCTCTGAAAGGCGGCGACGATTCGCCTCCACGCAGCGTTAAGAGACACTGCTCTACTGCGTCCAAAATCTCTCTTCACCGCTCTTCCCAGATGGAACTACAAGACCAAACGGATCTAGTTACTCCATCCAAATCTGCGCATTGGTCTTCTGTGGGCACTCCAGCTCGCACAACACGACCTGACCTTGATTCTAAGCTCTTAAGCGGAGCTACAGTATTTGTTGATGTTCATACTACCGAAGGTGCCGATGCCGGTAGAATCTTTGTCGACCTTTTGGTCCAAATGGGCGCCCGCTGTGTCAAGAGTTGGCCATGGAATCCCAGCAACACCACAAGCGGTCAATTAGATGTTTCCAAGATCGGCATCACCCATGTGGTGTTCAAGGATGGAGGCAAGCGAACGCTAGAAAAAGTCGTTGAGAGCAACGGTGCCGTCCAATGCGTCGGCGTAAGTTGGGTCTTAGAGTAAGTTTATATCGCATCTCAGCTTTAATTACATAAGGACTGACAGATTTGCAGCTGTGAAAAGGAGAACCGATGGGTGCATGAAAAGGACTATCGTGTCGACACTTCACTTATCCCTCGTGGTGGTCACAATAGACGGAAGAGCATGGAGCCTAAGGCAATTGCTAACATGAACGGCACGCTTGTTACTCCCATGAAGACCAACTCGGGTGCTCGTGAACTTCAAACCGTTCCCAACAACTACATGAGCCGCCGTGATAGTACCGTGTGGATACGCAGTCCCTCTGATCACGACGAAGATGAAGATGCACCGAGTGAGCCGAGTGAGATGGATTGGGAGAGCACTGAGGCTCCTATCCTTACTCCCGTCCCCAAAACCCCAGCGCCCGAGATGGTAGCTAAATTCGCTATGGATATTAGCCCTGGCACACCTACAACTAGTTCTTTCGCATCGACGAACGAACTTCTCATGCAGACCTGTCCTCCCAAACCTGGCGGCCTTTTCAACATCGGCGAAAGCTTTGTTGGCAGTAATCAGGATCCTGTTTCGATGCGCCTGATGGCAGCACGACGAAAGAGTATGCAGTTCGCACCCAGAGTCGCGAGCCCCCTCAAGAAACAATGGAAATAGATGGATTAGATGTTCTTTTTGTGTCGAGCAACGCACACCTGATTTTGCAAGCCCACCTTCGCACGGTGGGACCTGACGGAAGAATTGTATTTGCATTTACAATCATTGCACTCGATGTTGTCAAGCCTTGCTTTCGCTAGCAGGGACCTGGTGAATTCTCAGTATTCACGTACCTTGGCACCACCTCGATGTTGTAATTCCTCCCTTCGCCGGTTAGGACTCGATTGATCGATTGTATTTGGACTTACTACATATATTGCACTCGCGGTCGCACGCTCGTTATCAAAAGCACACAACTACACTATATCATTGCACTGGGTCGACTCAATCTGCTCTCTGGCTATCTGCTGCCCTCGTTCGCGGGTGTACATGGAGGACTTGTTGGCTGATTTGGTATTTTAAGGAAGGGGACGACACGAAGAAACGAATTGCCATGCCGAGCTTCTGAGCAAGGGATACTGTTGCTCGTACGGCTTGAATATCCATGGTTCGGCCATCCTCATTGTCTGAATATCTCCAATTTTGAAGCATGCAATGTTTCGAAGAAGTGCTTGTTTGCATTGGCTGTTTTGACGCACGGAAACCCATGGGTGGCTGTTTTGCATTCTCTGATTTATCATGGTCGTCACGCTCACGCCCGCACACTTGAGCGGGTGTTCGCATTGCCGGGGCATTATTATAAGCATACAACGTGCGGAAGGCTTGCTATTTGCATTGTTCGAGCATTCTCCACATCCACCAGGAGTAGTGGTTGCCTTGATTGTTTACGGTTTCAAGCGGAAGGATTTGATTTGGTGGGAGTATTGTTTTTGTCTTTGTTTCTGTTAATAATTCGTTCGGCTATCTGGTGTTTCACTGCATGGTACCACATGGACGGATTCATCGCATCAACTGGCCGTTTGGCGTCGAAGAACATGCATTGTTAGAATACCCCGGAAGAACAGACACACGTCAGCCTCTGGGAACGAACCTTACGATCGTTTGGCCTGCATGGTCGGATAGGGAAATCATTCGGAGTTCGGTACATACAGGTTTCGATGCAGACAAAAATTGGAGTTTGATACGGTTTGTGGGAAATACCACCGGAATTGGTTGGTTGTTTGTTTGTTCTATATCCCCCTGTTGGGATCAGTGTATAGCATAGGTACACTCTCTACTTGGTAGAGCATAATTGAGAACATTGCGTTTGAGCTTTACTTTGCTGGGTCATTGGAGTTTGATTGTTTTCCAGTTTTGTAGAACTAACTATACGTAAGTACTACAGATGGGCCAAGATGGCTAACACTACGTCGACTGAGAAATATCTTCTTGAATGTTCTTTCGGCTGGGTGGCTTACACACCTAATTAAATAATAAGGCCATGCAAAGGTTAGGGAAGCATAAGCAAGCTATTCGAGGCCTGACAGTGCGTTACGTCACGCGTCGTACGCTGTTAAGCCGGCCAACCTCGAACTAAAACTCGAACAGCCCGCCCAAACTCATGCCCTGAATATTGTTCATTTATTCGTTGATGGGGGCATGCTTCAAGACTTACTACGCAGTCCTAGCTCCTAAAACTTAGTGCACAACTGAAAACCACCCCTTTCATGGGAGGTGGAAAAGTGGCGACGGGGGAAAATCTCTCGCAGCAAACTTGTGGTAGAAGCGGCCCCCTTATATAAGGGCTCTTTTTGCCCAGGGTCTCTGCGGGCACTAGTTGTTGAGTAAAAAAATACTCTATTATCAAGTCACCTGGTTGAAACGACATCCAAAGGGATGGGCCACCATTGGAGATCGTCAAGATCCATGGTTGTTAGCATTTCATCTGGCCTACAACTTACTTATGCTGGAGAGAAATCAAGAGGCGAGCAGCCGGATCAAGAGAGGAGCTGGACGGAACCACTCATATGGAGCAATGGGTTGAATCCCATCGACGCCGACACGCCTGGAGAGGCTTCACTTGGAATAGGTTGGATGACTCTATGAGTTCGGCGCCCTTCCGGACGTTTGGCGATGGGGTTACGAAGTCTGATGCTGGAAGTAGTCACGTTGCGATTGAACGGCGACGTATGGCGTCTTCAGCGGCGCTGGGGCGTATCGACTCCTGAAGACATTGAGCACCTCATTCAATCTTGGTTGGCGAGTCAGCAGTCACAAGACATCATTTAAGTCACTTTCCTTCATAAGCATTCTTGGCTTCTGGTTGGTAGGTCGGGCTGGATAGTCCTAGTTCATTCTTAGTAATGGCCAGATAACTAGCTTGTTAATTATCTTTGAAGCTAACCTTGGCCGACAAGTCTTTCTTTCACTTCGTTCTGGCTGCTTCTATGTGGGCAGCGGTGGACGTTCAGAGACGCGGACGAGCTGGATCTCCTCGTCCGGAGAAATGGTGGCGATGTGCTTGTCGCACGACGTGCAGTGGATGTCGATGTTCTCCCACCAGTCGCCTTTGCCGGGAAGACATGTGAAGAGGAGGCCTGGTAGACCGCAGCAGAGGAAACAACACCTGAAGAACGGGTTAGCAAAGTCCCGAGACTGAGATGGAGAGGGAAAACTCAAGATAGACAATAAAGAAAAAATAAGGATATGACGAGGGCAAGGAAAGGTCACACATACTTCGCCTCGTCCGATGGCTCGGATACCCTGCGTATCGTCGTCGTCTGCCTACAGAAGGGACAGTTGACCCATTCGGGCTCGGGACCTGCTTCCCTCCGTAGTTGGCGCAGCGGTGTGATTCTTCTTCTGGGCCTAGTAGCCTCGTCATAGGGTGGGGGCGCGTAATCCTCAGGCAAAATGCTCATTGCAGGGGGGTTGCTATGGGATTGTTAGTTGAATGAGTGTTGTAAGAGTGAAGATGGAGTTGTTCATACCTGGGATGAGCAGCCAGCGCTGCCTGTTGGGCTGCAGATCCATCTTGCATCTCGCTTATGGCGCTCATATTTGCTCTTGGATCTCTGTGTCGTGATAGGTTTGGATCTCGTGAAAGTCGTGAAAGAATTGAGGAACAAAAGGACATGTGAAATTTGGATGATAGATAGGGCCATAAGCTGGGTATTTATCGTGGAGGGCATATTGGCCATGGTTTATGCGTTGCATGCTGTGCCGCAATTCTTGGGTTCTTTCTATCTATTCATTCACTAGATCTGTCAGGGTCAAATCGGTGTGACTCTTATTCACTCTTATTCGTGACTCTTATCCCGTGCTAAGCTAGTCCGAGAGAAGTTGGCTGCATTGAAGATGAAGAATATCGAAACTTGCAATCCCTTCTGGCACGTAGATGGAGAATATGAGCCCCTGACAAATCACAGGAAGATGTAATAATTGCAGTTAGAGATGGTCTTATTGGCGAGTTGCTTAGGTACTCAGTACTTGGGTAGATGATTCAAGATGTATGAAGATACCTGGACAGTAAGCATGTTGCTGAGACACTACGGGACCACCCGGAACACGATGACTTTTGGGGTCGATCTGGGTCATCGTTAAGCAATTAGATAAGCAATCCCTATTCGGCTTGGTAGGTCGATCTGCAGCAGGGACGCGAGTAACGACCAACTGAAAACATGGTTATTTGCTACGAGGCCTCCAGCTACGTTGTAAGCTCCCATACTAGACTGTGCTCATACAAATTTCTAGCTTTGAATTTTGAAGTCGCCTGATAAAACTGTGGAAGAAGAAAATATCTAGGTAGGCACTGATAAATCTACCATGATGGTTTAAATGCCTACCTCTTTGATGGGCGTACAGCTTGCACATGCATATAGTGACCTCGAATTCGAATTCGGCACTATCACATGCATCCACTTAGGGGGCCGCGGGGCTGCGGGGCTGCTGGATCAAGATCAGTTAGCTGACCCTCCTAATTCACTATAGCTCGTTCTCCACTCCGGAATACGGAACCTGCAACTTCGCATCAAGCTTGGTTGCGATTCGGCATCCCTTTCATTAACCTATCTTCTTTATCCATGTGACGTAGAAGTGTATCCAAACTGGAGACGAAACCATCAGCTACCTAGCTTATTCTAGAGATCTTGCAAAGAGCAAGTGAATCTTTATTGCCATTGTCTCTTTTCATCTTGCGTGAATCTCAACTCTGACATCACCATGCATGCGTTTGTGGTCTTCGCCTCCTGACCTGTCCAGCTTGATTGAACTTGGTCCCTACAGCGCAGGGGAGTTGCTTCACATTGCTGTGCCGAGGCCCCGACCGCTATGACAGACCAGAATGAAAGCTCCTCCTCTCGCCTCAATCCCAGCGCCCGGCCCCTCGCCAGAAGTTCCCTTCCACGATCCTCCAGCAGCCATGGTAGCTACGTCACGGGCGAATCGAGCATGGCAGCCGGGCAGCCTCACGACGCATCGATAGACAGAGCGAAGTTCGGCCGATCATCACCTTATAACGCTCGCGAGCCGAGCTCAGATCCACGATCCACCGAGCACAGAGAAAGTAACCCAAGTCACGATGCATACCGAAAACGTCAATCCCACAAGTCCCGCCCAAGCAGCGGCTTTCTTTTGTCCAACAATATTCTAAACGAGGCACCAAAGCCGGGGTCCGATCGAAGGAGCGATGGCCGGAGGAGATCCCGTATTCCTGTCGACAGTCGCAAAGGGAAAAGTCCGCTGCGGTCTTCCGAAGATTCCGACTCTTTGGCGTCAGCCGATTCCTACACGCCCTTGGAAAACCAAGAAAGAACAAATGTCCATGATGATAGACCACGCAGTCAAATGGCCAACCGACGGAGGTCGAAGCTCCCGTCGCCACGACCGAGTTCGGCCCCTTTAGATCCCGATTCCACCCAGATCGTGTCTATGGCCCTTGATTTGAGCGAGTCTAGGAGACTGGCTTCAAGGAGAAATGCTTCAAATCCTATCCCGCCCCGACTCGCGCAACTCCCCGACAGCACCCTTGGACGCAGTCTTCAGCAGCACTTACAGCAGCAACGACGAAGTTCACGCAACATCTCTCCCCGGGGGGGTAAGAATTTGTCTCCAAGGATTGTATCGGCACCGAGGATGAGCAGTCCCTTACAACCTACCTTGGATCACGATGGCAGCTACACGTACCATTTTTCATCTTCGACGCTTAATCGAGCCCAGAAGGCGAAAGAGTACCTGGAGCTCATGGCTCAATACAGAAGGGCCCTCCCGTTTCTCCCTCCCTTGAAACAAGAGGCGGGTTCGCGGCCGTCCACCTCGAGCCTCACGACAACTCCTAACTCGTCGGGCACTCCTCTTAACCTTGTTTCCGGGAGCCGATCGTTGGGTCGTGCGTATAATCCACTCCAGTATATCCGAAATCGGAAGATCCGAACTCGCGAAAGGCAAACCATAGATGGGGAAGCTCAAGGATTTGGAGATGTGCCTAGGGTTACAGACTGGATCGACGAGGTAGCGGCTGTCACGGCAGCCTCACCAGTTTTCGAATCTCCAAGATTACCGCCGTTTCCAGCAGCAGACGGGTTCGCAAAGCAGCAACCCCCGGCGTCAAATCTTCCCAGACCAGTCTCAACGTTGAACAAGCCCAAAAGGCCGAGATTCGAGTGGAGCATCGACCCTGCAGATATGCTGGCAGACATATACTGGCTGGACCAGGATAATAATAAGTATCTAATCGAGGACCGACATTATACCAAGATCTATACACCCAGTATAGATGTATCTCAACCGACAACTCAGACGACCGAGCATACCAAACCTACACTTACTACGCCGGTACCTAAAGAGAATCCAATCGGCGATGGGCATGACCTCCCTGAACGCGATGTTCCACTATCCTCGAAACCAGATGCGGAGACAGCAGTAACGAGCACGAGGGATCGTGCCCGCCAAAAGCTCCAGGACTTAAGAGGACTGCACCATAAACACAGTAACTCTATTTATTCTCACCATGACTTTCTTAAATTTAGGCGAGGTTCCCTGTCAGACTCATCAGATAACGAAAGTGATCGCCGTAGAAGAGCTCGTACCGGTACAATTAGTGCCAGTGGTCAAGATTTACTTGAGAAGCAGATGAATGAAATGCTTGCAAAGGAATCCCAAGATGAACAGGAAAATGTCTCTGGGGGATTTGATGCTCCCCCCCTTAAACCATTGCCTGCAGCTATAGCTGCTCCCGAGCAAACTTCTCAAGCGCCTCGCACGGGACACAGTCGAAGACATTCCCGTATGGAGTCTGCGGACGACAAGCCCCTACCGTATCGAACACCCATTCATTCTGGACGCACGAGTTTGGAGGTACCTAATCAACCCCATAGGTCCTCGATGGATATTGATTCGCCACGACCGTCAAAGGCTTACCCGAATGGATATGTACCAATCATTGGGATGGATCTATCGCCAATGTCCAGTCGCCCCAGTTCGCCAGCTCGGAATCCTTTTTCAAAAGTCAAGAGCATATTCCGGGATCGGAGTCGGGAGCGTGAAGACCGTGAGAATGACGACCGAATCACTAGTCCTATTGACCCGATGGGGGCGACCAACCTGTCTGCCATTACCGAGGATGCGACTCAGCTCTCTGGGCGCCCGAGATCTAATAGCTCTACCAGAGAGTTTGTTACAAGAGCAACATATGAAAGCCACAAATCACACCGAAGCATGGGGAGCTTTAGTCTTAGACCCGATGAAGTCGGACTCAGGACAATATTCAAAGGAGGCGCAAAGCTTGATGATATGATACGTGGTGGTGTTTCGAAAATGACGGATCTCATATGGAAGAAAGACTCTGACTCTGACTCCACGGATGACGATTCTGATGCCGATATCCAGAGAGGCCGACCAACAGGATCGGCTTTCTTGTCGCCGGAAAGCTCAGAGCGCCACTATAATGGCCGTCGACCAGTCAAGAACTATATGGATATCATGCCAAACTTCAAATCGACGACAGAATCGACAGATAAGTCCGCCTCTCACAAAACGGACGGTTCCTCCGTCCCGGTCTTATCCCGACCTCCGAGCAGATCACCGCGGTTTGAGCAGCTAAAACCGCCACGTATTGATATTCGTAGAGCGTCACCAACATTATCTGAGCTCGAAAGGGGTGCGGCGCAAAATCTCGTAGATTCCGACGTGTCCGAACCCGATTCTCGTTTTGGTGACTCGAGTCATCGACCAAAAGAGCTTCAAAATGCTACTTCAATTCCTGGCACCGACTCCCCCATTTCTCATACGGAGGATAGGACACGCATACCTGAGTATCAAAACTGGGTTATTCCTGATCGTGCTTCCTTGTCTCAGCATGTCCCCATTTCAAGACGTGAGGTAGCGCGTCTTCGTGCGTTAATCCTATGCTCCGGCATCAAGGCTATGGAGATTTCCCGCCGCGCAAATGAGCCCTGTCCTCTTTTCAAGCCGGATAACAAGGCGACTGGCCTGTCGAGTACTGAACTTCGCCGTCTCGCACCGGACGAAGAAAACAATCTACGCGTGCCGCAGGCCGAGCTTTTCCCAGCAATGGCTCGTATTATGTCACGTAGTATTGACCACTCTATCAAATCATTCGAAAAAAGCGCCTCCGAGTTCTCCACGGAAACGGCGCCACGTCTGCAACAACAAGTAGATACGATACACAATTGCGTCGCTTATGAGCTTATGGACATGACGCGCCACGCTGCCGACGAAGCCGACGAGGTGAGCCACGACATTCTCGATCACCAGCGGCTCAAGGTCAAGAGCGTCCTCGATACCATGGATAAGATGCTTAGGCGGCGACGTCGTCGTTTCCGCTGGGTACGCAGGGCCGGCTGGCTAGCTGTGGAATGGGTCCTTGTCGGTTTCATGTGGTATGTCTGGTTCATTGTCATGATCACGCGGATCGTACTTGGTGTGGGCCGGGGCGCTGTCTCTGTCGTGAGATGGCTCCTTTGGCTTTGATCCTGCCGGAGATACGGAGATTCTCAACCTCCATCAATGTGATATCGTCTCCGGATATTCTTGTATTCAATCATGAATTTGGGTACGCATGAGCGCTTTATTGTCTGTCTGCTTTGTAAGGGCGTTTTACGCCGACTTTCCTGTCAGATACCCATACTATGTTTTCTTTCCTTTACACATGTTACATCTTCCACTCTAAAGCCTTTCTAATTGAATATAATTTTTTTCTGGATGATGTACGTTTTCTTCTTTCTGTCTGTGTTTCTGCTGTATCAGTTACGCTAGATTGGCTTAGATTTCATTGCAACATTGTGGAATGGGTAGGTTGCTATTCGGCTGGTCTGGAGATCTAGGACACATAAGATAATCATGTAAAATTTTCTGGTGTAGATAGATATTTGTCGTTGCTTGCGCGATGATAGTAGTTGTAGTAAAAATTGAAGTACAAAAACTGTGACATTATTAATGTCTTAATCAGAGTGTGATTATTGCGCCTTGACTTTTCCAGTTGCTTATATGTCCACGGTTAGATATCGTGACACATCTGTGGGATAACTGACTCGGCAGTAACAGCGACATATCGTCACAACATACATGCCTAAATAACGTTCACAGACACTAACTTGGAAGCAGGGGCTTGAGAGACATGGGAAGTCTGGCCATCGTGAGCCAAGGATGCGCGAAAGGCTATCAGTGTTTCGAGGCAGGTAAGAAAGTCAGTGTATGAAGAGTCTGGGTCGGAGTATATGAACCTAATCCAAGTTTTGTCCAGAATTTAACTACGTATTGTATGTACCATCCTCAGAAAAACCAAGGCAGAGGACTGAGAACTTGATGAGTACCGAGAACATGATGAATACTGGTATTTACGTCAGTGTTTTAAAACCCCCTTGTCCTGCTTTCCATCTATCTATTTTGTCCTACGCCATTTCTTGCTTTTGTCTGTTACTTTTCGGTAGCCCGGCTCCCTTCGAATTTTGACACTGTTTTTGGGGCTCAGACAACTATGACAGCAAGTGCTAGTCACATATCGAAATACAGGAAGGAGCTAGAGGTTAAGTTTTGGAAAGCAGATCCATAAGTCCCGACTCAACCTCCCAATATTAACATCTCCATTACCAGAACAATCTACCACCAACATACTGAGCGTCGAAATACACGTATCGAACAGCAACGAATCGTCTAGCACAGCGAATAATGAATTTTCAAATATTTATTTCTTCAACGAAGCCCTGGTCGGGTTAAAACTGCTTAAACATCACTTCTTATCGCGATATACAGTCAAACTGTCAAGGAATAGAACTGGAGCACTAAGCTACGATACTATTAAGGGATAGACGTTAGCGACTAGCCGTCTGCGGCTATTGTATACGTACCGTAACACACACCCATGATATGGAGCAACGCGCGAACGACGAAAAGTCCCCATCCAAAGACAAGTCCACGGACTCCACACGCACGCGCAAGAAACACCTTGACAAGAAGTACGCATTCCCCAACTTTTCATTACCATCCTAGTAACATGTTACACCCTCCATAGAAATCCCTAGTATTCACTTGCATCCGTATCATGCGCTATGTTTTCTAATTCATCAACTCTTACAGCATCGACGACCATGACCTCATCTGGTCTGTCTACAAGCGTACGCTAGAAGAAACCATCATGCGGTACAGGTATTTATTCTGCACGCCGCTATTCTGGACGCATCGCCAAGAGAAGGTATTGCATGTTGTATGGCATCATCCCCGAGGTTTCGGGTGGAAACAGACGGCGGCTTTGATGATATCAACTAAGTCCGCTTTTCCGCTCATCCAGATGCTGCCCTTTCAGGTCGCTAGCTTAATTTCGGATCTGGAAAAAGGCCGCGGAGTACATTTGGACTTGCACATGCCCTTGGTGAGGTTGCTTAATGCTGTGTATAATGAGGAAAGCAGTAAGCAAACCTGACCTTGTTCCCTGAACTATCCTTTTAAATCATGCTCTCATTGATAATAACTAACCTCAAGTATTCTAGATCTGAAGCTTTACCTCCATTATATCATAAATGATGGCGAGAAGTTCCTGTGTGTTGAGGCGCAACACTTAGACATTGTGTACGGGAATACTAAGTATAAGTTCCTCCCTCAAGTCTCTGTATATAGGGAAGATACCAAACGTAGTATCTCTGATGCGGTCAACTCTGTGGGTGCAGATGAAGTCGGGAGCTTCTGGCGGATGGTCCATCTCAGCTGGACTGATATCGCCAACGGAGCCCGCAAGTACTCAGAGTATGGAAGAAATTTCTTCCGGGACGGAATCCTCGAGGGGATGTCGATGTGTGAATGCGCGGACGGAGCCGGTCATCCACATTTCGTGCCTGGCATCTTTATCGCCATGGAACAGAAGTACCGGCTTAGGAAATGGTACGGACAAGAAGATGAAGAGAAAGATGAGAAAAAAAACAAGCGCGCCGGGGCTCACAGGCCTCCGACCTGGCAAATCCTACTTACGGATGGGCCGGCTCATCAATCTTGCGCTCATCTATACACGTCGCGGGTCCCCGGCTTCATCGTCGATAGTTTCGAAAAGCCTGCACGGTCACGCATCCTTGCGCCACCCAGTTACACTCAAGTGAACGGTACCAGCGGAGGGTGGAAGTGGAATTGGGGACTTACATTCCGAATCACTCATGCCAGAATCCCATACATGCCCCGAGAAGACTTCCGGGAACGACTTCGCGCTGCCATTACCTTTCATCGCGACTACTTTGGCAAAATGGACAAAAAAAGGGGCAAACACAAGTAGATAATTTGGATCTGACGGAGAGAAATGAGATGGCGTCAAAAGAGCCGCATTTGTTCTTTTGAGTCCAATCTCTAGATTAATTCTATTCGGAAAACAACCGTAATTATCAATCTTTGTGGCTGCGCAGGATCGCCTCCCGTGTGACACCTCTAGCATTGCACTGCCTCCAGGCGACGCGAATCTGAACTGTCTCTGCATGGCCGTGCTTGGCGAGCCTATCGTTGCGAAGAAAACACAAGAACTAAGCAACATAAACTATAACATAAATTACGCGCCATAGATGAACATGGAAGGAACGTAGATTCAACCATTCGGCTATTAGCAGAATAGGCCAAGAAAAATCACTGACTATTTTTGGATCGAATTGAGACAAATTGAACTAAAACTTGACTTATGTTGAGATCATTCTGCCTTTCCATCAAACTAGAGAGGGCAATGACGCGAGACCGGGATTCTGCATTGAGCAACTTGATCGACTGAGGAAAGCGCGCTAATAATGTTTTAGTAACACGATTTTCGACGGGATACATGATCCAGATTGGTGTATGTATAGATATTTCTGTGCTAGATGAGTATTCGTGTTGTGATGTCACCCCTGAATCTCGTCCCGTACGATGCAAGACATTTAGCGCCGCGCCCCCAATCGAGTTTCGGGCTTTCCTACTGCTTCGAACAAATTGTAAGACTAGTTGAACAACAGTATAATGAGATATCACCCTTCATCAGACGAGACTCAAATGGTAGTTCCTGGCTATCGTGAGGATGCACTCGGTCAGCTTGAGAACGACAACACCCAGGCTTTGTCTCGGGCCTATGTAGCAGTTTCGGGTCTATTGCGGTAAATATTGAACGTTCTTTTGGGGGCAATCAGTTACTACTGTAACCTGACCACTTATTAGAAGGGAACTAATGATGGACGGACAGCACCGAGATAACGATCAGCAACAATATGACAAACTGAAACCTGTTTATTCCTCGGACAAATGGCGATATATTGCACATGTCATCTTATACCGCTATAACACAGAGTCAATAAGTCGTCAAATCACTGCTATTGACTTCCATGATAAATAAATAAACATGTTGTGGTCGCCCCCAAGTCGCTCTGTGTGGCTGA
The DNA here is from genome assembly GCA_037356055.1 of Xylaria sp. Z34. Lineage (NCBI taxonomy): Eukaryota > Fungi > Ascomycota > Sordariomycetes > Xylariales > Xylariaceae > Xylaria > Xylaria sp. Z34. The sequence continues at coordinate 160,716 of JBAWJW010000045.1, read as the reverse complement.
GGCTACGCCGTAATCAAACTCAAACTCCACCTTAGGTATGCGAAAGAACGTGAATCGGGAAATGCATTCTACTTGGGGGTGCCTTATAGCTGTCGCTATAGCTGAGATGTATTCGTTATTACTACGGAGAGTGTTCGTCAGCGACGCAAGTGACACGTTCGGGTGGGTAAGGTGATGTTTGGGGGACGATAAATGCAGCTCTAAGTTATCAAAACAGCAATAATCGATTCGTGATTGAGTTGGAGTCGTGTTTGCGTGTTTGTGCGTGTTTGGAGACGATGTTGTAAGAACTTGGGCACAGCCTTCTTGAATACACGCCTTCACTAAAGTCTATAAAGGGGGCCTCCTCGAGCTTCATATTCGAAGATTCTGTCATGGACAAGCTCTCTGAAACGTGACACCAGCACATCCCTTTATTGTGTACCAAGCAGTTCCCTCATCGGCACCACCATCAAGTTTTCTTTGTGGCAAAACTGTGAAGTATAATAACGAAGGCTCTGCTAACGCCCTGCCTGTTATCCTCTCAAACCACACTTTAGCCTCTATCAATAACCATACCACCAACAAGCTTTCCCAGAGACATCCAATCATCCTCTCCGGCATTCACACCATATACCAACAATTAACTCATCCACGAACAAGCCAAGATCTGCTACGCCTCAACAATGTCCGGATACGCACCACAAGGCAACTCCTCAAGCACCTCTTCCGGCGGCAAGAAGAGCGGGAGCGGAAAGCAAGGTGGAAGTACTGGGAACAATGGCGGCAGCGGCGGCAAAGGAAGCAGTGGAGGTGGCTCTAGCAAGGGCGGTTCCGGCTCCTACGGAGGAAAGAGAGGAGGCGGCTCTGAAAGAGACTCTTGGGAGGAAGCTGCGCGCGATCGCGAGATGAGACCCTGATTACCACAATCCCAGGAGCGGGAGCTCTTGTCGGCGGTCGTGGAGCGAGCGTGAGAATGGGATGGGTTGTGGTAAAGCTCGTAGACTGTTCGCTTGGATATCTGATCGAATGCTTGCAGGGGAATCGGCTAAATCGTCGGAGTCATTCGTTACTCTTCTAGAGTCTAGATTACGAAATCTTGGAAGTTCCTACGCTCTCTATCTTTTCTTTTTGGAATTGAAGTGCCTTGAAGGCCTTTTCATCATGCTAGTCGAAATTAAATTGAGAACACTTTTCAGCGTCGATGAGCCGTGTGCTCAAAACCAGGGAATCATGAGAATGAGCATTGAACTGACCCGTGAGACTTTACTTTCTAAAGGCTCTATTCAGAGAGTTTTGCTGGCCAGTGGACATCCAAGTATAGACATGACTGCTCAAATGATTGGGGATACCTAATCGAAGCCAACAGAAGAAACTAATATAAGTAAATAAACGAAAAGCTAATTAGAAGGCTATGTGTAAGAGTGAAGGTAGCTTAATCCAAGGCGCAACTTACTTTCAACCTCCCTGCAAAACCCATGTCTCTTATACATTAACAGCTAGCCCCTTGTTGACTAAATCCAGCGAATAGCTTCAGCAACGGCTCTTCCCTGTATAAATTAGACAGAGAATAATTACAAAATACAGGAACATCTTCCAGTTTCAGACTCTCTCAAAGCCTCGCGATACTTACAGCTGCATACCGCTTCCCTAGAGTTACAGAAAAAGGAAGGGATTTTGTATATAGATCTCTCTAGCCTGTAGATGTAGTAGCTGGAGCTCCCCGTGCGACAACAAGTATTCAAGACTTACTTCTACGCTAGGTCGTGATATCCAGCAGGAATTACTGGCGTTGCGGAATATGCATTGAGTGAAAGAAAGCTGGTTTTATGTATAAATACGTTTAGTCATGGTTTAGAATCAATTGACTTATCTTCGATAAATACCTGGTGTTGAACCTAATGAAAACAAAACTCTCAACTCTACCGATCCTCTCAGTAAAACAACAATATCTCAGCAGAATCGACTATCTCTTTTCGCTCCTCTTACGGATCATATACTGTGAGCTCCAAGCCGCCTGAGTATGGAAGCACGAGGGTACGGTACGCGTTTCGGTGTGCTTCAATGTACTCATGAAATTCCTGGTAGCCATCCGCTGACGATATAACATTGTCCGTCACAATCATTGCGCCCTTCTTGAGGTTTGGTTCGAGAAGACGAAGAGTTGGCATTACCATCGGAGTCCAGACTATTAGAAGTACCAAGTGAATACTTATTAGTGATGCTAACGGCTATGAGAGGGAAACGAAAGAAAATACTCACTATCGAACAACACAAAATCAATCTCGTTAGGTAGGTCAGAGGCCAGTCTCTGTCGTAGATCGCCTTCGCGCAGTTCAATCCACGGCTCCACCTCCTCTCCTGCCTCTTTCCAGTGCTGGCGCGCAAGGGCAATCTTGCTAGGCTCGAACTCCGTCGCGATGACCTTGGCGGCTTTTCTCTGCTCTGGGTCTAATTTCGCGGCATTCTGTCCTACAGCCAAGGCCAGGTAGATGGTGCTGAGACCAAAGCTAGTTCCCGCCTCGATGATGCGCGTAGCCGACAGGGTACGACAGAGATGATAGACAAATAGGGCCTTGTCCTGCTCCAGAGCTATCATCTTATCTCGCATCAAGTCATCGAATTGACGCTGGAAGTTCGCCAGCGCGGCAGTATCGCCCGTGGCGCATTGCTCCTTCAAAGCCTTAAGCTCTGCTATTTTCCCGCCAGGCTTGTTCAGCTCTTCCTCTTGAGCAAGCGAGTTCGTGTGAAGACGAAGAAGCAAGGATTTGACTCGCTCCGACGCGTCAAGCGTAGCGGAGGCGTTGATCGGTGTTGGCGCCATCTTTTCAACTGGTCCGCGTATCAAGTTGTCCTGGCCATGATGATAGTTCGTTGACGGATCAGGTGCCTCTATTTATACTGCTTCAAGCTCTGCCTCGCCCAGGGCGTAGTCTTTACAAGCGTATTCGGGAAGAATGAGTCACGTTCAACCGCCCGGAGTGCCGAATAATGGCTTCTCCGCGGGCATTGAATTTCGTCGTTGAGTTGAGTCGACGAGCTGCATGACGCGTAGAAAGAAGCGCGTCTTCCCCGCAATCACACTGCAACGCAGGGTCAAAGTATCTACGGCTTGGACCAGCTAATCCCGCGTGGTACAATAATTTTGGTATGACTTGCCGAGATAGACCTTACATTCTATGCCTCCTTTAACTGATTGGGTTCTAGCCACATGATAGTCGACCGCTAGCGGTCAGAGGACGGATGAGTCAATCGAAAAAGTTTCTTTTACGAATAATGTGGCTGCATGTAGACGGATCCTGTCTCTTCCGGACCACTCATCGGGTCTCCGGTGGCATGATCCACTGTCCATCAAAATACATATCTTCAGGTCTTAAAACTTACTGATGATTCAGAAAAAGATTCGATCTCATGAAAAAACTACATGATCTCAGGGTGGAATAATGTCTTCACTGATAGGGATTGGTAGATACCATATGTATAAGCCGCGGTATTACCGCGAAAGCCAATATTATAAAAGTCTGTATAAGTGGGCTCCGGCGATTCCCATCGCTCACCTACGGAGTGAGATTTAAAACTTAAATGCGATCTACGGAGCGAGACCGTTAGTAACAACTAGATCACTTTAATACGCTTACCAGGCTTAGCTAGCCACAAGCCATGGTCGGTCAAAATCAGAGGATAATAAGAGATGACGAAAATTAACGTGACTGGAATTTTGCCTAGTGAAGTGACTCGGGTAGCTTACCTACCCCTGAGCCCTAACTAAGGAGGTAATCTGCCTATTATGCATCCAAGGCCAGTGAATATTAGCAAATTCAATGGGGAACCGCATTATAAGAGAGAGTGTGAGTCACTTAGATAGGGTCGCAGAAAAATAACGAAACATTCACTGGAAAAAATGGAAGCAAACTAGGTGAGTATGTGTAATTGGCTAAGTAGTCCGCGAAGCCTCCCCAGCCAGCCCCCTTTATTGGATACATGTATAACAGCCCCTTTTCCCATTGGCTAGGTCAGCCGTAAACCACCCGCACTACTTCGCTAGCAATGAAGAGAGAAAGTAGAGAAAGTGGCTAAAGCAGGTGATCCATAGGAAGCTTTAAAGGTACTCGTGGTGATTTTTCAATGAATATGGGCGGCGACCGATGTTACCCAACTTTTTTTCTCCAGAGTGATTAATCATTCATCTTAGTATAGTACATTTTTATGCTTCACAAGTAGCCCCTTGTCGCAATCAAGCAGTTTATTCCCACTAACGTAACAGCCCGAGGACCGGTTTAAGTAATCAGACCAAGGATTTGGAAGATCAATAATATTGTCTTCTAGTCAGGGTCCCTAGAACCACCCTAAATGCTAAATAATGGCGAAAAGCAAGTCTTATTACAAAAATAAGTATTCTGTTGGAGGTAAGTAAAACTTTCCTTCTCTCCCTCTGTCAGTACAGGAATTTTTATTATCCATTTCGATTCATCCTCCTCTATCCACTGCCATCCCCTGCCATTTCCATGCCGCTTTAATAATGGTTCGAAGACTAGTTCCACCATAGAAGCAGATTTGTTAGGAATAATTTTAGCACAGGGAATTATACCTAATTACCCGCATCTCGCTTGGGCTCATCGGGGAAATTCGATCTTATGTTTACGAATCTATCAACAGCATTTTTAGGCTTTCCACCAAACACCTCGAACATTGCTTTTTAGCTTCTCACATAGTAGCTCTTGCCAGCTCCATCACACTACTGTCCGAGACCCTTGTCTAGGTGTTGCAACTCGATTTACGTAAATGATCAGGCCCATGAGCCCTGTAGCGAAAGTAGTTGGCCGGGAACTGTCGTCAGAGTCGGTAATCTCAGAAGTGGGACCGAGAGTGACCTCTCCTCTCGGAAACACATAACGTGCTGACCCTATCTGTTCTATTCAACCTTATCTCTCGCATTTTGTCGCAGAGAATTTCTTAAGGCGGAGTGGGCACCACTCACTCAATACCCTCATTTCTTTGTCGCTGATCGAGTTTAATCAGATGGCTCCTTTATTCAAAGTACTCTAGATTGCTTCGAGATTCCCGGACGCTTGATCTATCTGAAGACCCAATTCATTGAGATAATTATTGAAATAGGGGGGCTGGTAAATCTAGTGGCTGGGTATCCACACCCCCCCTACATTTTGCAAAGTACCAACACAAACTTGTTTTCGATGCTTAACAATATACAGTTCGCTTGAATATTCATAATTCTAACAGTTGATACCTATATATCAGCGGAAACATAGGAGTTTCTCAAGCCTAACGAGCCCAAACGACATACAATTAGATCCAGAAAATCTTGTATATTGCTGTTCAACACAATCAACCCTAACTTGTAGAAGCTTTTCTGCAATAGAAGACAGGAAGCGACGTTCTATACTGGAGGCTGCTACTTGTGGCCCAATGGATCATCTGGAAAAGTTGTTCAACGATAGCCTCCTCCAACGCGGCGACGAATACTTATTGGAATCTACCATTTACCAGGCAGCCCGAGCTGCTACTTCGAGAGATATTGATGGAGTAGTCGAAATACTCCTTAACAACGCTGATATAAATGCGCGAGACATCGTAAAAAACACTGCCCTTCATCTAGCAGTGGCGTCTCCGGAAGTCATTGAGAGACTTTTGCAACTTGAACCCGAACTGAGCCCTCTAAATTCCGCTGGCGAGACCCCCCTTCACTTAGCTGTCAAAAACCATCACGTTAGAACGATCGAGTTACTGGTTAAGAAAGATCGCGACTTGGTGCACCTCCCTGGCGAGACTGGGTTAACTCCGCTTCATTACTCAATCGAAGATGACTTTGATGATTCACTCTTCGAGTTTCTTTGTTTGGAAGGCAGTCTTGGACTTAACCATTTGTGCTACCGAGAAAATCCACTGATCTTCTATGCATTAGAGCAGAATAATTTGGCAGCTGTTCGTTCACTGCTAGAAAAAAGACCGGACCTGGCAGCCGCCAGGGCCCTCGACGACGTTTCCACCCTACACATCGCGGCTAGGATGGGTCATACCGAGATCGTGGACGAACTATTCAAAGCTTCTCGTAATGTTGAGGTAAACGGCCGTACAAAAGGGGGGAGGACGCCCTTACATTACGCCTCAGAGTCAGGGAATGATGCCGTGGTCAGTAAACTATTGGAGTACCATGCAGACGTGGATGCTATCGACTTCATAGGAGAGACGGCTCTGTCAGTAGCTGCCTGGCGCGGCAACATCGATATAGTCAAATGCCTCCTTAACGCCAATGCGGATCCCAACGTACCCAAAAGCCCTTGGTGTGGCTAACTCTCCAATAGTCAATCCTGAACAGCGCATTCGTCATTTGACATAAGGCTAGGGCCACGTGAATCATACTTCGTTTCTACCCCAACGCCGTCCTAGATTGCAAACTCACCGAGTAATATTATTCGGCCCAATAAGTACAACTATTTTGTACGTCATAGAAGTCTATGAACTGCTATATGGAGTGTCGTGGAGATGTAGACCGCTATTGCCAACTTGGCGATAATGGCGTCGTTTCTCGATTACAGAGAGAACTTAAAACTCTTTCCTCCAAAGTTCACTTTCACCACACAAGGGCCCTTCCACATAGACACGACAGGATAGCATTTTCTGTGTATCATGGAGGTTTTTATCCTCCCTAGATTATTAAACGAATTAGCACGAGAGAATCGAAAATAAACTGAACGGTTATCAGAGAAGGTATTTACCAACGCATTCGCCATTCTTCGTATAGTAGACGCACCCTTGGTCCCAATCAATTCCACAACCGACCGTATCTCCTACTGCGAAAGGACTCTGTGCAGGATCCGGATGTGTCAATTCGAAATCGTGCATCAAGCCATCATCACCGTGATAGCCGGTTGATGGTTCCATGGTCGGCCACCCAGGAAAGCCGTCACTCATGTCAACAAATTCCCTGCAGAGCCCGATGCTGACTACGGAGGATGTTTTACTCGCTCGACCCCGAAGCTGAATTTCGACCTCGAAATAAAAGTTAACGCAGCTGCATCCCCGAGGGGGGAATGGGCGATCGCCCCGGACACTCGCCATAGAACGAATGCCTACGAGAGGTACGTCGATGTTAGTCAATCATTCATTCATTAACAGGCGGGAGCGAGTATTAACAACTGTGTCAGATCGTTTTCTCAGAAATACTCAAACAAACTGAAGAATGCAATGGTATTCGAAAATTAGGTAATGCTTACCGTAATAATGGATTATATCATCTTCCAATAACAATAAACCATCCTCTTGTCGGTGCTCCTGGCTCAGCGACCAGTGGCCGGGAACGATGAGTCTTGTAGGTCCTTGGCGCACTGTACTGCTGTTGTGCTCTGCAGTAAGGTCATCGTTCGGAAGGTTTTGAGAATTCTGGAGGGTGAAATGATGAAGAGTCCATCCGTCTTGGTCAGTAATTGCGTGTTCAGTGAACTTCAGATTCCAGCGATCAATGTTGCTCGACAGGTCAGGCCTGCTCTTTTCCAAACCGAGCCTTAGCGCCTGGAACAAACTTCGCTGGTCCTGGCAATCTCCGTCTAGTTTCTCTATGCAGGCATTGAAGAAAGAGGGAGACCTATCGCTGGTATATGCACGTTGGAAAGCGGAAAGTTGCTCGGGTCGGTGACGGAATGGGTTGGCACCCAACCTCAAGAATTCTTCGGCTTCATCATACTTGCCGTCGTTTAGACATTGATCGATTACAGTGAAAGTATCATTGTCGAGTTGAAAGATCTGTTTATCATGTTGGGCTACGGCACGAGCCGCGTCTCGGTCTATCTTTAAAGCCGCCATGAACGCTCCAACTTTGTCGTCTAAAGTCCAGTGACCTATTTTGAGCAGGTATTCGACCTTTTGCTTGCTTTCGGGGCCTGTGGCAGCTTTCTCTAAACAGCTAGGCTTATCTTGTTCGGAAATCTTGGCTCCTTGATCAATCAAGAATTTTGCCACATAATATGATCCAGAACCCAGAGCTTGATGCAAAGGTGTCTGTTGGCCGTTATTCCTCTCATCGATGCTGTACCCATTCTTCGTATAATCCTCGATGATTGTCTTGATGAGTAGCTGAAAGTCGGAACCTAATAACGCCACATAATTTAGAGGTGTGTTGCCATCGTTGTCTCTAGCGTTGACAGTGGCACCGTATTTTAAGATTTGTTTTACCTTTGCTACTCTAGACTCGTCCGTACCAGACATCACAGCTCGATGTAGTGGTGTTTCGCCCGTGCTCGTTGCTACCGTGGGACTTGCTCCAACCTCGAGAAGTAATCGGCTGTACACAGGATCATTATTTTGTACCGCCAAATGCAGCGCCGTTTGTCCATCTTGGTCACGAATTTCCACTTCGGCTCTCCACTGAAGTAGAACATTTGTGCTCTCTGAATTTTCCCAGTATACTGCACACATGAGTGCACTCCATCCTCTCTGGTCAATATGGTCAATCTCGGCTCCGTGAGACAGCAGCTCCTCTACTACCGTCGCGCAGTCGGCTCCACAGTGTAAAGGGGCAGAATCATCTTCGTTGCGAATGATCTATTCATTCAATAAGGTCTGACAGGATGGTTTGAACGGATATATTGGGGGAGCATGAGCGTTTAGACGAGGCCTGGCGGTGCGCTTTCGTCGCCGTGAGCTGTTGTAACCGGCCACCTCGAACCAGGACTCGATTAAGCCGCCTAGACTAAAATCAAATGAAATCACTACCGAAACGCAATCCTCTCCTTCCTTCCAGCCCATGGTTACTACCAGGGACGGTAGGTGGGTTATAAAACCTCCGACTATGACTAAAAACCACCCCTTTCGTAGGTGGAAAAGTGGGGTAACCAGAAAAACCATCTGCGCGCGTTCCCTGGCGAAGGGGGTTCTTAAATAACCTTCCGGTAGTCGTATACTTCAGTGTCCCAGCACTGACATCAGTCCTATTAAGAAACCTTCTTACTACTTGGAGATTCTGGAGTTAGTTTCTAGCAGAGGCAGACAAATTCTAATAGTCAAGGAGGCAGTGAAATCAACACTCATCTCAGGCCCGACTCAGTCACTCAATCCTTCGTCGAATTATCAAATCTCGGTAGTGTGAACGGAAAAATATTCTTGAAGTGGGTGTCTTGCCTGACCCTTCGATAAAGAACACTTCAGAACATCTATACAAGGTGTTCAATGCGTTATCGAGAAGGCAGATCTGTAGAATAATTTCTTTTACATATGACCGCCAGCTCCTTATTAACAGCCGCTAACCTAGGTATTGCATATCCTGCGGGCTTTCCCACTCAGAGACTGCTCTGCCATATCCGCACAGATTTCTTACAAAAATAAACTCGTGGTCATTGCGGCAGGTAGGAAGCTGGTTTACATCATCTGCAAAAACCTCTATCAACGTTCCATCACCAGCCCATTCGTCCGCGTCAATAGTCTGATCAAAAAGCATATTGGCCACAGCCGCCACCGTACCACCTCTTTGAAGATAGTTTCTTGTTACTGGTGGCCACTCACTCACTTGTTCTTTATAGAAGTCAAGAACTGTTGCCATATTGGGTAGCCGTTTCTGCTTGAGACAACCAGCGATGTGGTCACACATATTGATAAAACCTTGTCTCATGGATTTGTTAGTTGTGAGGTTTCTCTGAACTGACCTCGGGAGATAACCTAAGACATCTTCGTTGAGCTCGACCCAATCGCGACCGCTGCAATCGCTGTCAGGATAATTGTTTAAAGTGTCATGCTGAAGCTCGGCTTGATAGCGTAGTGCGAGCTGCATCCTGGGACTAAGGAATCCACCAATGCACTGCCCGCAGGTGCAACCATACTTTAGTCGCGATGTGTTGCGGATCAAATTAACTTCGTGGACCCTGCTAGCCACTTGATCTGTCGCCGACGAGGCTGCCCATATGTCTCGTTCTGGGATCGTGTCAAGATCCAATATTTCTGTGCCTGTTAGGGCTGCGAGGCACGCAATGTCTGATTGGTGGAAGCCGTGAAAGTTATCCGATGCCCCTACTCCTAAATACCTTGTTCTCTTTTGCTCCAGTATTCTCTGTAGTGCTTCCAAGGGCGTATAGCCACTGACGTTACGTTTTTCTGCTAATTGGGGATTTTTGGACATAATATAGGAGATGAGTTCTGCTTTCCTGGCTACGGCGGCCACGTGAAGAATGGTGTCACCAATTTCGTCGACGTACACCCATAACGGTGCATCTCCCTCAACAGTAAGCATTTGCTCCACTTGACGAACACATTTCTCCCCGGAGGTCCGGGGGTCGGAAAAGGAGCTCAGGATCGTACGTATTGGTTCAGGGACTGTTTGCTTCTTTGACGGTTCTGGATCATCCCAATCTTGCGCTTTATCCAAATGTCGTGAAGGATGACTATCGTCATCAGTAAATGCTAGCCATCCTGATCTCCCTACTCTTCTGAAACCCAGTGATCTAAAGAAGTGATAAAACTCTTTGGATCGCTCGCGGACTGTGCTCAAATCTGGTTTCTCGTCATCAGAATCCAAGTCTCGAGTGAGACGTATCGGGCTGGCGAAGGCAAAAAAGCCCTCTGACTCTTGTCGCGCCTTGTCCAATACTGAGTTAACGAGTTTAGTTCCGAGGCCCTGGCGACGCCAAAGAGGTTCAACGTTAATCTTTTCGATCAAGAAAATATCGCTGTGATCAAGCTCCTTGCCCCAAACACCAGACCCTTTCCTAATCTCATGTTCGCAGTACTCGCGGTTCAAGCGGCCATACCTGTCAAAGAGCTCATCTGCGAGGCAATAAGTTTCCATAGAGAGATCGTCCATCACGTTCCAGAACTCATCTCTCATTATTTCACGTCTGATCAACTTGGCGTTGCAGTCAGCGACCCGATTCTGGCGTATATTCGCAAAGCCATTTATCTGCTTCATCGACCGCCGCTGTAACGATTTGAGGAATAGCTGGGATGAGGTTTCACTATAGGTTTCACTATAGGTATCTTCATCTGACGTGTCCCCTATAGGATACAGCTCGTCTTTATTCGTACCGTCGGAACCATTGTTGTCTTCTTGTTCGCCATCTTGAGAAACGATTTCGACAACGATTTGGACTTCGTCACTGTGATGTTGTGCTGGCATTTCCCCACCCGCTGCGCCATCGTATCCGTAGGAAGTCTTGACCGCTTTAGCGTGTGTTGTACGACTTTCGCTCGCGTCTGAGCTGCGATCTCGCTTAGTAGCATTCATGGTGTTGTCAACTCTGGAGAAAGTAGTCTAGAAAGGGAACTCGAAGAATGTAGAGGGTATGCTTTGGAACGACGCGGATGAAAAGGAAGAGTGATATGCCTTGAATACTTGTGAAGGTAGGCATTTACATATTAATCATAGTGTGGGAATGTACGATGGACAGCGCCTATGGCTACCCCTCACGGCGACTGCATGTCAGCCACCTTGCTATCCAAGAAAACAAGGGTTTTCGATAATTGTTGGTGATAAACAATGCCGGTTGCATAAGTCACCTGCCAAGGCTTTCATACCAGCATGGGGGTTGAAGCAGGTTTGAACAGGCAGCTAAATGTAATTAATCAACAATGAAAAAAAAAAGAAAAAAAAAACGTGTTATTTACAATGTCAAGTATCTAGAAATTAGAAGACTTTTTATTTTCTATACCAAATAGTACTGAATAGCTGTTTTGTCTTGTTTTGAAATGTTACTTTGTGTACGGAACGCTGCCTGCGGTGAATCCTCCAACATCTTTCACAGTGGGGACGCTTCTACAGAGCAGCTGAAGATCTTTTAACGCGGGAATAACAAGGATTTGTTTTCAAGGGCTTCGAAGAACATTCGTATACACAATAATTCCTTGCAGGATCTCCTTTCTTCGCCTATCATATGATTCTATCCGCGAAGCTGTCTAGGGGGGTGTGACAGCAGGCACTTTTATAGCCGCCTGCGATAAACCTTGAGGAAGAATGAACTTCAATACTTCCCACCGCACTCATAGGATGTCATGAAATCTTAGATGAAACCCAGCCGCTCATCGGTAGCTGTGCGCTCCTGTCGATCGTGAAAGATGGGTCACTTCCTCCCTGTCTCTGGAAATGTGGGAATATCTGTGTTAGACTATACCCCCAAAGCGACTAACATTGATGAAAGGAAGGAAAATCAATGGACACAGCCTTGCACACAAGAGATACAGCGAGTTTGATGTGATGGAAAGGGTGTCAAATACAAGCGCAGCAATATTAGGAACTTGGCACGAGAGTCTATGCTGACTCATCATACCCCCCTTTCTTGAACACCCCTAGGCCCCTCCCTTCTGCCGGATTACTGCGTGGGCTCACTCCAAACTTACCTAGAGTATAAGTGACCGCGAAATTCCTTATTTTCGTTCCTTATAATTGTTACCAACAGTGATATCATGAATTAACTTGATTTGGCGAAAGTTCTTCGAGGAAACCATTCCCACTTTATACCACAAAGAACCAGCGCTTTCAGCATGGCTTGATTCAGTCACCAGTATGACAGCACGCACTGCAGTGAATACCCACTCACCGGGATTCGCAGAAATAGGCATGCTTTCACTGCCGGGAGGATAGCCCCGGCTCAGCGGGGTTTGGTAGTTGATGATGACAAACTTGACGTGTCTGATATTGATGTCATGGTGTTTCTTCAGATGGTCCTTGACTATGGTCTCCGGATCGCCTCCGTAGACCGACTGATTCAGGCCAGATAACTGATACTCTGTTTCATTATCGGGATTGAGATCACACATTGAAGTCCCCTGGGGAATTCTCAGCTGCCCGTTGTCTTTGAGCGTCCAGTCAGTACATGTAGCGCGTATGCCTGCGGATTTGGATACAAAATCGGCAGAACCAGGCAGCATATTCGACATGACGGAAGGGTGGTGACTGTCGAAAATGCGCCCTCCTTCGTCGCGCAAGATCTGGTGCCACATATACAGGGGAATACCATCGATATAGGGTCCATACTGATTGGAGTTTGCATCCTGGCTGATTTGTAGAGCTCCCATGAAAGGTGCATCTCGCCGGGAATCATTGTAGGCCCGATGGGTCACCGCCTGTAGCATCTGGGCGCGAGATTCGCCCAGGGTAATAGTGATTCCGGTTTTTCTCTCGGCCCAATGAAGCCAATTGAGAAGAACGTTCCTGGACTTCTTCTCCGTTTCAGGAAGATTTGATAGGAACTGGCTGCGGTACGGGTCGTCATTGCTGATGTGAAGAGGATCATGCTGTTTCTCACGGTATATCAAGTCGTTGAACTTCTGAGCGACGCTGTGAGTCGTCAGTACTTGTCCGCCCAGCCGACAGTGGGCTCCATCCCGACTCATCCAGACAGAGTGCGGCGCCAATTTCATCTCTTGATACGTCCAGGCTGCGGAAAACCACGGTTCGTCGCGAAGCTTGACGCCATACCTATCGGTGCAAGAAGCAGCGCCAGCGGTAACAATACCTGCAAGGCCCTCCCGGGGAATCGTAAGTTCCCAATACCAGCGCCATGCCTGCTCGAACTCATCCATGGCGGCCTTCAATTCTTCGGCATTAAGAGACCATAAATAGACTAGCACGCCAGCAGCCTCTGCGAAGATAGCAGCCTGCTTATCTATCTCTCCTTTCGTCTCAGCTATTTCCTCCTCGGTCTTTGGGTATTGGTTGATGCAGAGTACATCTACCCAGAAGTAGCGTCTGCCAGGCATTCGGCGGAGCAGTCCTATTAGTTCTTCGATATCGAACTTGGACTTGATGTATGGATACTCATGCTTCTTTAGCTCAATGACAGGCACAGGCCATAAGCATCCAGGGACGTCGCGCTGATGGCGCTTGTCGGGATTGTCGGGCTCACCGGACCTGAATCTTCCCCAAGTGTAAGAAATGGCCACAAAGCCGTCCTCGAACATGAAATCCTTTGCTGGTACTACCTTTCCTAAGCGGCTATCATATAGATACCTTGGCCTGGTGCTCTCTTTGGACGACGCTTTCTTGCCGATATGCAGCTGTGCCACTTGTGGATGAATAATTTTCTGGGGTAATGTCAACTCTTCGATGGGAGAGAGCCGAACCTGCCAGCCTGCCAGGGACTCCTGTTGACGTCGAAGGACCTCTTTCCCAAGATTGACTGGTTGTTCCAAACTTGGCTCGGTAAGGTCACTGTAGTCTTCCGGGACTAGGTCTCGACGAAACAGCATTTTTGGCGGCACCGGAAGGTTCTGACTGGTGAAACCTCCGGAAGATGATTGAATGTTGTGGGGGTCGACCGGCTGCTGAACATTTGAGACATCTGAGACGTTGAACAGCGGTTGAGAGCTGTAGGGAGGATTCTGAGAACTGTCTTGGCCGCTGAGGGATGTCTCTCGCTCGCTTGTTGTGTCGTTCGATGGGCTTGCTCTTGGTGGTTTTATATTGCGAGTTATTCGACCGATAAAGCGAGACATGGTGTTGAAACTCGGATGTATTATATAACTTCTTGTAATAATATGGGGTAATTTGACACACAATTATGGAGAAGCGATGTAGATGGGAATTTCCTTGCCCTTGGATGGTGGTGGGAAACCAAAGACCAAACCAAATACTTATAGGTTTGCAAGCCTTGTTAAACACAACTAGTTCTGCTAACCCATACTCTATTAAGCCCGCGTTCAGGTACATAGTCTCATTAGGCAAAAGTGATTTACACCTGCATGTATCATGCCACACTTCATGTAGGCTGTAGCTGACATAGGCGCTTACCTGCATCTGCTTGTGATTCATGCAGCGCAGTGAGGCTCGGAGACATGGTTAAAGCAACTCGCCCCATCAAAGTATTGGACAAGCAATACCCGCCAAGGCTGACCTGGCTAGCCCACCTGCGTTTGCCACCCTTTTTGGCTGGGGGTGTTACCAATTTCCTATTGATAACCAAACCTACGCCACTTCAGCCGTATATAGTTAGATTTATAGCAAGGACTATACTTCTGCGTGACTTAGGTGCTTTAGTATTTGGCAAGTCTGGATGCTTATATGTAGTAACTTAACTAATAAATTAACAGCGTTGTTTTTTATTACGATTAAGTTATTAGTACAAATTATATACTTAACTTTATAAATTTATACGTTTTATATAAATTCGTATAACTTAAAGTATATTACTTAGGAGTTGACTGCTAAGTATATCTTCTGTATAGCTGGGAAATTGGTAGCATCCACAGTCAAAAGGGGCGGCAGACGCAGGTGGGCTAGACCTGGCAATATTGATTCAGCAGTTGGACATCCTTTGCTATATAAGTAAGGCTCTATTAAGCAGCAAAGCCTAGCTATGCCGCCATGCGTGGCATACTGCGGACCAATTATTCCCTGCTCGGTGATGATACATTATGCTTGCTTGTTGGATATCAAGTGCGTTAAACAGTAGGAACTTTGATAATTTTGTAGATCATTTACTTGAAATGCTTGTCATCGTAGGAAGCACAGTATTAGAGCTTCTAAATAGAGATTCCGGCATGCATGTGGTGATCGCTGTACTGTCTCATCCCCCTAGTAGACTTACATTGCTTTGTATTGAGAGCCTGTAGCTCTGCGGGGCAGCATAGTTGAGGCTAAAAATACCACGCAGTGAAATAAAATATCTTTCGAGCGGGTAGGTTCGGTGTAGGCTCTAGCGTGCCAAGAGTACCTGACAGGGCAAATCTTACTGACCTTGGGCCATGTACATTCATACTCGATTGCGGGGAGCGATCCGTGGTTGCCTATGGTGCCTTTTGGGGGCTCTGACATGCATTCAAAGGTGGCTATTTCTAGAAGCTACAGTAGCTTGTGGTGAGGCGCATACTGAGTAGGTATTCACCGAAATCCTCCATAAGGTCTTAGCATATTAGGCGACACTAGGCAGGGCGGAATATTATGACGCCCCTTAATGTCCTCACGGCTTCGCTACCGGCCTACGGCATGTAGTTATTGACCTGTGTACTTCTCATTCATTACTTAAAACCATTTATAGAGCTACCATGGCTACAGTCACGGCCCTTGCAGCAGTGATAGGGTACATGGGGGCTGAGGTTGCTGAGGACGACATGCTAGAGTGACTGCTCTGGCCTCAGAGATTCAACAATGAAACGAGCATCTCTACACTATTGCAACAAAGCCTGCTCATGACGGCTGGTGGGCCACTTCACAAAGCTGCCCTCAAGGTTCTGGAAAATCTGAGAGTTCAGGGACTGTTCACTGGGCCATGTCGCGGACATATGCTCGAAATTGTATTCTTTCCTGAGATGAAGATTATGCACTTCCAAAGGTGCAAACCGGAACGGGCACTCATACCCGAAAAATCACGCAACACCTTTTAGATTCGAGTCTTGCAATGCATCAAAGCCAACGAACATATGAAACTCAAGGTACCGAGACAGGACACGGAGCAACACCAAGTGAGCGACGACTACCGCTCACTACAACCTGTATATCATCTAAAGCTTGACATTGTTAAGAATGACAAGAAGCGTTCACGGGATGAGATATGCGTCAGGGAAGACAGAACGAACGTATCTGTCGTTATAAGCTGTCTTTTTAGCGAGTTACCTTCGCTAATAGCCTCCGTGGTTACTGGGTCCAAGCTTCATAACATTTTATTTTGTATTTATATGCTTATACCTTTATTTCTCAAAGTCCTTCTCATCGCCTTTTCGTTCCGTCGAGTCAATCTAGCGTCAGATAAGGATCTCCAAAAAGTGGCTAAGAATGAGGATAATCATATAGCTCTGTCACAAGCCTTCGAAGCTGCCGACCCGATCCATAAATTCATGGTCATCGAAGGCCCACAGCCGGTTGTCGTTCAGTTCTTCCGGCATTACGGCTATCCGAGGCGAGACCAGAACTCGCTCTGGGTCGGTGATCGTTTCAGGGAACTTGCATGCATTGCGATCGTCTGCTGCCTATTCCTATATTTTCCTGTTGGCCTTGCCCTTGCTCAGTTGTCTGATGAGCGCGCACAGTATTTATGGCTAGGTTATGAGCTGTATGCTGTTGTTGTTATGCATATCGTTCGGATCTTTGGTTGGCAAGATTTGGGACGAACAGAAGGGCGCATAGCCAAGCTTTTGGGCAACGGGAAGACGGTATGGCTGAAGACAGAAACTGGCTGTATGGTTTCTGCATGCTTGGTTGTCCACGGTGTGAGCAAAACATCGGAGGGAAAGGAGAAGGTGAAGGAGCTAATACAGCAATGTCAACCACAACAGCCACAAGTAGATAATCCAACAGCCCTACGATTAAGGGCGAGGGGACCTTCGCCATCCCCTTGATATTGTTGTCTACCAACTACGTATACTTGAGTGCTGGGTATTACACCTGCTCGTATTTTCGTGACGCAGCTATATCGCTAGACTTATCTCCGAGCCTGGAGCCCTGCATAATACTGAAGGTAACCGTCATCAATAGGCGGATACGTTTTATTCTTTTTTCGAAATTGGAGTGTCTGAAGGTGACAGCATGTTTGTTCGGTGAGAGAAAGGGTTGCAAGTGCTCTGTTGTCAATTGTGTACTGGAACTGAATGGCAGCAATTGTTTATTATTATAGGTGAGTAATATCTGTAATAGCTGGTTGCCTATCTACGTATTCGGAGACTACACGATTGAGACTTGGAGCAATGAAGTTGGGTTAAAATTGATGGCTGGCTTGGATTGGCTTAGGCATTTCCGTCGTTGGGGGAGAAGGCACGATTTCTTTTGTTCCCACTCCTTGTGCTACACTTATCGCTCTTTATTAATAGTAAATGCTTGCATTTATTCACTTGATTTCTGTTTTAGAAAGTTAAATATGGAAATATTGGTATCAATGAAATTTAATTAAACATGATATCTAACTTTGCATGCTTTACTCTTACGATTATGTAGCAACTTAGCAACTATTACGAAAAGAACATGAACTACCTAATGAACTTGCTTAGATTTCGTGGGGTGTGGCTGATTTGAAAGTCCTTATCTTATGGGGCGAATGTGGTATAGGGGACTCTATTTCCGGATGCCAGAACTTCCGGTCCTGTCACGACCTCTGGATACCGAAGGCAACGTAGGGGTAAGTCTTGAATACTTGTTGTCGCACAAGGGGCTCCAACAACTTCATCTACAAGCTAGAGATCTATATACAAAATACCCTCTTTGTTCTGTCGCTCTAGGGAGGCGGTATGAAGCTGTAGGTATCGCGAGGCTTCGCGAGAGTCTGACAGGTCCTTAAGGTTTCCATACCGACACTTCAACATTTGCATGCAATATGTTCAAACCAGCAATGCTTGATTAAAGATTCCATCAATCGAGTCGTTTACAGTTGTTTTACTGCCTGTATTACCACCTTTAAGATGCAAGTCGCTTAACAGCGAACGAAGAGAGGCTTCAAACCAAAGAGAGGACTGAAGGCTAGCGACGAGGATAAACTACCATAACGCCACGATAAGTCGACAAACACTTTTGTACCAGGTGTTCAATATGCATCATAGATGTTAGCATCTATGTGGAAATATATACAAGTGAAAAACCCAAAATATATCCCCTAAAGCTGTGAAGCTCCGGGCGATTTCTACTGAAGCCCATAGGTTTGACTAACAGCTCCAAGGCCATCCTTCGAGTACAAAGCCAGAAAGCGTGAAGAGTCCAGAGTGAACAGCCCTGGCCAATGTGAGGCAACCTGGCCAGTTACTGTACTTGGTCCCCATGTCTGTCCACCGTTTGTGCTCGTAACAACTTTCATCTGGCCATTAATAGCACCAGTGGCTCCGATGCTCTCATCTGTGTTGAATGAAGCCACAAGCGTGCCTCCAACGTTGATTACCTGCGGCGCAATTGCTTCGCCGCCGTTTGACGCTGTGTATACCCTTGCGCGCTGGCCCCAGCTTCTTCCATCGTCGTGCGATAGCACAGAATCAATGGAAAAGCGGCCGCTTTCAGTGTTTTCAAATACAGCTCTATTGAAATCATGTTAGTATGTTCTATACTCTGATGCACCACCTCGGTTTGATGTAGGACTTACATGAGATTGCCATTTCCGTCGATGGGAGCAACGCCGATCATTCCATCTCTGGAAGTTACGCCAGCACCCGAGACAGTGATGGGGCTTGACCACTGTGATATCGAATATTAGCAATTTGACTACTAGTTGTAGATCCAACACGATAACGCTGTAGCCAAAAGGGTAATAAGTAATGTTCAGTAACTACTCACAGTATAACCTCCGTCTGTTGATTGCATCATGAAGCCATCCTGATCGTCCTGGGCGTTTTCGGCTGAGTAGTAGCATTGCAAGGAGCCATCTCTGGCTATACGTAGGAATGGTTCCCAGAGCCCATTGAAGCCAGAGGCTGCACGCTGAGCCACGGTAGATAGATACTGAAAGGTTACACCGCCGTCATCGGAATAGGAGATGGTAATCCGATAGAACGAGTATTGTCCATTGGGACGGTCGTGATTTCTATAAGCGAATAGAATACGACCACTTGGTAACGTCAATGGAAAGGCATTATCGATGTCGAAGTTGGTTGAGTCTGCCCGGTAAACTTCGCCTTGGTGAAACCACGATATGCCACCGTTAGTGGATTTCGCCGTTCTCAAGACATGCTGGGTTCCATCTTGTGCTGCATAGCCAGCAATGAGACCGCCGTTCACAGCGGTGGCGCGGATGTACACGCCGGCAGGATCGATGACGTTCGGATTGCTTTGTTGAACGACTTGACTCGCCAACAAGGTTTCAACTAAAACCCTGCCAGCCACGGACGACCGGCTGAAGAGGCCGGAAGCGGAAGAAAAGAATTTGGATAGCATTTTGTCGATGATGATCAAGAACAACTAGAATCTGTGGAGGATTATATCGTTGATGTCGATCTTAAGAGAGCCAAAATCGTAAGCTTTATATAACCAAGTCGGTGCCTCCTTGGCACTTCTGCTGCTCTGAATCCCAAGGCTATGTCATTGTGATGCTGACGTTCGTTGCATCCTTGTGACCTTTTATATCTCTTCATGACCACTCGTGAGGGACTTGAATGTGCCAACACCTAACAGAACAGAGCAACTTAGCGTCGAATTGCCCATCGTGGTATTTTCGTTCGCAGGATGCTGTCTTGTTTCATGGCGTAGTCCTAAACGTGATCCTCTAATGCAACCGGGCACTAACCATCAGGCTGGGTAGGCCCGTCTAGCGCATCATCTTGGAGTTAAGATGCCGATTGAAGAAGGTCGAATTGCTGACGGCAAGACGTAATTCGTCGGACGGAGGTCAGGTTCCCAGGGTCACCGGGCATGTAAGACCTTATCACAACACTGCGCCTTATAGTCCGTATTATGGCAGTAAAATCCAGTTACAACCACTTAAATCGAACATTTCCTCTGCCAAGGCCGTTATTAACCCTGTTGCGGCACCGGACACATCCAACGAATTCCTTGCCTTGATCGGCAAAGCTTTCAGGTCTAGAAACCTGAAGACCCCGGAAACGGGGTCCCCAACTAGATCTACGACCCACGCGACAAGGCTCTTCACATGATCCTTGGCACTTCAGAACGGCACATAATAATTGATCGGTGTAGTTGTCGAGACTTATACTATGGTTTAAAATCACTAAAAAACTTCACAGCACGTTGCGACAAAAGTCCGGAGCATCCGATATGTTCATCCAAGGTCTTGTTCATATAAGAGCGAAAGAGACCAGCCACATCTCCGCAATTAGTATAGCAATACAGCGCCACGTGTCGTCATATGCACATTAAGAATTGTACCTACGTTAGCTAGCGTGGCATTGCTCAGTTTAGAAAGCCGACAGGGCCGACAACACTAATTATTTGGGTTGACAGCACTAGTATACCTTTGTGGTCCGCGCTATAATGGCGGCATCTGGGACTAACAAAAATCAGCTGACTAACTCAACTACGAAGCTATGAAGGAAAACGGACTATAGAGTGCCGCGACAACAACAGTTAGATGGTCATTTTAGAGTTCAATGACCCTATCACCAACATTACTGTCCATTCTAGCATCCTTCTATCTCGTGCTTCGAGAGCTTTTGACTCAGAAATAGTAAGCAAGCACGTGTTTTTGCCACCCGCGTTTTCCTATTTTGATAGCATGTTATTGTATCAAACGTTCTCATGTAAAGAAGTAAACATCGATAACAAAAAAATCACGATTCATGCAAAACAAAGAATGCAACGGAAAAGCCAATCAATTCGTCAGTGAAGCATAATAGGGGCCATCCAGGTTTTAGTAAATGACGTAGGTCTGCCCGTACACTTCTAGGAATATACACTGTCACTTAAATGAATGAAAGTTTCTCGGTCGAAGGTAACGTAGCTACCGTGGATTCAACGGAGTCTAAAATGATGAAATATGTAGCAAAAGAGCAATTCGGGCCGGATGACTTCCTGTTCACTTCCATTTCTTCACCCTCAATAAGGAAACTCTTCAACTAGGTCGTCCTAGACCATGCTCGCACACTACACCCTTTGTGGCGGTAAAGAGATAGAACAGTCTTCATCAAGCCGTGCTCGAGTGCTTGTAACAGCCTCGGCCCCCCATCTCAATATAGTGGAGCTTCTTTCACTCTTTGTATACCCGCTCTTCCGTCCATTGTGATGTTGGAAACTCGTCATACAACACAGAAACAATTCCCTTCACCAAATAGGCCGTGTAATTTAATGCTTATTTACAGTCGTCCAGTTTCATTCCTAGCCCAGGTGTTTCAGCTTTGAACAAATGGAATAAGCTCGTAGTGATTCGATTAATCAGCTGAACTCTTGAAGAGAGAGGAGACGAGAAAAAATATGAAAATGCAGAGAAAAAGGCCACCGACGAAGCGCGTCCCGAGCGCGAAGTTGAAGATTCGGCATCAAGACCTCCGTAATGCGGCAGCTAGGTAGTTCTGGGCCGCCGGCATTCTGTTTAGGGTACGGAGTAGTGGCTAACCTAGTTGATTTTTCGGATAGATAAAAGGATGCGAGGCTTTAACCTATCTAGGTAGGTGATCAGCGGCAGACCTACCTAGGTAGGTACGTAACATCCATTATCTTATCGGGCATGGCGGGGCTAGCGTTTAGCCCCTCCAAAGTACCTAACTACCTAACTACGTATCACGAATATTCACACATTTCTGACTCACAGCAGCGGAAACATCAATCATGGCGACTCCCGCGGCAGAGAGAAGCGACCTGGCTTCTCAAATCCTCAATGCGCTGGATAAGGCGGCACCTCTCTTATCCGCCGAAAGCTTCCCCGATTCCAACTACACCGATTTGAAGGCAGCGCTCGACAGATTGGCCTCGCGGTCTATGGTTGAGTATGAGACCATTCAGCGTGATGAAGTTTATTTAGAGGCTGAAGGCGAGTTGATTGCTACACATGGAAGCCATGAGGCCCGAGTCTTTGAGGCTTTGCGGGCTGCTGTCGACGGGCTCACAATCCAGGAGTTGGAAAAGACCATCGGCGACAAGAACATCTCCAAACTTGGCCAGGGCAAAGCCTTCAGGGACAAATGGATCACTAAGACCAAAGGTATATGAGACACGACCACTCGTGACCACATTACTGACACTCGACTTCAGAGGGCAAGCTCAAGGCTGTAGCCGACTCCATTCACGATGCTGCCAGAGAACAGCTGTTGTCCATCCAGAGCAGCCGGACCGTTGCCGACCCGAAAGCCCTCGCTGACCTTAAGAAACGCAAGCTCGTCCGAGTTCAGAAAGTGATCGACTTCAAGATAAACAAGGGATCCGAATTTGCCCTCGAGATACCCGAGGAAGCCACTGACCTGACGGCTGAAATGCTCGCCACCAATTCGTGGAAGACGGCTACCTTCAAGCCTTACAATTTCCAGGCATTAGGAGCCGACCAACGATCAGGTGCATTACATCCACTGAATAAAGTGCGAGCTGAGATTAGGAACATCTTCTTCGAATTGGGTTTTGAGGAGATGCCTACAGACAAGTATTTGGCCCATGGTCACCCGCTAGAGATACACAGGTACTTACTGGCTTTACAGCTTTGTCGAGTCTTGCTTCTGGAACTTTGACGCCCTTTTCGTACCACAACAACACCCTGCTCGCGACTTACAAGACACGGTAAGCCACCTTCCTTCTTGCTCTTGGATCAATCGTATTAACTAAGGTCCCACAGTTCTATACCTCTGACCCAATGACCGCTGGCATGCCATCTGATAGCGCGCACTGGGATGACGTGAAAGCTGTACATCAAGTGAGTCTAGAGGCCGTAATTCATTATTGGTCCTAGATGCTAATAAATGCCAGGATGGCAAGTATGGCTCAATTGGGTACCGGTACCCATGGTCCAAGGACGAAGCGCTGCGGTTGGTTCTGCGAACTCACACGACTTCCGTGAGCGCCAGCATACTGCACAAACTAGCAGCTACTAAGGGACCCGATGGTCGCCCTCCCCCTGCCCGTTATTTCTCGATTGACCGTGTCTTCCGCAACGAAACTGTCGACAACACTCATCTCGCCGAGTTCCACCAAGTTGAGGGTATAATCGCCGATTATGATTTAACACTTGGCGGTCTTATGGCGGTTAGTCCCTCACTGGCCCGTGATTAGCACAAAAACTGATCGTTATAGTTCATGGACCTTTTCTTCGGCAAGATGGGCATTACCGGCCTCCAATATAAACCTGCATACAACCCTTGTATGTACTGTCCGCGCCTCATACTCGGAATGCACACTGATTATTTGCGTCTAGATACTGAACCAAGCATGGAGATTTTCGCATATCGTATGTTATCCTTTTATGCTAGTACTCTGACATACCTGCTATGGCTGGTCGCGATTTGATGCGCCTATCAGAAGAACCATCTCTTTATTTTTACTTTTCGGAAGGCTAATACTCTGATCCTAGATCCTGGCCTCGGCAAGATTGTCGAGATAGGAAACAGTGGAATGTTCCGACCCGAAATGCTTGAGGCGATGGGTTTGCCGTAAGTACAAATCTCATAGGCAATTTGATTTCCTCTAGCCTAGCCCCTAAGCTTCCGCTATCTCTTCAGGAAGACTAGAACTAACTGATCGATTTTTGATAGTAAGGACATGCGTGTGTATGGTTGGGGGCTGTCGCTAGAACGCCCCACTATGATCCGGTATGGTATTAACAACATTCGCGACTTGCTGGGTCATAGGGTGGATTTGAGTTCTGTGCAGAGAAACCCGGCCGTAAGATTGGGAAAGGTTTAAAAATCAAAATTCCCCTGTGCCAGATGACAGGCAAATAAATAGCCATAGTTTACCATTAATGACTGAGGCTGTGAAGAGTTCAGATATGTGCGATGATTCGTTCTGTTGTAGATCTCTCTATTTTCCGGAATCAAAGATCCACTATAATATTCTCTGTGACCTAAAATGGCATTGGCGTTTCTACTTATCAGGCACGGTTATATGACTTACTCATCGGGAATATTGGTTCAAGGGTGCCGGAAAATATTACTAGATCTCTGATAGCGATGTTACACGGAATAGCCCTAGGTAGGGAGATGCAACGCTTGGTCAGCAATATCGTAACACCGATCTGCAAGTTAGTGTTTAAGCTGCGGTTCGGGGTTTGAAATAATTCAGCTAGGTTCGCCGCGAAGGGCAGAAGGAGAAAAGCAGACTTGTATGCCTCCTTGATGCCCAAGAAGATTATCGCAATATTTGAATACTATTTCCACGCCCTAGATACTAGCCCTTGTGACAGGCGATAGCTCGATTTCCTACCACCTCTTTGGACACTTAGTGTTAATTCTGTAGTGACTGTAATATACCCGTGAGCCCCAGCCAAAAATGTAATCTAGATATTACGCAACCCAGACAGGAAAAAACCAGCAAAATCAATTGGGAAACGCGTGATCCTATATTAAAGCAATAGATATCCAAGTAATTTTGAAGAAGGAGTGCCGATAAATTCAATGATAGACTAAATGGTAGAGCACTAAAAAACCGAAGATGTAGATAACCAACTTCCTATCATAATATAACCACAGAAAGACTTCACGTTGCCTGGCCTCTTGTACGTGTTTTATGTAAGCAACTTGCACCAGCACTATTTCAGTAGTTCATCTCTGTCTGGGTCTGCAAACAACCCATCATAGTATGAGTAAAGGACAGTCTGGGGCCGGAATTGTAGCTGTAGGGCAACCACACAATTTATCGTGCTCTCTGGGGATTCTCTAATATATGACTGTCATGTCAAGCCACATATAGAGTGCAAAAGATATTCGAATTTAACACCGGTTTCATCTCCAGTGAGAGAATAAACTTCACGCTTTATGGCCTCCACTATATCCTAGCTCCCGGTGATACCCAAGGAGCGAATGAAGTCTCTAGGTAGACTAATCCCGAACTGTAAGTCATTGAAAGACAGCGTCACGGGCTCTAGGTCGCCATCGCCACGGAACTTCGCCAGAATCCGGTGTTCTTCGCCGTGAATTCCACCATGAAGGAGGAACTCATTCTCATACCAGGATAGCTCTGGACATCCCAGATCACGCGCTATGTCTTTGGCGTCGAAAACCTCCAAGCCATCTAGCCACACAGCTATCACAACGACATTTCGCTTCCTGAGTTGGACCATCCTCCTTCTCCAACGCATCACTCGTGTCCATTCGCCAAAAAAGGAGATAAAGGGGCCCCCGGTACGACAGCTCCAGTCGAAGTGATCCCTGAAGGCGTCATAGTCCAGGCCGCGCTCTGGATCGCGAGGTATCATGGATCCAGGGGAGCCTCTGGAGGTGCTGTTCCCATTGAACTCGACCCGGAATCCTAAAGTCGGGTTGGTTCTGTACTGTGCGAAGGGATCAGACACGCTTCCCACGCTGCTGTAGTAGGACATTTTCGAAAGTAATAAGAGCGGACAACGAGTGCACAACTATGAAGGTTTAAAGGGGGAAAGGTGGAGGAGTTAGGAAGAAGAGGGTTATCCCAAGAATTTTTGAAGTGAACTTATAAGCAAAGATGGAGCGGGGAGTGCTCAACTTCGCTCTGATTCGGTTTGAGGCATTAAATTAAGAAGTGTCACAACAGCTAATGTACTACGTAGTCCTTGGAAGGGTATTCAATAGTACAATAATCTTCTTAAGCGTCAAAGAGGCCATACAGGTCAAAGTCCATTGTCCGAGCCCAGGCAGCGATCCAGGTCCGAATACACGAATATTCAAGTCCGTATCGTTATTATGGTATTTCTCTGTAGCATTCGGAGGCTTGAACAAAGACGATGATAGAAATCACTATAACTCAGAATAGACACGAGTAGCTGAATGTACGGAACGCCGCTTTGCAGATTAATTACATGATGTCGCCGACCTGCCCCTGGTAGACGGGTAGTTGCATTCCCGTACCTAAATATTCCTGTCACACGAACCAACCTAGGCACCCGTAAGTGTATGATAGGTTTAACGCTTAATAATAATGATTTAAATAAAAATGAAAATATTAAACCAGATACTCGAAAGCAAATAATCTGCGCCGCAGGCAACCTTGTTAATGAGAAGTAAAAGAGTAGCTCACTAATAAGTCTAATTTCGATTTTTCTGGTCATGGATGAGAAACCAGGCTATGGAGTATGAAGCGAGCCTTGTTAGACAAAGGCCGACTTTTCATATGCGGCCTTTGTCTGAGTTAACTCGGTACGACAACTATCTAGAGTCTGGCATAGTGACATAGCCGGACCAGAACATCTCGTCGATGAAGACTCATTATAAAACATGTATCAACAGAGGACGAGGTCAGTTTATGTTCTTTGTTCTCAAGTTATGAAGTCAACAAATAGGCATTTTATCGATGAATAGGACAGGCAAGATAATTATGTTTGATATGCAATATTGAGCACTTGGCACGAAATTGTTCTGCTGACTTGTTGTGGCGGTGCGACGGTCCGCTGTCTCTGACCGGGGTTTCTATTATGTTATGGGCTACTTTGTTGAACGCCACAGAAAGCGCACCTGATCCGTTCTTGGCTCTAATCTCTGCTTCATGTGCCAATCAAAATAGACCCTTGAACCAACTGCAATTTGCAGGGTTAGGTATGTTGCGATGGGTCGATTTTACTAACGCCATTAGTGCCGATCCCCGACCGCGCCGCTGAGACGGATGGATACACATGGATGAGCGATCACGTTCCTCCTTGCTTGGATGGCACGTTTTGGTTAAAAGACGGCCGGCTCCTTATTTAATATCATGTCACGACGCCCTCGTGCTACTCCCTCAGTTATTCCCGTCGCTACTAGTTAAATATCACTACACTCATTTGCGCCCAACCTCGTCGCTCGTTAATGCAATAGATAATAATAATAATAAGATGAAGTACACAGCTGCCGCCGCTCTCCTGCCCCTGTTGGCTTCGGCAACCAACATCAATGCCCGCCAAACCACCGACCTGAAATATGAGATCAGCGATTTCTCAGCAGCTTGCCAGGTTGACAGCACCTACTGTTTGTATGTCCCTCTAGCCCACACACCTTATACATATAATGTCATGACGACTTCGACACTAACATTCGGCGTGATATAGTTATGAGATCAGTATAGTTACCAGCGACAACCCCGAATTCAAAGTGAGCTGTGACGCGACGGGGACGAGCGAATCCGGCGACCTGCCCGCCATCAGCAAAACCCAGTGCGGAACGTACACCATCTCGGTCGCCAAGTTGGACGATGGCGGACTGGTTTTGACGGTTGGTTCGAACAGCGGACGGCTGACGGGATCCCACACCATCTCTGTTACGGAACTGGCAATCTCAACGTCCGGCGATCACTTCGTGCAGTCGTATAATGGCGACACCTCCTTCACCATCGATGTCAAGAGCGCATCGTCTGCTTCGACTTCTACCTCGGGCACCAGCACTAGTACCTCTACCTTCACTGCACCATTCCGCCCCTCCGCCTCCCCGTCCACCTCATCTATTTCTTCTACTGCTGCCCCCGAGCCATCTACTACAGGCTCTACGACATCAAGCTCCCCCAGCCCCAGCCCCAGCCCCAGCGATAATACCAATGGTGCGGCTCGGGAGAGCGCGTTCACTGGTGCCATGTTTGCTGCTGGTCTGATGGCCTTTATGTTTTAATTATTAACGGCGTGCGCTACTACTCCTATTCCCAGGACGCTAGGGGGAATCAGCGCAATGATAATACAGATTAGGGTGATGATACGGATCAGTGAGATAATGCAAAGAACCCACTTAATTGATGATTTCATAAGTATTCTTCAACACGATCCCTTCAACGTCTAAATTATTATCATTCTGAATCATACGGAGATTCTTGGTCGTCACTCATGTTGAAAATGGGACCAAGAGCATATGGCAAGATGCGATAATCGTTTATGCTTGTTGGAGAGAGGGAGAAACTGTAACACGTAAGGTGTCGGCGTTCTCTAATCGGGACCTGGATAGAAAGGAGAAATGGCATAACAGATGCTGAGATTACCTAAGTCTGGTTTAGGGGTTAGCTACATCTGATGAAACACCACATTGTCTACGATACTTATGCCAAGGGCTTGGGGAACAGTCCTTATTTGACTAATAACATTTCAACTCTAGGCCCTGGTTAGCCTCTTTATATGCAATTCTGGGCAGTGTTCTTATAACTAAATCTGAAAAGAGCTGCGACGACAACTTGAATTGATGCTTTTAGCCATACTTCGTGGGATATAGGGTCCTGTGGGTCACACGGGTCCTCTATTCTCTGATCCTAAACCTGCATTCGTAGAGGTTGACATACCGACTCTTGTATGCAATAACTAATCCTTTATAGTAGCCGTGTGAGGTGTGACTGATTATTATATCTTGGTAATTTCCTGGTTTTTCCCTGAAACCAAGCGACCACAGTCTTATTTCATGATTATTTCATTCTCGTATCATGGTGATTGACAATTCTAATTTTTCTCCCAATGTTTATTGTTGTGTGTGATCTTGTCTTGAAGGCGCGCGTCGATTCTGAAGTTAAGGTGTGTCTAAAGGTTATATAAAGTTCAGCCAATCCGGTCCTACCCCTTGACTAGGCGAACTTTAAGTATTTCCAAGATTTTCAAGGCTGAAAAGTAGCTATATAGCTACCGCCGAGCCGCGTATTCTGAATCCCTCCTCTCTTCCTTTATTTCCGTAACTAGGAATAGACAGAATCTCGTCACATCCGATTGCACGTATAAAATTGAACATCTCAGAATCAGCGTTTATCTACTTCGTAATTCGATCAACCCATTTTCAGAGCCTTCCGCTGATTTTCAACGGAGTGTTCTATTCTCATATCACCCAGGACTCGACAAAATCGTCTTTTACCAATATGTCTATTCCTCGGAAACAACTCGTTCAGTGCCAAGGTCCGCATGAGAAAAAGGCAATCTTAGGCCAGGACCCTAGCAATACAATTTTCGGAGGTGTCACTCCCCCGACAGCAAATGGCAATACCGCAGATGCGTTTAACAAGGAGATGATTAAGAGCATACGCATCCATGGTGTCCAAGATACGGCTCGTATATTTCTAGATAAGGCCTGTCCCGGTGATTGGAGTAGCAGCTGGGGCGTTGGGTACGACGGCGTACTTCGAAAGTGTGCGAACGGCGAACGGACAAACAAGTTACCGGATCCAGAACCCGAAGGCCGGAACCAGGAGTTGAAGATCATGGCGTCAATTCAGTTTCGCTTGCAGTTGGGCCGTTTAACTGACCATATCGTCAAGAGCCACGGGCTACCAGTACCCAGTGGAAAGGGCTGTCTTTCCTGGAACGAATGGGATTGGATGCAGGAGATGGAGAAAAAAATACCGAACTGGAGATATCGCGATGAGAAGATAGCAATGAAGCTGAAGGAAGGACGATTTATTTTTCAGCCCGGGCCAGGGCAAAGACCAACATGGATACGGCCCTGGCATTATCTCTCTGCAGCAATCATTGAAGCGCATTTGTCAGAGCAGAAGACGATGAACCTGATCGATGATATTTCAGTCTTTATAAGACAGTAGAGAGAATCCGAGGACAACAAATTCCTGGCACCATCGGGAGCCCTCACGCCCGATTGAAAGGTGGAGATTGGTTCAAAAGCGTTGGAAGACATATTCTTGGTTATTGCAGTAGACCGGAGCTGTGACGAATCGCCTGAACATGACAGACTATACGAGAGCGAGAGAGAGCGCGGAACGAAAGCGAGATTATTGTACACATTGATCTTCAGTTGACGCCTAGCTTGAAGGCGGGGACACGACATTCTCAATTTGACCTAGATTATACCGAACCACTTTATGCCAGTTTGAAAAACTCCAAGTTCCGTTTTGAAGCTTTCCATTCTTCCACAATTTTCCCATTCATAATGCCGTGAACGTAGCTGAATCGAAGAGTTAACGAAATCCACAATGGCAAACTGAAAATTGGGTCGTGACATTACCTATCGCAAACGAGAAAATAACATCCTCGAAATGCTTTTCTGAGGATGTAGGGGACACATCCGCCTAGAAGAACTACAACAATATCACCCGGCTCGATGCCGACGGATCCGAGCCCCATAAGTCCAGTGCGAGTCCGGAAGAAACGTTTCTGAAGGCGCGTTATATTGCCACTGACTTCTGACGAATTGAGATAAGAATAAAGCAATTCTTCTTCCGCCTCATATATCAAATATCTCAAGACAGTGCCAATACAACTACCTAAGCATTCATAGTCGTATTCCATTCGAAGAACAGTGCTATATACTGTTCTCCAGAAGGCCTCCAGGGTGGAATGGAGTCCAAAATATGGCACCTCTATCGATCCACTGATTGACCGCCTCCATTCTCGGACGGCACATGTTATTGTGTTTTGGTTGGCCTCTCTTCCGGTCTGTTCAATTGTATCAACCAGAAAACCATGAAGGCCGACTTCTCGTAATTCGCTGAAGAAAACGAAGGGCTTAGGAGACCTTCTC
Organism: Xylaria sp. Z34; assembly: GCA_037356055.1. Classification (NCBI taxonomy): domain Eukaryota; kingdom Fungi; phylum Ascomycota; class Sordariomycetes; order Xylariales; family Xylariaceae; genus Xylaria; species Xylaria sp. Z34. Next base: position 129,867 of record JBAWJW010000045.1, on the reverse strand, counting down.
TCGGAACAGGCACTGTAAAGTATCACACTAGTCTGCCCCACGCATCCGAAGGTGAAATTTGTAGCTCCAGAATGCCAGTCCGGAACCCAGCTTGGCATATATAATAACCTCTTGGGAGGGAGAGCGGAGTGTGAAACATACGAGAGAATATCTAATGTACGGCTTTTCTCCATATGTGCCACTGCAGCGCGAGTGAAAGTTTCGGCTACAGAAAGCCTGTTCGAGATTTTGAGATTAATAGTTGCCATTTATATTGAAAGTGAAAGTGATTATTTAGTTGAATAGGAGTGTTTTACTCTTAATCATCAAGTTATGCTTCAAGACAGACGTGAAAAACAACTGACCTGTAATCTGGAACAACGGGCTTGTCTCCTTGTAGAAGACCCATGATTCCATAAACGTGGTCTCGTGGGTCAGTCGCACTCGTAAATACTCCATGCTCCAGCAGCTTCAGAAATCTCCGCGAACTATCGTAGCGGTCATCCAGTCTCCTTATGCTCTCGATCTTTGAAGCGCACTGAAGCGAGCCCCACGCCTTCAGAATAGTTGGGTTTGCCGTAACAATATAAGCCAATTTTACCGAGTTTAACGCCGCAATCTTGCAAAATTCGCACACGAGCTCCCAGTCGACCGCAAGTTTGCCACAGTATATCGTTGCCTTCTTAGCGAGCAACACCTCCTGCAGCACCCAGACTCTCGACCACCATGGACGGGCGAAAAATTTACTTAATGCGTCCCATTTGCGTAAAAAGATAGGATTTTGTAAAGTTTCCAGGGTTGAGTCAACGTCGACGATATCGTCGACCTGATGCAAAAGTGGCAAAAGTGGGAACTGGTATAACAATTCAATGGCGAGCTTGTCGGTGTTGTTTTCCTTGCCGAGCCAAACGCACACATGCTGTGCAGACGAGTAAATCCTGTCCATATGTTGTACCTGTTCGTTGCGTTCGATAACATTGTTCTGGTCAATACAAATCGCATCGATCCAGAGGACCCTGAATTTTCCAGCCTGTGGATATCTCAGAGACCGAAGCGCTGCTTCCAAATTTTCCGTCGCTGCGAAATCTTGCCCGTTGACTTTGATAACTTTTGTTTTTGACGGATCTCCCCAGACGTAAGAAAGAGCTTCGTATGGCGATGATCGTTCGAGAATCTCGTCCCCAAGTAGACATTCCACAGGGGCAGAGGCGGTTGATGAAGGAAGGAGAACGATCAAGCGGATCTCTCCTTGGGATATTGAGCTGTAAATAAGAGAGGTGCGAGTAGCTGGTGAATTGGGCGTATCGGACTTCGCCGAGAAAAGATCTAGAAGTTCTTTAGCCATTAGCGGGCTTCCGAGAAGCACGCAAATCTTCTCATATTGATCATCTGGTAACTGGCCTCTAAGCTCCTCCAAATACTTGGCCCAGAAATAGTCGAATGACGCCTGGGTTAAGTTTGATATCTGCCTGGATTTGAGTAGATGAACAAACACATCACGGTTTCAAGGTCGATAATGATTTCCCTTGTTTGAGTTTCCAAGCGAACATGTTGAACTTCGTCATACTCATACCTACACTTACTGAATAAGAGGATTATGTTCTCCTCATCGATGCCAAGAACAGAAACAGGATCTTTTGAACATGGGTCAATTCCGCCGTGTAAAATATCCCTGGCGCCTTCGGTTATCTCTTGCATGACGCCTACTGCGCTTTCCTGCGCCATTACAGGGGGGCTGTGGGATCGACGTTAACGAGCGCACAGAAAGCGACGACAGTTTCATTAGATAATAGTTGTGCGATAAACCTTTGGAGGCAATGATATTAAGTTTATGCAAACAACAGTGTGGTATTTTTTATGAGCCAGAACCTCTTCGCAAACTGATATGTCGGGAAGCGAGATGCTTCGAATCGATACTGGTCAGATGAAGGCAATTGGTTTTCTTCCACCTCCATTCTTACACACCATGTTGAGAGTAGAACATGCAATGCATATCTGAGTCATACGTGGCGGTTTTTACACTTTGCCATGTATGTAATAATGAGCACGAGCTATATCAAGCACAATATAGCATCTATCGCGCCGCCAAGGTTGATAAAGGTTACTTGTGTCTTGTTCCAAGTGTTTCATGACGATCTCTCATACAAAGTCCTAATTCAACACCAAAACTTTCGAGTGTGCGGCGAGAACATGGAGCAACGTGAATTGACGCAGGACCGCCCGCTCGAGATTACTCTTGCGGATGTTTCCCAACCATCTGACGAATCACCTTCATCTATTCCAATACCTCCCGAAGATTCATCTATCACAACGAACTCTCATTTTGGCCAGAGCTCCGAGAACAGGTTGTGGTTCAAGGATATCTTAGCTCACCTTCATCAAGCTTCTGAGCGCGCTCGACCTCAAATTCCAGAAGATCCAGAAACGGGCTCTACTGCATCAAAACTTATTGGGCTATCATGCACCATCATGAATCTCTATGAAGGCCCACAGAAATGTTCATGCTGCATTAATTGGGTGGAGGATTACCCTAATGACCTCAAGGAGTATATTGAGGATACCGAGGAAACCAAGAAGCATGCTCTTCTAGTCCGTAATAAGAAAGGACACGGCACCGCGCGACCAATGGTGATTCATTCAATCCAGATCCAGAGTCCTATACTCCGATCTATCCTTCAGAATGTCTTTTGTGACTATCCTGGGATAGTCGCGGAACTGGAGATATTGACATTCGAGTCCCCTTTTCGGGCATTCTTTTATAGGCTCGAAGAACTAAAATCAGCCACCGAGAAACAGACTGACCAGGATACAGTGGATCACCTTGAGCTACTTTACAAAGTCATATCGGCAGACATGATAGACACTCTTCAGGTTCATCAAGATTTAGTCACTCACAATGTCATCACATACGATTATGTCTGGACACTGTTCCCACCCGGAGAATTAGTATATACGAAGATCAAGAACCAGGATCGTGTGTTCAGGGTCAAGAATGAGGTCACTAATCAGGTCACTCAGTATGGAGATTATTGGGAGCTTTCTTGCAACTATGTCAATTGGGACGGCGAAAGGTTTGTATGGAACAATCACCGGCTTCGTGTTGAAAGGTTTCCTGGGGCATTGGCGATCACTGACTTGGAGGTCTATCCATTGAAATACCACCGGCAAGAGGGAGAATTGAAGGAGAAGCTTAAACAGAGAGGCGAGAAGTTCGTGAGCCTTGCAGGGTATTATCATGTTGGCTACAATGGCCTCGCAGTTCATGTCGGCGAGATGGCATCTATCTTTAGCATCTTCGAAGAAGTGAATGTGAGTGCGATGAAATTTGGCGCGTGGAGATAGCATCTTAAGCTGATTAAAATAAGATCAAAGGGCGAATTGTTGTTGATGAACAAACCTTCAGCCAGTTCAATCCACAAGGGGAATCGAGTCTCGAGCCGCTAGCCGATAGAGAAGAACCTGTAAGCATTCCCGTCTCTCCAGGAGCTCGTTAATAATACTTAGGACCAGATGACTTTGACCTTCGAAGAGCTTTTGCTCTGTACGCCGGTCCTGAGGGGCTATTCACTCAATACCAAAAGATGGGGTCAGTTCGAAACAGAATCATGCATCTTCCAGTCTAACAATCCTTTAATAATTAGCGCAATTTTTCGTAGACTATATTCAGGACATCGCTTGGAACGAGAACGCATTTCCAAGTCTTGTGCTACCAGGTAGTTATAAGGAGGTAATCATTTCACTCGTCGAGAACCAATTGCAACAAAACGATATATTCGATGATGTTATGGAAGGCAAAGGTGAGTGAAGTTGTAGCATATTCTATCACAATGAATGCCAGCGCTCAGTAATTATAGGGAAAGGTGTGATTTTCCTTCTAGCCGGTCCGCCAGGGGTTGGTAAAACTCTCACAGCACAGTCAAGTAAGTATTTATTCAGCACAGCGAACTTCACGACGTCATCTAATATCATACAGTTGCAGAACACATGAAGGTCCCCCTCTACTCATTGAGCGCTAGCGAACTTGGAAGTGATGCACGAGATGCCGAGTACACGATTGAGGAAGTCTTCTCGATCGTAACCAAGTGGAATGCAATCCTACTCCTCGACGAAGCCGACGTATTTCTGGAAAAGCGTACGATGGATAGCCTTGTACGCAACAGGGTCATATCTGGTAAGAGACTTGGAATCCTTTCATATGCGTAATTAATTGATCATGTTGCTTTTTCCTTGTAACTGACAATTATCCCTCTAGTACTCCTTCGCATGCTCGAATATTACCAGGGCATTATGCTCATGACGACCAACAGGATTCAGGCCATTGACCCGGCCTTTGAATCTCGAATCCACATGACAATTAATTACCCAGACCTTGATGCTAGTACTCGTAAGGCGATTTGGTCTAATTTTCTGGGCATCTTAAAGCAACCGGCTCGCATATCTGACCCGGAAATTGCTTGCCTGGCGGAAAATGTTATGAACGGTCGCCAGATCAAGAACGCCTTCAAAATTGCGACCCTTCTAGCAAGTCGCTCAGGAAACTTGCTGGTAATGGAGCATATCCAGATGGCACTGCAAGTGATTCAGAATCAACCGGAGATTGAGCAAACACCGCCGTCCAAGAAGTTGAAACGAGACAGAGACGCGTAACGGACCTACCCTACATCACACGAGAGATTAGGGCAGTCGTCTTGGGGTTCCCGAATTTGCAAGTACGGGCGAAGCCGAGAATGTTTTCTTTGGAGACTGATGGGTACACCCCTTTCTAAGCAAATGCAGCACTTTCCTTATTAGTTTAGTATGAATTATGTTTCATTGTAAGACAAACTTATAGCTATTGAGGGAGGAAAACGAATTGCATGGGCGATTCGCTTCCTTTGAATTTTATTCTTTCTCGTCTATTTTGGTCGGATTTTCCATCCCTGGCTGATCAGCACAATGTATGAATTAACACGACTCTCGCGCCGTGGTTTTCAGCACTTCGCAAATTGACCCGCATGAGCTATTTCTGCTGCTGTAATTGTTGCATTGCAAATCTGAACATTATTTGATTAGTCGTATCGTTTTCGGTTGCAAAGCAAAGAACATCCACTCCACAAAGAGTGGAACTTTCCTGAATGAGAGCTGCAAGGTATCTATAGAACATCTAACCTCCCATCGAGGGTCATTTATACTCGCCATGACAAGGAAGACTGAGACTACAATATGGGTAAATCTTTTACTTGTGTTTCGTAGATTAGCGATGTATTTAGAATGCTGTCGAAGATTATTTTCGTTCATAGTAATAAAGTCCGGACTAGTAGACTCTAGGCTACAAAGATTTGAATCAAATTCACTTTTATTCTAATACCGACCGATCTGTACAAACTTCATTTAAACCGTAGAACCGTTTATGTATTAGTAGCAACTATCCTATACAATCAATGTACTTGGAGTCTTTCGGATTGCCTATCCTAAGTGTGGAGTCCTGACGGGTGTAGATGACCAGAAATATGAGAGACCAGTCAACATGAATTTCATTTTCATTACGTCGAGTTCGGTGTCGACAGCTGTGATACTTGTAAAGTCACATCTTGTGCTAAAACTATGGAGTTATGTTATAGGCAGGGAGAGAGTTCGGGATCAGATCAGGTAAACAGCAGATAACCAGAGCCCCTGCTGGTATGCTTATTTGAGAATCTCCTAGATTCGAATGTATTCCTTACCTTCTCAACTTCTTCACACCTGCCGCATAGCCAATTGTTCAAAAATTGAAATTTTAACCCATAAGCACCTAACATCGATTGTGATACCACGAGATACCCGAGCAAGTCGGTCACTGAGGGGTAACGTTTCTTCCATTCCCCGGTTTCGGTTTTAAAGTAGGCACTTGTGATCCTTTAAGTCATCGGTGACGTCCGCATGCCCGATAAGCCAAGCTATCGCATACGTAACACCTCTTTTTTGACTCTCACCGACTCTCCCGTGGCCTCACAACCTCTGCCATGTGATGTTTACGATTACGACGATGTCGGCAACGATATTTCGCACATACGCACTTTTCTGAAATTCCATAGTCTCTTTGACTGACGCGGAGAGTATTGATAGGCTCCTCTGCTGGTCCGTCCCATCCATGTCTTTGATCGTCGTGCGTAGCTCGCGGGCGAGAGGCCGGATCATCAGCTATGGGCATCTACGCCACGTGGACTGAGGCCCGTTTGAAAATAATAGTCCTTACATAGTAGGGACCCGCTAGATGGATCGTCCGGACTTTTACCATGGTGCTAGGTCGTCATATCCAGGATTGCGTTAACCAGGGCTCCACGCTGCTGTGTGGAAGAAAGCCCACTCGTTTCGTCATGTTGTTGGATGTTCAAGGCTATAGAGAGATGGAAGATCTTCAATTACCTCGGCTCACAACTAATTGTCAATCTTGTAAGATCTGAAGGTAGTAGTATATACTATTCCTAGGCAACAACGAAATAAAAATGTTACGATTACGAGTTCGAGATCTCACGATTTTACTACGAGATATAAATCTAGTATCTTCGAAATTTAATCTACTTCAAACCGTCCTAGCCTAGCTATATCCACAGACAAGGAAGTCGCCCACAAGAACCGAACTTCACAAATACCTAACCGACGCCACATACCCGTCCCCACGGGAATACCTAGACAGGATGAGGTAAGCAAGGTCCGTCCGCCCGCGATGACGAGTCCCTATGAGCCAAGACAAAGAGACCCCGAGATTACACCTAGCTACCTAGCCCGGGTCCAGCTCTTCACCGTAGCATCTCGTCGGGCAATCGTCGGTTCCTTCTTCTCGTCGTTGAGCAACGGGCCTAAGTCCCGGGAACTAATGCACACTCGCCTGACGATAGCATCATCAAGTTTGAAAATGGTAATATGACTCGCCTTTGTCTGAACGTGCATGTAGGGCTTACGTAGTTTGGAAGCGTGCACGACTTCCTGTGAAGGTACGGAGAGACGCAACGACATGCCTGCCTGCCGGAAGGGGTCAGCCTGCTATCTCGTCAGGACTGTCTTGGCAAGAAACCGACGATATCTACTTATGGCCAGTACTCGCGAATCGTCAGTTGAAGAAATGTCGCCCTACGCTACGTGAAGAGTACCGTGCAGCTACTAGGGAGGCCCGGGTATTAGCTTTGCTATTTCTGAGAATCCAAGTAAGCATGGATGGCACAGTCGTTTGTATTGGATACCTAAGCGAAAGGAGAGCGGGGCCCCTAATAAATAGTTACCGCCATAGAACCGGGTTATATATATATACTTAGTTCGCTAAAGCAAGTGGTCGATAGAACGAATATTTCCATGGGAGCGAGTATATGTGAGTGGATGAACCATGTGATGAACTGTGCTACAAGACGAAAGACTAATAAGACGACCGTTATAGCCTTAGAATGAGACCGCACAGATTATATCGTCGACTATGCAAGGAAGAAATTAGATCCGAGCATTGACGATGCTCACGAGGTTTACATAAGCTATCAATGCGGCAAATTGAGTTTTCTTCCTAGTGTGAAATGCAGACCTATGTCCAAACGACATTCAAGATCCGATCATACACAGCTACGGAAGCTACATTGACAGAATGGGCCAATTTTGCGACGGTTTTATGTCAGCCTCGTCAGTTTTGCGGTTGTGCAAAGTTTAGGTAGTACACGTGGACTTGATCACTTCGACATGTCGTCTTGACTAAGATTAGCGATTGGTCCGCTGTCGGGATGGTCAGTGCGCGTGGTGACGCAACGACATTCCCCATATAGGTAATGAGATGCGCAAGGGGTCCTGTTGTGCTGTCAAGAAAATGTCGAGAAGAGAGCGCTGTAATAATTGATGTGAATCTGGAGAAAGTAAGCGAAGTGGCATGAGGTGCTCTGGGTTCTTGTTTACTTGATTAAGTTGATATAATTGAGCTGTAAGGGGGTCATGCGGTTTTTAGAGATTTAATCTACGCGTGGTGATATTCATCATCAGTGACGATAGCAATAGATCTACTATTATCAACCCAAGAATAGGGGACTCGTCAGTTGTAATACTCAATACTTCATTGGTGACTCTGATCAGCACTTCGATAGTGGGACAATCGGATGGTAGTGTGACCACCACTGTGGCGATTATTCAGTCAAGCTGACAGCGCCAAAGTGTGCGACAATCTATCTGATTAAATAAACCGAAGTAGGAAAAAAAGCATAGACCGACCAACTGGCAATAGTTACTATGATCAGCCTCTCGGGTTGAACATTGAGATGCGGGCAACGTAGCATGGGGTCGTCAAAGGACCCAGATGGATTGGGTGGGTTCGACGCCTCATTGGCCCGCCCGAGACAACTTTGAATCGCTTTCTGCTCATCCGGGATAGGGGACGCGTCATGGGCAATTTTTTCGGCCATTTCTGAAGCCCATCCGCTTCGCTAGCCAGGCAGAAACCACGTGACATACAAGTCATACCGCGTAATCACCCAAGACATCGTGCAGAAATACCCCGACATTTCGACATTGAGCCTTAGGTTTGGCTAGATTGTCTATGCTACTTCTTCGGTTCCGAGACAATTGCTACCTAGAGTGCCAATGTAGGCGTAGAATATTGTAGTCGTACCGCTTTAATCCCCTCTGAAGAAAAGGAAGAGGAAAAAAGAAAGATTACTGATTCGGGTAATTTGGGGTTGAGGCTCTGTATTCATGATGCGCAAGTACTGCGGCGCGTGGCGGTACACGACAGCTGGCCGCAAGATATTTAATCGGGCCGGCGAAAAGGACAGGGTAAGTAGATCTAATCCCGAATTCCTGACCAACTGGCAATCGTCAGCCTACATAGTTCGCCAGTTACGATGTAGTGTACATATTTGCAGCCTTGTGTGTTTTGTCGTTGTGCCTTGACAAAAGAATGCGAAACTTCCGAGAAGTTGGGCTGGTTTGTCGATCAGCAATCGAATTCCGTCGAGGCGGCTTGTTTCGTATATGGCAGCTGCCTATTAAGAAAGGGTCCTATAAACTTTCAGGGGTTTTATCCGATCCAACAGCTTGCGTAAGAGCCAATAACTATGTATCGACGTGCTGCCTGCTTAGATAGGCGAACTTTTTTTGAGCACAGAATGCACTTAAGGAATCTGCACACATAAGACGAAGACATTGCTATAACGTGTTAGTTACCATGACTTTTTACAGAAAAGTTGATTCGGATCCGTATTTGCCCGTGGCATGATACGATATGCCCAGTTTACTTGGTGCAATCGTGGGTAAAATAGCAACCAGGTGGAGGTAGAGGAATAAGTCTTGGCTCGTTTCCACTTAGACCCTTTCGGTGGGGCTATGCTTACGATTCCGTGACTTTTGCAGATGGCTCAGCCGCCTCAGCCACGAGACCTTATATGGACGAACTATATAGAAAACCTCGAGTCATGCATGTTGTCACGGTCTATCACTGCGGTTAAATGCAACTCCTCAACTTCTGGTCCTTTTGGTTCCACCCCCAGATCAACAAGTTCTTTTATCCACATCTCGGGTGTGATAAATTCCTTGTAGTACTAAATAAGGTACGGTACCCTTACATTGTAGGTAGTGTAAGTCTGGTGGCGTCGTGGCGTCAGGGCGTCAGATACATATACCGGAATGCTGCAGCGTTGTCGTCGACGATTCATATTGATGCTGACGCGCAGGCTCTGAATATTAGGCCGACATGCAACTTTATCTCTTTAATACGCTGTTGAAACAGACCAGGGACAGAATACACATAGGTTCGCTAGGTCGGGATACCGACAAAGAAGAGACAGAGTGGATGCCAAGGGCAATGATTGGACAAAGGGTCCAAGAGAGACGCGCGTCACCCAGATCAAAGCCGAAAGGGGAGGTGGGGAGGTGGTGGAGGCTTTCCGCACATGCTAGCGTGGGCGGCGTCGTGTATTATAGTGGTTCTGCAGTGGTACGTGCGTAAGTAAGTTGCGGTGCAGGCAGGACGTTACAGCAGGCCTACGCCAGCAAGGTCTATCCGTTACCATCCATCGCAACACGCACACCACATGCGCAGCAGGCCAACGTAGTCCGCTCCACATTTTAATACTTTGTAAGTTACGTACACTTCACACATTATCTACCTCTTATACTTTGCGCCGGCATAGTGGCATATGCCAGGCCCATTGCCTGGGCCTGTGGTGCGCAGCGCAACGTATGTACCTGTGGGTACCAAGATACCCAGCCAAGACACTCGGAGACGGCGCAGAAGTCGGTACAGAAAACGTCGGTACCACTGCGACACCCTGCACGACGACGCTCGCAACCCTGTCCTGTGCCGTCCCCACCGGCATCGTCCATTTAGATCAAGAGATCAGGGCCCCATCCCCGTCCTCTCGACATCTCGATTGTCCATTATCTCGTCAAAACTCGCCATCTTCCCTCTCTCTCCCCCTGTACAGGTCCGTATAGTCTACCTAATCTTGTCCCCTCCCCGTTCCGCCGCCCCATCTTTCTCGACACTACCTCCCCTACCCTGAGTCCGCCTTGTCCTTGTCCCTAACTCATTGTACTCGTCGTAGTAGTTGTCACTGTCAGTCGTTCACAGTCGCTGTCGTAGTCGTAGTCGTAGTTGTTGCCGCCTACCTACCCACGTCTGACCCGATCCTATTACGCTTAATTCGCCTATATTCCTATCTATTTACAATATATCCACATTCACCACCACTCCCAACTACTAACCTTCCTTGTCGACCGACTGATCGATTTCCCTTCCCGAGGCGAGACTCCTGTTCAGTAAGGAACGGGAAACAAAACACCACCTAGAGCCCCGAAAGGAACAATAAGACGCCAACGAATGTCGTCGCGCGCCCATTTCGAGTGGTAGGGGAGACTGGCTGGCTGCCTTGGGCAATCCACGCACTTGAGCAAGCAACTCTCCTGCGCAACTACGAGCCATATCGCCTCTCGATTACTTACCTGCTCCCTCTTCGATCGCTGTACCTGTGTCCGGCTCTTGATCGAGTCGCTAATCCTCTCATCATGGCTGGCCGCTCCAATGCCCCTGACGGCGGCGACCTGGGCGAGGAATGGGCCCGCGATTTACGCCTCCAATTCGAGCAGCTTATGAACTCTAAACGACTGCACGATTTCCAGCAGTCTCGGTCACAGCGGTCACGGCTTCAATCGCCCACGCCCAGGGAACGAGCTTCATCCTCGAATCTTCGCCCGGCTTCATCAACGCCAGACGGTAGACCGTCTACATCCCACAGCCAAAGTCATGCCTCGTCGTCTACGCTTCCATCGTACTCTTCTCTGCGCCATCTACCCTTAATACCTACCGCACCTGCGCCGCACGACCAGTCGTCTCAGAAATTCCGCAGTCTACTTCTCGCGCTATCACAAACTCCGACTAAGTACGAGAATCCGGGGTTACTAGACGAGGCCCTGCAGACGATACCCCTAGACAGGATTTACAGTGAGGCCGAAGAAGAATCTCAGGTCTTGCAAGCGGAAGCTGAGAGTATGGGCGATGGTCGTAAGGCCGAATGGGGTTACCAGGACTGTGTCATTAAGGCGTTATTAAGGTTTGTATTACCACGAGTAGCTCTCACACTATTATTTGATGCGCACCTGTACGTGATGCTAATTCGGTATGACTATAGATGGTTCAGGCGGTCTTTTTTCTCATGGGTGAACAACCCGCCATGCTCTGTCTGCATGTCACCGACTGTCGCGAAGGGTATGACACAACCCACACCAGAGGAAAGCGCGTGTGGCGCTATGAGAGTCGAGCTATACCAGTGTTCGAATCCGTCGTGCACTGCTTACGAGCGCTTCCCACGATATAGCGATGTGTGGCGCTTGCTACAGACGAGACGCGGGCGATGCGGTGAATGGGCGAATTGTTTTAGTATGCTGTGTCGCGCCGTTGGTGGTCGTGTGCGGTGGGTGTGGAACGCCGAGGATCACGTCTGGACTGAAGTATATTCGGAGCATAAGCAGCGATGGGTCCACGTCGATTCATGCGAAGAATCCTGGGATAACCCACGACTATATGCCGAGGGATGGGGTAAGCAAATGTCGTATTGCATCGCTTTTAGCATAGACGGCGCCACCGACGTTACCCGCCGATACGTACGCAAGAGCGAGCACGCCCGTGAACGAAACAAGTGCCCCGAGGAGGTAATGCTCTACATTATGCAGGAAATCAAGAACCTTCGACGAAGCAATTTGAGCAAAGAGGACCGATTCAGATTAGAAAAAGAGGATTCGAAAGAAGATCGCGAGCTAAGAGGCTACGTTGTCGCTTCTATCACACAAGCCGTCACGAGGATGGTACCAGGCTCTTCCAGCTCATCAAGCAGCAATCAGCGGGGAGGAACCCGTTTTGGATCCAACGATGATCAGAAATTGCCTGCTGAGCAACCTGGTCGACAGAGTGGTAATGCTGAGTGGGTTTCTGCTCGTGGAGAGAACGGTCGACGTAACCAACACCAGCCCCATGATCCCCACACTCGTCGTGAAGACCGTCCGTGATATCATCATGCAAAAGACGACCTATAAAACACGAACACCCGTTTCGCCGTCATACCGACAGTGGATATTCAGGAAGTCGAGTATATGAGTTCCCTGAGCGAGACAATTGTGGTCTTGAATTCATATCCCACATTCAACTAGCCTCACGTGCTTGATGAACTCTGTCATCCAAGTCAAAAGCGGTCTCAACAGAGATCAGAAGCAAGTGTAGTGCACTAACATGAAACACCATGTCAAGTCGCCGGAGTGGCAGTGCACGAGGTCCCCCCCGCCCAGGCTACGCCGATCTAGGCATACACAGCTAAATCGCAGATTCCGCGACGCAACCGAAGCAGTAACATCTACTGTTCGACATATTTTACATTCTTAAACCTAAACCTATTCACACAGCGCATCTCGCCACAATCATTTCATATTTCTGAAGGCTCATGAATCCGAGCATCTCAGTGCATGAATTTAACGAACAAGTCACGGCCTTATCATCGACCTATCGATCCCACGACCTACCGACTTACCGATTTACCTATCACGAAACCTATTATTCTCGTTTGTTTTATAGTCAAGCGCATACTGTTAATCAGACCTTGCGGCCTGGCGCACCATTTGTACCTTCTACGATACCTACTATATTGATCGACTTTGACCGTTTTCATTTGTCGTGGCTATCGATGCTGTGGTATAATACCCAGCACTTTATATATGCATTGGACAAAATCAACGGCGTCACGGGGAATGGATTTTGGACGAGGCAGCATCGTATATATTGTCTTTCTAATCTTGGAGATTTGGAAAGGATGAAGGAGAAGGCGGATCTCTTTGGGCCATCCTGGCGTTCCGGATATCTGCATGGGGCGGAAAATATGGACGGATTGATGACGTTCATGGACGACGTCTGCCACTGGCGGGGGCGGGTGTTTTGCATATTGTTGTGTATCACTATCATCAAAAGAAATCGGAGGTGACTTCGAGTACCACTGGGCGGCAGATGGTTATCAACGTCCGGGGATAATATCCCGAGATGGCTGTCTAACCGATGAGAAATTCATCGCTGTTTTCCAATATCAGAATAGACCAGTATATTGATTCGCGTTCTATCAACTGCGTTGCTGCAAGTCAATTTCTGAGGCGCCTTGTACATGGTTTCATTAAGATCATCTGTGCATTGGAATCATCCAGCCACATAGAAGGGATAATAGAATGATGCGGCTATTGCTGGGATCCTTGGACTAGGCTGCTCGACTTTCTCCAACGGCTGCGCTGCGCACGCGGACGCGGTGGGTGAATTGCAACACACATTCTCCAACGCAGCATCTATCATATATACAGTTCGTGGGGGCTCGTGGCTTATCTGCGATAGGTCGCAGGAGGCTCATTTGGATATATGAAGTGCGGTAAATCTCCAAGATAAGAGTTTCCTATCATCCTGATAATAGAACGTCGGTGCTCGGTGTTCAATATCTTCCTCGATAACTTACAATATTGCTTGCTACGCGTAAGATCTCATCTATCTATCTATCTATCTATCTACTCATCCCTACCTACCGATCTATCGCGGCACTGAGTAGACAATCTACCGTCTTCCATCTCCTCGCTTGGGTACCTAAAAGAATTGATATCAATATAATTCCCAAGACACACGGTCTGAGAGCACAAAGTCGGAGTCGTAACTGTATGCATATCCTCTCATGCGTATGCATGCATGCAAGTTCTGCTTTGCTACGGAAAGTAACATTTCCAAGGCGACGCAGATTGCGTTGCGTCGTCACCCCTTTTAGGTTCCTGTTGCATGTTGGTCCATCCAGCCGGCTCGGAAGCTGGGCCGACCCCCGACGTTCCAGTCGTTGGATGGATGGATGGGATGCCTTTTTGCTTGTATGGTTACAAGGAGGATTGTTTGGAGGGTTAGAGGTTTAGGTAGGTAGGTAGGTAGGTAGGTAGGTAGGTATTTGCTGTGGTGGAGGCTTGGAATTGTGAGGTCGCGCTTGGCGGCTTATTGTTACTCTTGTGTTAGAATGAAACGTGTCGAGTCGAGGCGATTGATTGAATGGGATACCTATTGTATCCTGATCGAGAAACAAGGCTATCGCGGCTTTGATGTTTGCCTCGTTGGGCGTTGACGTCGTGGCTACGTAACGTATTGCGTTGGATTGTCCCTGCATTCTGGCGAGAAACTCAAGGTAATCGTTTCAAGACATGCCATTGCGAAAGCGTCCTGAAGTATTTGGACTCTTAATAAGCTTTGCTGTGAGTTGTCATGGCATACGTGACACATTGCGTTGTAAACATCCTGATTAAGCATAAGCCCGTGTCCACAAGGATTGGATTTGTGACATGTGACATGCATTGTTATCCTATGCACGATCTTCTCACCAAGGGGCTTAGCTCTCTTAGTCTTTCTTCGCCATCCACCAACAGCCTCTTTTCTTCGCCTAGCGAGGCCTTCCTTGTTGACATTCTCGCGATGCTTCCCATCTGCCTCGCTTAAAGTGAGCGCGTCAGCCTTCTACTTCCCTGCAAAGTTTCACTCTCGCTGGCTGTTGGCTTGCATCATTCAACGTGGTGATATCCAGTAGTGCACTGCTCACCAAAGAGTAATTTAGAGTTCCGGCTTAGGGCGCCCAAGCTCGTCGAGTGAGTCGGCTTGTTGTGAATATATGACACTCAAACCTTTGTAATAATAATGGTCAAGTCGAGATCAATAAGCTGAAAGGCGTGTTAGGACTGCGAGGTTCGATTGAGTAGGCGTGCAGACATTCTAGAGGAATGAACGCGTTTCAGTATTTGCCTTGCCGTGGAGGTCGTTTCAAGGTATATGTAGTACATGGACACATACTTAAGCTGCAATGCGTCTTGTATACACAAGAAGGATTCTCTAGAAGGCAAGGACACAACTTGGTACTAATCAACCCCAGCGAGTTTAGCATTAAGTATAACGTGATGTTAAGATTCGTTGTAAAGCGCTGTCTTATAGTAGCATACATATACGAGAATCAAACGCAGCAAGAATTTTCTACTATACATTGATATCCCTATTCATCGCTGTCAACGCTCGGATTCATCCTCCCCCAAATACCTATCAGACAGGTCCATCTCAAAGAGCGGCCGTTCGACAAGAGCGACTTCTAATGTCTTAGGTTTGGCGCCGTGCAATGTGACCTGTGTAGAAGCACCATTCTGCTGCTCTTCCATCCCATCACCTAGAGGTACGATGCCTAGAATTGGCCGATATTTGAAGGTGTGCCAAAAAGCAGGACCTTCGCTTGGTTGAGACTCCTGGAAAGTCTTTCCCTGGGTCCCCCGGAAAACTGCTAATTCGCCCTGAACTTCGTCGTCGGATTCGTCGCTCTCGCTGTCTCCGGCGTGGCTTGTCTCGTCTTCATCTATCGGATTGAGAACAGGCCCATCAATCGGCAATTCTTCAGTTTCTTCTCCCTGAATATGGCGAAGAACCTTCGTTGGACCTGCAGCCCCTTTCGTCATCTTATTACCAGCACCGCTATCTGGACCTCGCTTTCGTTTTCTTCCTTGCGCTACCAACTCGCTCCCTGTTACCGGGCTAGTCGCGGTAGGTTCCGCTAGATCTTTTGTTGTATCAATCATGAAGAGGTACGTATTTCCGTATAGCCACACTCTATCGCCAGACCAGAGCGCTCCCTTCACAAGATCCCGAATGTCTCTGAATTCTGAAGGGAATCTGGAGACAGGGTTGCGCCTGGACCACGCGGTAAGAGATCCGACAGTGGGATGCACGAGGATAATTTGGGGTTTGGCGGTAACGGCTAACAAAGTATAGTCATCTATTACATCGTTCTCTGCTGTTGTCGTTGTAGAAGGAATATGATTAGAGAACGATAAAACTGTAGGAGCAGCGTGTAGTTTCGGGATCAATGAAGTATTGGGGTTTCGCCTCCATTGAATGCCTTCTGTCATCTCCACATCGTCTTCGTTATCACTGTCCGAGCTATCATCTGAAGCTTCGTTCTCATAAGCATCGGCTGCGCCGTTTCTCTCGTTTTGTAATGCCTGGGGTTGTTGGCTAAGAATCCATGTGTCGATGTAACCGGCTAGATCCGCAACGGCTAACATTCGGCTATCTGGAGAGAAGGTTGCCTGTGTGATTGTCCTATCATATTGTCCAAGGCCACCCATAGTATTCTGCTGAGGTATCTGACGTCTAAGGCGTTGTAACCGGATGGTCTTTGGATGAATTATAGGCTTCTCTGAATTGGAAGATTGCTGGACACGTAGAAGTGATACGCTGTTTCCGGCCTGCACGAAACACACCCACTGGCTGTCTGGAGATATCACGGTCCGCGTGGCGCCAAGAGTTGCGATTTCTCCCTGTAATTCTACTTTCGATATCTTGAGTTCATCCCAGCGAACGCCATCGCGAGGCTCGAGATGGAATGCTTTGATGTCAGATGTGGTAGAAACCACAAGCAAAGATCCGTCGGCACTGATAGATGCTGCTGTGATGTTTGCTTCGCCTTTTATTAACACACGAGCCAGAAGTTTCCGATTCTTGGCCACGTTGTGGTCGTCACTCGGCTGGTTCGCTAAATTTTCTAACGAATTTGGAAGTCGCCAAATAGAAACTTCGCGATTCCACCAACTAATGATTAATCGGCTCTTGTATGCGCTCTGTAAGGGTGGGTCTTGAGGCAGCGATGATAAGGCGCGATGGTTCTCCATGCCAGCTTTTTGGAGGGGCATAACAATAGGAGTGGCGTCGGGTCCTGAATGCTAGTCAGTGTCGTACTTGTCAATGTCAATAGCAAAGTTGCGTACCTCCTGAAACTACGACACTCATACCTTGGCCCTCAAAGGAGGCCATCGTTTTCACATCGTGATGGTGATATCTTCTGTGAAATACCTTGGACCATCTTCCAGACCCAGCAGTTTTCCTGAACACGGCAGTTCGGCGATCCATACCTCCAGTTACGATTGTAGAACCATCAGCGCTTGTGACGAGAGAGAGAACATCGGAACTATGCGCTTTGAGCCTCTGGGCTTGTGTGTAGGTGTTCCCATCCCATATATGAAGCTCGCCAGTCGAATCGCCGGAAACGATGTCTCCTCCATCAAGGCACTTCACGCACCAAGCGATGATTTCCTTGGCGCCACTGACAAGATCCGAACCCAATGTCATCTTGGCGAGTGTCGTACCGTTTCGCATGTCGTATACGAGAATACAGCTTTGGGATGTGCCGACCACAACGGTATTGCGATTTTTGAACGCAATGCTAACCATCTTAGTTTTCTTAGAAGAAGCTCTCGCGAGAACACGATCGTAACGTAGTTCGCCGTCATCGATGTCATATAAGACCAAGCTCCCATCCATGGTACCCGCTACAAGTTTCTTGCCGGTGTTATAGACCTTAGTCTTAGTCTTGTCGCCACCCTTCCCGGGGATAACGAATGGCTGGACTCCGAGACACCATATATCGCCATGTGTGCCGCTTGATTGATGTTTTGGCCGGCCTTTCTCGAGATCCCACTCCGTGATAGTGCTAGAGTAGCCGAAGCTAAACAGCCTCAGGCGGCCAGGGATCTTCTTGCCATCCTGAAGCGTCTGTTCAGGCTCTGTCACCCAGACCAGTCCGTCTATATATTATTAGTCCGGTATTGATGTTCTAAGAATAGGGTGACTTGCCCACAGTACGGTCCTTCCCTCCGCGTATTATAGTTTCTTGGTGCCATGACCCGCCGAGGGGACTCCAGATCTCGATATCACCGGAAGCACGGCCGATAGCTAAGCGAACAGGTGTACTCCGTTTGAAGGCGACAGACTGGGAGAAAGCGACACAATTGATAGGCGCAGGATTGTAAGGTACATATCTGATGCGATGAATATCCATTGTTGCGATTGAATCCGGCGCGCCGCCACCTCAACGGTGATGCGGTATTGGAAAAGTGAGGTAAGTTGGTAAGTTCTTAGCCAACCATAGAGATATCTAACCCAAAGAAGATAGGATCTGAACAGGCAGCTCGTCGTTCAATCATGCGTGTATCACCAAACCCGAGTTCAGGTGAGCGTGATCTTCGAAGTATGAACTTTTTTTTAATTCTGCCAGCTAGATGGGAGCTGGAGCCCCTGCATCCCCATTGCCCCACCTTGATTCAAGCTCACCGCCTTCTATAAGTGGGCTAGCGCTAGCACCCACAGTCTTATCTCCACCCGCATTTAACTGGGTCTCTTTCAATCAGTCTCCTCTCCTACAGCACTCTCTTCATATTCCTTGGCAGCCGATTGATAGGAGCATACATGTTCAGGTGAGCTGAGACTGGAATCAAAACTTATAATCTCAATTTCATCAATTCACATATAACTTCATTCCTCATAGTCCTAGACTATTTTGTACAGGAAACTGACTTCTCATGATGCGCTATTAGTATCATGAGATCACCGTAAGGTGACCACACAGAAGAAAGCTCACTTGAGGTTCACTAAGCAAATCAATTCGTACCGCCTCAATCCTTTTATTTTCTCTGTTAGAGCCCTGAAATACCGAATAGTAGTTTAACTTATTTCTTGCTTAAAAGTTCAATGGCAGTAAGCTTGTCCCACCAGGAGCGCAGAATTTAGTTGTATGTTCCAACATCCTAAACAAAAACTGTTGTCATCTGCATTTAATCTCAAGCGACACTTTCACGCGCCGCTTGCGACTCATTGTCACTGTGTAGAATGGGGGCTTGTTGTCTTCACATGCTAACCGATCGCTAAGCAGGCAAATTCCAGAGAGGTTCAATCGCCTCAACCCCTCCAACATGCATCTCAAGTTAATTGTCAAAACATTCGTGCACTAATGTCCTGGTGGCATTTGTCTGCTCCCGATCAGCAACCGGCCATTGCTCGATTACCACTATTGGCCCCGAGTCAATCAACGACCTTGATAAAAAGCCATATTACGATGAAACAATGATAATGACAGAACCGAATATCCCAACAACAAGTACATTATATGCCGATGTAACTATTTTAATAGCGAAATACTGTTACGTACGGTGTTCCCCGTAAATGATTTGATAATGTGCTATTTTAAGGATTGATTTTAGTCGTCAGGATCAAGCTAACTTAGGTCTTGGCGCGCTGTGTTGCCACGATCATGTCCAAAACATGCTAGATTGCCGGCATTTCAGAGGCTAACCTCAGCTTGAAGGTTTCCAGAAATTTGGTAATTTAACATTACTAAATTTAATAAATGCTATTCCCTTCACAGGAGGAGGCTAGTCAAATTCGCAGCAATCTGATGATTATAGCACTGATTTAGTATGCCATAAGCTGAGGTCTCATACCCTTTTGGTTTGTATGAAACCGAACGATCAAAAATGCAGGCAAATGAAGAGGATTCGTTATGAGGTCAGCACGATCTCCGTAGCACAACACTAAATAATATGTTCCACGATCTCAAAGATTATAAGAACACGATGTTACCCAGCACAGCCTTTCAAGTCATCACTTTGACAGCCAAATACACCAATCGATACTCACATCTTCCGAATTAGAACCCCTGTCGTCACGATGCCGTCAACAACGATACCCAGGCGCACTTCCATAAGCTCCCTCGCGAGCGCGAAGACGCTCGTCGAAGAAGAGTATGACGAAGAGCGTCCCGCAGAACGTCCCACAGAACCCGAGCGACAAACCAGAACTCATAAGCGTAACAAAGCCAGCCAGAGCATTGCACGAATCGGAAAACGCATGTCTTGGCAAGGCGTAGACCCCAGCACCCTCGCGAAGATATTCAGATCGTTCCCTTGCTAGGCAAATACCATACCAGACGCGATTGTCCTTTTCGCGTCGTCATACTATGAATATTGGCGGACCGCTCTCGGCCTGAGCTGGGAACTAGCGGAGTTCTCTTGATCATTCCCGCTCCTGAATAGAAATAAGCTCGGAGAGCCCTAATATTCCCCACCCGAAACCGGAGCTACGATCGGCGTCGCTTAGTTTGAAACCGGAATCAGCTATGGGCAGAAGATAGCGAAGGTATCGGCGGTGATCTCCCGTTCCCGTCGCATTTCAACGACACCTACGAACGATCTAAATCGGGCACGCGTCGGCCCCGTGCGCCTTGGCTCGCAGCCGGGACCAAGTCATGGTCATATAGTCGGATACACCACGTCAAGATTACTCGCATTTGAACATGGAAGACGGCATGATTATAGAAAATGAGCAAAACAACCGACATCAGCTCCAAACCCAAAGATTATGCTTTGAACTTGGGTACAGAGGTTGATGCGAGTACGGAATAATGAATTACGAGACAGAATGAGATAATAGAGGACCTGGTCTTGAGGTTATGGCGTTTAACGTCCTCAGGAACCAAGTCCTTACTAATTGACGTGTTTCATGCCAATCATTCGGGCTTCGCTAAGCCACGTGGTCAGGCTTTGTTTAACTATTTATCATATCATGCATCGATCCGGATCGGCGGAGTAGTATTGTGCCTTGAAATAGTTTGCCGCGTGTTGCAATTGCTCATACTCAGCCCTATAAGGGTTACGGCAGACTAGCATTAGGATTGCTGGCACAAGAGGGTGTATTTATGTCCCATACCTAAGGTAGCATGTTAGCGGAATATAGTGGCAGTAAAACAACAAGAACGGAGCTCGATCTGCCGATACTACCACCGAGAGCCAGTGGGGGCGAAGCTTCGGTCCCGAGCGCTACTGGAGGCATCAATACGATATCCATAATTGAGATCCTTTCCGGTTTCTGAAACAAAATAACAGAGAATATCGCCGCCTTGAAAAGTCCGCCTTGCCGTCAAAAGACATCATATCCGTCTGTGGAGAGGGGTTACCGACTGACACCCGCCGATCATAACTCATTTTGGCATCGCAATCCGCCGAAGGTCGCCCGCCGAGCTGCCTTAAAGAGCTATATGGTGTTGCTCTCGCCCAATGCTAATGTACGCCTATGTAGCGATGAAGGGATTGCGCTGGCATACGCCTGTATGAATGACTTCAGAAGTAACGTTAAAGGGTCATTCTTCACTCGGCCAAGTCTTGTACAGCCTCAAGGGAGTTGTGAATGGGACGCTAGTCATGGAGTTTTCCCCAATGTGGCCCATTAGGGCGTTTACTTCGATGAGTATAAAGTTCATAATTGAGAACTAGTCTCTCTCTTCTTCTGAGCTCATCATGACGTGGTGCTATAATCGTGCTTGAACAACGCGACCACTGCCTACGATGCATCACATCTTGAAGTCTGCCCTCGCGCTACTAGCAGCGAGCTTCAGTATGCTAGGCACAGCAGCGGAAGCCAAACTAGTGTTCGCGCATTACCTGGTAACCGCCGCCGAGATCTGCCAGTTCTCGCGTATCGTCCGCTAACTGACATCCAGGTCGGAGGCATAGACCCCAACACAGATCATGCCCAGCAAGACATTCAGCAAGCGGCAGCGGCAGGCTTCGACGCCTTCGCGCTAAATATCGGCGCGCCCGGCGCAGACTGGCTGAAGAGCGCCGTGAACCAGCTCTTCGACTATGCTGACTCGAGGAATGACTTCAAGCTATTCTTCAGCTTCGACTTCTACCAGACGGGTGACATAAACGCGCACGCGGCCCTGTACACGCAATTCGCCAATCGCCCGTCATACTTGCGCTACGGCAACGCTAACCTGCCCGTCGTGTCCTCGTATAGCGGGGGTGGCATCGGCGTGGACGCCTGGAGGAACTTCAAGACTGCGAATAACGTCTACCTTATCCCTAACCCCGAAGCAGACGGCAATTACTACAGCCAGCCTGCGACGTTTTTCCAGAACTGGGGCGGTGTCGTTGACGGTGTGTTCAGCTGGGAGACGAACTGGCCCGACGTGTCAGACACACCTGGAACTAACGTATCGTCGGCACGCGACGAGGCGGTTAAGAAAGCGGCTGACAGTGCAGGCAAGACGTATGTCATGGGTATGTAGAAGCTGGCATTGTTCTTCGTGTGACCGTGAGCATATGTGATTGATATGTCTTAGGTTTGTCTACACTCCAGTACAAGCACTGCTGTGGTGACTCCTGGTACCGTAACGGCGAGACGACTCTACTGGAGCGTATGAATCAGATCTTGCAGCTGGCCCCAGAGTTCACAGAGGTGATCACCTGGGTAAGCAATCTAACCCCCTTCACCCATCACTTCCTCTCTAGAATCGTTCCAATCTAGTGCATCTAAGCTCAGTCTATGACTAATCCTTCCCCAGAACGATGCCGGAGAAAGCCATTACGTTGGCCCTTCTTGGCCCGAAACTGTGACGCCGGAAATTCTCCAGTATGGAGATACCGACAAGAACCCTCACACTGGATGGCAACCGCTTATCTCGTCCTTCATCGATGCCTTTAAAGCCGGTGCGTCGGACACGAGTGCCATGGTTCCCGCGAATGGTGCATCTTTCGCCGGTGCCTTATGGTACCGCGGCGTTCTGAAGTCATGTATCAACAACGGGGGTGACGGCACACCTCGTGGAAGTGGCGGGGCCCGTGATACTATCGTCTATGCCGTTGTTCTGCCAGCCAATAGCCAAGGCTTTCAAGTTCGTGTGTCTAGTGGCGGGGAAGTCCTCACGACCCAGTCTCTGGCGGCTGGGTTAAGTTATAACTCGATTGAGGGTCTGAGAACAGGCGCGCAGCTACTTGAACTGCTCGACGGGAGTGGTAATGTTGTTGCGAAGGCTAGCAGCAAGGTGGATGTTTCGGACCAACCGACGGATGGATTCTGCAACTTTAATTATTATGTTGCTGGTTTGGGATAAAGCGCGACTCACCCGCATTGCATTAGACAGGTTGTACTGAGTTACAGCAAGGAAAACCTGCTCTTAAAGGCGAAACTCCTAGACTGCGCCATCGAACCAAACGATGTGACACTCGTTGAATCATTTGACATGTATAAATCGTTCAAGAGAAATTCTATCAGTGCACTCGAATAACCAGTGATTTAGTGTTTTTCATGCTGCAAAAACCAAGGTCTGGGTAGTTCTCTAAATGATCGTATCGTCTTATTCAAGTCAGGGAACCGTCTGTCGCTCGGAGAACCGAAACCAGTGAAACTATCATCTAGGTCCAATGTGTATGAAGCAGCATCGTCTTATCCCAGCTGAAACGCCATTCGCACAGTTCTCTCAAGAAACTTTCTATACATTGAATATGAGCATATCGATGATAGATTATATCGGATACTCTCTCCATTGTCGTCGGGAATAGGGGGCGGTGGCAGGGCTTGTCGATAATGAGGCCGAGACGAAGAATCTGGAAGGAATGTAAAGCGGGGTTAAAAGAGGGGAGGATCGGTTAATACACTGCACATCGTATTTGTAGCAATGGATCGTAGCTATGGCATAACTGTCAGGATTGATACATAGACACCCTGGTCACATACTTATTAACTCAAGATTCAAGTTGAACACTTCTGAGGAAGTTAGGCATCATCACTGCTCCTGTTATTAATCTTATAAAATACTGATTGCAACCGGTTGCAACGTTTCTTCTACTGTAGCCACCGCACCTACTGCAACTCAACTCGAATCTGGACTGTTGCTGCCTTGATAAAACTTCGGTATAATTTAGTCACAGGCCACTTACAGCCTACCGTATTGGTTTGATATGCAAGGGTCAGAAAAGGGGATCAACGATGATGAATATTATCACCACCTACTCGCTCACTTAGCTGGCGTGACTCGTGAAAACGATAAAGATGATTATCGACTACACCTTCGTGACCCGTTCGCCTACTCAGTTTGGCAAGTTTATAAAGAGTTCCGCGACGCCAAAGGTGCGTCAGCTACAAGATACTCATTTCTTCAAACTAAGCCGTGTCTACTCAGGCATGCCACAGATGCAGCCTCATTCGAATGCATTTTCCAATTTAAGGTCACCGTTCATTATGTTTCGCTATGAAACGTTGACAAGGCCACATTTGAAAGACTGAACTGACGCCAAATTGCTACAGCCAATCTGTCAGGACTGCTGTTGTTTATTGAATTTGACTGCGGATTTGGACAGGGAAATGTAAGATGGAAGGCGTAGTCGTACGCGCCATCTAAGGGATCTATCTGTGGGGAGGTATAATTTTTGCGGTTGGCTTCGTCTCTAGGTAGTTCTGGTAAGTCTAATACATATTCGAAGGAAGCTAAACAAACGGAGTCCGTTACCCTTGGATTCATTTCTCTGATGCCTACATGAAACTTCAGGTTAGTAATTTCCCGCAGTTTCTATTTTATCTTTGCCTTGACTTTTTCAAACCCCCCCCCCCCCCCCCCCCCAAAAAAAACCAGATCCACTAATACATCACACTGCGCGGCAATACAACCCTTCTTCAGCAATTCATCTGTAGGAGCATACCTTCAGTGGTCAGATATGAACCAAAATGCCTCTATTTAATCTTCCCAAATCATTGTGCCGCACACTATTGCGCGGGTGATGCGAATCCGTCTTGTCAATGGTCCTGCAATCTGAACCAACAAAACCCCTTATTGCCTACCCCTTTGAAATAAATACAGGTAGAAATAGTTCACTAGCAATTGGCTTAGTCAGCCGAAATTCACCCGCATTGATTCAATGGTCACGGCGGCGGTACCACCTTTGCCGTTGATAGCTTGAACATCTAACCTTGATGTATTAACTAGTGTACTAGAGTATATATCGCTGAAATTATTTAAGAAAGCTGTATTTCTAGATAAATTCTCCAGACAACACCTAGAGGACTGATTACGTAGAAAGTGGGGGGACGACAAAGGTTAAAGTAGCAACGAGGAGTTGGGATAGAGAAACTCCTAGTCCAATAACGATAAAAGTCTGCTCCATAGATCCCGACCGTGATCCAACGACAACACCGGCAATAATAGAAACTGCAACGGCTATTATAAACTGCAGACATAGTTTTCTTTTATTCAAGCTTTCAACAAATTCTAAAGCGTTCCCTTCATAACCTAATCCGGGTTGGGGCTGTTTATTACGTGCAAAAATATTCAGTTGGCGTACGACTAGTGAGGCAAAAGCCGCCTGTGCATCAAGATTGTCCTTGATAGCGGCCTTATGCCTTGCAATGCGTACTTGGTTTGCAAGATGTCGCTGCCACGAGGGTGCCAGCAATAACTTAGAAACGTCTTGTGATGGTGTATATGCTAAGCAGGCAGCTTTGTTCCTTTTCTGCATATAGTCCGTAACAAGGTGAAACTATTTAATATAAGTATTTTATATTGTTTAGTGTTTTATAAATTGGTAAACGTACCTTGGTGGGGCGGATTTGTGAGAGCTGAGTGAAAGAAACCATTGATTTTATAGCGTTTATGCCCTTATGACTTGAAAGCCTTAATGTGTAGAGAGTATCATTATAATATGCATGAGCTAACCTGTGGAACAGGGCGTTGTCGGACCAGGAACCATTATATTCTAAATCTTTCCACTGATGCAAGGCCTCCATAGGAAACTCAGGGAAGCAGAGATCAAGTGCTTGTTCCATTAACTGCGCCACAGTAGGATTTGCGTTGTTTTCTCTACTCCTGGTTCCATGTAAAGGACCGAAGCCGGATGGTCGCTGAGAAAAAATAGACTGAGGCTCTCGGGGTGACATCGCTATCGTCCCAAGAGACATACTACTTGCCATCGGGGAAGTTGATGAAGTAGCGCTGTTCAAGTAATCGGTGTTATTGCTGTGCTCATTGATTATGTGCTGAGACCATTCAGTAGGATAGGGGAAATTAGTACCAGCAGGACGAAATACGCAATCAGGGAATGGGCACTGCTCATCTAAAGATAGCCAGAGACGGAACCTAGAATATAAAGCTTTAGGTTCAGGAGTGCCTGTATAGTAATATATTGAACCAAGCATGAGGATCCAAAATGTAGGATGAGACATAATTAAGGTAACAACCAGACGCGTGGAAGAGAAAATGGCTAGTGCTATAATAGTATGTGAATCAGTATTTCTATTCTACCGGGCGGGCAAATTCATAACTATACCTGATGTAAGAAATCCGGTAAGAATCTTGAAGCTGTTAGAAATTCGGCTGGAAAGGTCTTTTCAAGCCTAGCTTACCGGCAAAATTAAAATCATGAATAATTGATTTAACGAAACGTCGGAATTCTTTAATAGGAAACTCGCCCTCTGAGCTGTACTCTGAATCGGCAGGTATATCGATTGGGAATTATCTCCGTCAAAATCTCGAAGAGCATTCGCCGCCAGAGACGCTGTCAAGCGCAGCCTCGAGTCTTCCATTAACATCCCACGAATAGTTGACGAAAGCGGTCTAAATACTAGATCGGCGGATAAGTTATCCAAGTACTTATATACGTGAGACTTGAGACGATATCCGTCGTGAAATGTGCTCGTGGTAACTCGTCCAATAGGGCTGATAAGATCTTTTCTGAATTGTTTTATGTCTTCGGCTCCATCTCTCATCAATATAGCCACTTCCAGTAGGATACATCCGAGTGCCCAAACATCGTAGAGGCGCAAGTCTGTAGCTGATCGATTCCAGAGTTCAGGTGCAGAGTACGACGGATTGAGAGCGTAAGCAGTAGCATCAGTGGCAAGACGACCGGTAGTTCTGTCACACACCGAGTGACCAAAATCAGCAATCTTGAGGGAAATTGTATGTTCAGATTTGAATACTAAAATGTTATCGGGTTTCAAGTCACCGTGAACAATTTTTTCGTCGTGAATTATTGACAATGCCACAGTGAGGAGGCTGAACTGCTGCCAGATCACTGAAGTCAGCCTGTCGGATATACGATCATGCGCCAAGTACGATTCGAGATTGGAATGCGCCAATGGAAGAAAAAAGGCCAGGTCATGTTCTCCTTCAAAGGGATCAGTGAGGAGGTATATTATGTTTGTGGTGCGCTCTGCAGTTTTCGCTAATCTGAGTAGGGCTTTTGACTCGGCTTTGAACAAGTTGTGAGCATCAGATATGGATTTGAGACTCTTGATTGCGATACTTCGCGTACTCTGAACCCCCTGAAAATAGTTAGTTGAGCCCATATTAGAAGCAGATTGAACTCACGGATTCCGGAACTATGGTCACTTCTAGTTCGTAGACATTGCTAAACACGCCACTTGCTACGTGCCTCGCTAAGGAGATATCGATGCTCTCACTCTTCATGGGTATAGCTATTGACTGAAACCCCGACAGTTGAGGGTTTATAGACTTTAAGGCTATGTTGATATTGCGATCTGCATCATTTCGTGGGTTGACCAATGTACTTGTATCGGGATTGGTGTTAGGCCATGCACGATACTCTTTTATTTCGTCTTCTTTCTGACTATATGAAAAAATAGGTGAGCAATTTCAACATGCCACAACTGGTAGCTATTATATGTATACCTTGGCTGGGCGCTAAATGGAGAGCTCGTCATCTCCTCCTCTTCAGGACCAGAAGGATATCTGAGATCACGTTCACGATAAGTAGATCTTTCTATTCCGCGATAGCGCTCTTCCTTCTCACGCTATGTAGACTATTAGAATTCATTTGACTTCGGAGAGTGAAATGGAGCACACCAAAGTCAATGCCTGGGGTCCAGAAATCAAGATCCCCGAGCTTTCTAATACCTGTGTACGTCGCTCAGCACTAGCTCTAGATGCTTCACGATAACTACATACCGCAAGCTCTTGAGCTTGATCAGATATTACTTCTGAATTAGTGATATTGGCTTCGTGGCTCTCTGGAACGGTGGAAGCAGGTGTAGCTATCGTATCTCGGTGCAGCTGGAAGGGATTGATTGACTTGCTTTCAAGCATGCCAGAAATTGAACCTTGGACTGAGGATTCCGGAAGATTCAAGTCTTGTAGCCATTGTTGAAGCACTGATGCTTCCGGAAAATTCGAGTCTTGTAGCCATTGTTGAAGCACTGACGATGATTCGAGGGGCTCTTGCTCGTTCTTTAAGTAATTGTTGATAGATTGAATAATATGGGCTGTGGAATCTACTCTTGCATTAAGGATGTTATGGTCATCAGACTGAGACACAAAATTTATGAAGTGGCGCAATAGATAATCCGCTGGATCGGTACACCAGGGTAAGGGGGCCGGACCAGAGTCCCCGGTGATAACTCTGTATATATCGACCCATTTCTCGCTCTGTGACTCCAACCCGTTAGCTGAAATAATAAGTTTTATCTCGTTCAGTTTCTCGGTTGTGACAGCGCACAATCTGGGATTCCGTCTTAGGCACGCTTCTTCTATAAGGTGCACATTGCGATTGCTCAATGTGTCGAAGTTGAGACCACAAATAGGGCAATCACACTCCACGCTCTCATAGTGTTGTCTCTCTAAGTGCTGCACAACGTGACTGAGTTTTCCGAAGCTGCACATCCCGCACCTGAGATATTTATGTGGACAGCATATGAAAAAGGGGCAAGCTAATTTAGGAGTATCGCGGGTTTTCTTTTTAGATGACTTTTCCGAGCGGTCGGACGTGTCATCGTATCCAGAATCGTGCCTCTTGCGCTTTCTCTTGTTTGAACTCTGTTTCATGCCCATAGAAGTATATTCAGTCGGCGCGGACGTCGAGGTGCCAACTCCGGACGTCGAGGTGCCAGTTCCGGACGTCGAGGTGCCATTTCCGGACGCGTAAGAATAGAGAGGAGCGGGGGGCTCTTCGAGGTTGAGGTGGTTTTCAGGTTTTTGAGATGACTTCATGGTCATTGGACCTGATAGGCAGGGTGCGGGGAAGGGCTTTCCTGTCTACTTAGCTACGTTGGTAATCTAGCAAACTCAAGGGTAATAGTACATATTAATACTTGCATTTTTAAGGTACGCAGTCACGGATTCTGAGCTAGCAGATTGTTGTTGGGGTTTGGTCGCTGTGATGACTGACAATGATGTCTGCGGCGAGGTGATTTGAGTAGAGGATCGTGGTGGGTGCCTCGATTTATAGCATATCTTTTTTGGTAACAGTTTAGCTTGGGCATCGCTCCAGAACAGGCTGAGTGGTATCCTCCCTCACTCCCTCATGGCACAATTGTGCACATGCGAAATTAATGCCTATGTAGAGTGAGTGGGTTCCTGCGGCCAGTCACGGCATCCCAAAAACGCCAATGGCCTGCAGGTATGATTTGTCGAGATCATACAGCTCCTTGCCGCGTAAACGTTCTATTTTCAAAATGGCATATTCAAGGCAGCCTAGGCAGCGGTGCTGGCTAGACTTATTAATCAATTTACTTTGGCCAGCAACGCCACACATCCTGAGATTTCTTTTAGTAGCTAATCAGACTAGCCCACCTGCGTCTGCCACCCTTCCATTCACCTACTGTCTCAATAGCTTATATTCCTGAACCTAGCGCTATCTTTAAAAGGTGCTTCTCCAGCCGCGTTGATCACCTAAGTCAAATCATTAGCACCAGCTTCCGAACACTAGCTGGATTGCCATCGAGTATACTGCTTATATTCTTAGATATTATGAAGAAGCTGTATAAGCCCCCGAGGGCGATGAGATTCAACGTAAACGTAAACATTGGATTGGAAGATCAAGAATCACGCCTTTGCCGTTTGTATCCGTTTAAGGAAATTAGGTGAGAAACGGGGCACAGACGAAGTCCTGTAAGCTTAAGGAGGGTTACAACGTTGCTCGAATAAGCCATAATAGATTATCAGCAATAATGTCTTTACAGATCAGCCTGTAACTAACAAGCAACATTGCAGCTCTATCCCGTCGTTGTGAATATCATATTTTCAGGAAAAGATCATGTTCTTCCTTTTTTCCACTCAATGTGGGTTCAATGTCCCTTCGGATTATATAAAGCGTGGAATTCCATCATCCCGTCCAGGGTTTAATTGATAGGTGAGGTCAATATAGACAGCACTACTCGCAGATATTCCCCACTTACTGGTCTATCAGTCCATCGAAACCCCATGAACTACCTATTTACACCCTAGTATTCAGCCCCGTTCCTCTGACTTACAGTGGAGTTGAAAATCAAGAACTACTTATCTGTGCTAATTGGACAAATCTTTGCCATTTTGAGAAGGATCGATTCAAGGTATGTCGTCCGCCCCCTAAAAAACAATCTTTAAGGCAACAGAAGCATGTTTCCGAGTCTGAGTAACATCGTTGCGACATGCCTGAAGTCCTACGTAGGAGAGGGGTTATGGCTGAAAGATCCCACGTCGGCTAAGTAATATATATACCTACATGTTATCCTCTCCCATTTGAACGTACGCTCCCTTATCACCACCCAAAAGTTGCCATCAGCCATCATATTTCAAACATGCATGCTCTTAGAACCTGTCTCCTCTCCGCGTTGTGGTTGACGTCGGCTACGGCAAAATATCTTGTGAGCTACAACGCAAGCGCCGGAGACGACCCAAGCGTCCTCGGCCTCTTGAACCTCGGTGGCTGGCACCGAGAAGAATGGCCCAAGGGCCAAAGCCAAAACAATTCGCTCTACTTCAAAACGGCGACGGACCCGGAGGGTGTGCCTGCCGCGCACGTCCACAAGAGCGCCGATTTCACGCGCGCGGAGTACCATATGCTCAAGGACAAGACTGTCATAGATACGACGTACTACATTGGGTACAAGGTCCGGTTCGACGCCGTAGACTATCAAACATTCGTATGGCAATGGAAAAACTATGATTCGTCAACAACTGGGCCCGACAACGTCCCTGCAGTCCTCACCTTCATGAAGGATGCAGACGACTCCGATTATCACACGATGTGAGTGTTCAAACCACCCTGTGATGTCGCGCACCATAAACTTAACATAAGATGCCTAGCAAACTCCAAGTCAACCCCAGCGCTAAAGACGGCGGTGCACTTGCCGTCTGGACGAAGGCCCTGACTATGCGCAGGACCTACACGTTCGGGCTCGTCGTCAACACGTCGCAGAGCAGTGGTTATATCCAGCTGTACTTTGACGGTGCCCTGGCCACGATGACAGATGCGTCCGGGAAGAAGACACAAAAGCTCTCGGGTAACTTCTTCCCAGGCGGCGGGAGCGCCAACTCAAGTCCTAAGATTGGGTTATATGGTAACGGCATGAGCGACAAGGGGGCAGCAGCTTGTGACTCGTATATATATAATGTTATTGTCGGGACTACTTTGGCGAATATCGCGGATATACCCGGTATGGTTAATGAGTGAGTGATAGGACGATGCGACATATAGTAGTGGGCGTATGTGTAGTACCAGGGACAATATACTGAATCGACCTACATATAGTCCGAAGTGAAATAGACTGGCTACCATTTCCCAATTGGACCTGGCCACTACTTTTCAAGCATGACGAGCCCCAACAATATGAATGCCAGAGGCGGCTTGGCCGCACCACCGATAGCTATTATTGAGACTATCTGGGCCGCTCCCTGATCTTAAAGGCAATTGGGAAAACATTGCTCTCACTTATTCGTTGAAAGAGAAGGGGTCCCCAACTGTTCACTCACACAAGTAGGGTAATGATATTTTGCTAATGTACTACCATTTAATAGGACGAACTTAGCCATCACATATCATCTCATTGTAGAAAGAAGTGGTCAGGTGCCGGAATTTTTCCTTCGGAAAGTTTCGACACAAACGGCGGGGAAATTGTAACTTTAATTACACGGCATACTGTAGTGATTAACAGGGAAGGAACTCTATTCCCACGTGCTACGGTCTCGATTCACTAGAGGGTGGATTTGTTGCGCGAGAATGTATAAACTATTTTCGAGGCGCGAGCGAGGAGCGGCAACTTGATATTTGAACTGGATTATTATTTTAGTCCACCTAGCAGCTGCGTGGACCTGCGTCTTCAAGAAATCATCTTCTGTTCCCTTAAGAGACCACATATTATAGGTAGGTATTATATGTGTATACTAGTCGTATCGTCGCCATCTCGACTCCAGATAAAAGATGTAGTGGACTACTTGTCATACATATAGCAAAGAGGGTACCGTTTTCCCCCCGCCACAGGAAAGCCAACGAGAATATACCCAAGCGCAATCCTCTTCTCCTTCCTGCCAACCTTTGGTCACCACCTAGGGGCGGTGTATAGAACAAGGAACTTCCGACCATCACTAAAACCATCGTCGTACAAGGTGGAAAGGTGAGGGAATGAAATGCCTCAAGACATACCCGTAGCAGAGGGACCCTTATCAGAGTCCCTTTTGCTTAGAGCCTACCTAGATATAGGTACTATCTTGTGTTGAGTCATAGAACGCATCCCCAAATTCAAGCAAGGCCGGGAAAGTGAATAATTCCTCCCAGTCCGTCTCATTGCCTAGTGCCGAATTTGATCCAACATCGTCTTGACCTAGCATATGAGGTTGGCTGACAGTATTTCCTGGGTTGTTTATATAACATTCCCAGCCAAATGCCGTATTTTCAGGGGGTTGTAGCTGCAAGGGAGTAGTCGATGTATTTTCAGGCATACTAGAGCTCAAAATTCGAGCGGGTCGTTCAGGCACGTTCGACTGTGGTGATGATAGTGTGAGCAATGAAGAGGAACTTACAACAAGCGACTTTTGAAAGGGCTTCTGCTTGTTTGTTATATAGTTGGTGACCATCCAGGTCATTTTGTCACGATGAGACTCAGAGTTCTTGCTGAAATCTGAGGCCCCCGTGGGACGAACGATCTGTTCGCTAGAAAGCCCGAACGCGAAATCTACGAAGTCAAGTAATAGTAATTCGCGTGGATCATCGTGCCAGGGCGGAGGCAGCGGCACAGAATCTCCAAATAGGATCTTGTATAATTTGGTCCATCTTGGGCCTCGTTTCCCTGACTTGTCGCCCGAGACATTTTTCACTTCGTTTCGCTGCTCAGTCGTCATATAGCCCAATTCAAAATCTTGTTTTGGGCATTGTTGCTGCCGAGTATGCGCATCGCGAGCAATTGACGTATCGAAGCTGCTTCCACAAACCGAGCAATTAAAATTCACCCCTGGATAGTGAGTTCTCTCTAGATGTTGTACAACGTCACTAATTTTCTTGAATTTTGATAACCCACAAGCGTAGTTCCGAAACGCATCGCGCTTGACGAATGGACATGCAAGCTGAGATTCCGAATCAGAATCATCACATGCCCTCTTATTCGAGGACATAGTAGGAGAATCGTGCTTCTTGTTGAACTCGGCATCCCGTCGTCGCTTGTTCTTGCCCTTCTCTCCAAAACTTCCTTCTAGAGCCATTGAAGCGACTGTAGAAACAACAGGCGTATGAGGGGCAGTCTCGGAGATGCAAGGCTGTAGGGGAGGGAAGAAATCTTCGAGATATTGATGAACATTTTCGGAATTCTGGATGTCGGTCTGTGGTGATGGCTCTGGGGAGATTGGGGGCTGTGAGCCGGGTGTAAGAGAAGTCTAGCAGGTATCATTAGCGCTAAGGATGTCTCGGAAAATAATTATCAGTACGTGTACTTCTTGACGACGGGCTTGGTGTTCACTCATGCTGATATGTTGTTACATAGCAATCTCCTCGGGGACTAACCATTGACTATGTTCTCCACGTTGGCGAGATCGACTGGAATGAAAATTGCTACCGACAAGCGTAATTGTAGATCGTAGATGTTTCGGATGTAGAAAAGATTGCGTAGCGAGTCGGTAGGAGATACCCAATAGTCGTTAGACTTGGTGTTTACCATGATAGAGTGATGAAGGAAGGTGCATTCGGCAATTTTGATCACTCTGAGGGGTATCTTTGGGATTCAAATGTTTCAGGTACTGGAGGCGGCACTAGCCAGCTGAGCAGCAGGCTTATGGTACATATGTGCCTACGATAACAAGGCTGGCATAAGTTAACAAGCGCATCTCTTTTGTAGATTCAAAGTGCTACAGCCAGTTCTAGCGTCCTAAGTATACTTACCACACTTAATCCTCCAACGTACTTGACTCATTAGCTACTGGGATAGTCCTGCACGAAGGAGTAAAGGCTCCGATGGCTCTAAGTGTTACCGATTCTGCATGAGAGAAAATGTGATGGGTTAATGAATAATACACGAATCTTCTTCAATAAGTTGCTAGCATTCGGGAAAATTACTCTCTAAAATAAAACCGCCGTAGCTCTACCAGCTGGACCGTACGTTAATGCACAGAGAACATCAGTGGCAAAGCAATTCCTTAGGTCAGCAGTTCAGGCGCCACAGCTGTGGCATCATCCTTTGGTCACAATTGTGCCCAAAGATTAACGTAGCATTTGACCCAACTGACTGAATGCTCTACATAACGTAAGAAAGCTCCATGGGCCACTACAAGGGACAACTGCGAATAGTGACAAGTAGATTTTCTTATAAGCATGTATTTGCGTACTACAATCACCCTCCCTAAACTTCTTCACACCATCACTGTCTCATACTTAGGAAAGGGAGAGACAGTTTTTCAACACACACACACACACACGACCTACCAAGGAAGTTATCAAAACTCTTTGTAACATTCGAATTCAAATACTTGGTAAAATTGGATCAACATCTTTCGATCGAAATGTGCAAAGTTGAGTGGATGCATCGAGACATACTTCACATACTTCCGAGCCAGGAACTCGTTCTCATAACGCGCGCGGACGCAAAAATATCTCATACAAAATCAAGCAGACAGGAAGGCGCCGCATGTCCTTTCCCGAGACTTTTCGACACCTATATGCTGTCTCTACACAAAATTGTCGGTTATGACGAACATGATCCGTGTGGATATTGTCGGTTACTTGCAGACTTTGCTCAGGTCTTTTCTCGATCTAGGACTGGAAAGTTTTTGGTCTCACTATGCTCGCGAAATATACAGGTGCAGTCCACTGTCTGCGGTGCCTCGAGCCTAGGATATATAAATTTGTGCGTTGCGCAAGCGTAATTCACTGAGAATTGATGGACTAACTTTAGCAAGCTCCAATGACCCTCGGTACAATGGTATTATGTGCTCGTACAGTTTGACGAGTCAGACAGACACAAGCTGTTCTCAAAGAACAGTGATTCGTTTTCTAGATCTTAATGCCTCCTTGTTTGAATACTGCAGTCGAATGGCTCACCAAGCTGCAATTGAGCGTGGCAACCCAGAGTCAGTAAACCTTTTCTATTCTAAAAAACTGGCCCTAATGTTATCTTCTTGCTCATTATTACCCTAGGGAAACTTGTCAAGCTACAACTGAAAGCACCAGATCGGTAGGCTGGACAAGAGACGAAACAAACGGTGCAAAGTTTCTCACCGGAATAAGAAGCGACAAGGAACATTCAAGTGCGCCTGAAGGGATACGGGAGCTCCCTAATTGTTTGAGCAGTAATATGTTCCAACAAGACTGTCAGCCTAACCCATTCGGTTCAGACCGTGGCATGATTCTTGACGCGGCAGCAAAATGCTTCGAGAATTATAAGCTTAGTTGGGTTTCAGAGGCAAACAGTGATGTCGATTGCACAAACTGGGAAGCACCACCGTTCGCCTGCCCGTTCACGAAGATCAATCCCTGCAACTATGGGAGTTGCCGGAAGGGAACTAGAATATGGACCAGGCGTGGTCTAATGGAGCATCTAGACTCCATGCATAAGCAGCCGCTTTACTGTCCGGTTTGTGTAATCGAGTTTCAGGATATTTGGATCAGAGACAAGCATATCCGTGAGCGTTCTTGCAAGAAAGCAGAATTAGTTCTGCCTCTAGGTATTTCGATTGAGGACAGAGACTGCTTACGAGACTTGCTAGAAGTATCCCCCACTCAACTTCTGAGTGAAGCAGATTGGTACAAGGTCTGGGGCATATTATTTCCAGAGTTACCTCGGCCTAGTTCTCCATGGATCGATGGTCATATAGATATGACAATATTTGCGCCGCAAACTTTCTGGACGGATCTTGGATTGGGTACCATTTCCCGTCTCTTAACGTCTCACGGTAAGCTCACGTGGAAAATTCCAGCAAAGAACTATCCGGAAAAACTATACCCCAGGAGATATACCTCAGGAGATATACTCCGGGATTTATAATTACTTACTGGCTTCCCTAACCCGACTATGAACAGGTCATAGGTCACCAGGGATAGGATGTGCTTCTTGGAACAAAGTTTTTATTACGCCGATAAACCACTTTAGGATTATGGATTTTCTTTTCTTTTCCCATCTTCAACGTCGTCGCGGACAAGCTGAAGGATGAGTGTTACCGGCCAGGTGCCGATAAGCCCGTCCCCGCAGGTAGTTCCAAGTTTTCTTAGGTCAGTCAATAAAATCGGGTTACTTGCAAGCAGCTTGGCTACAATCCGTCAAAGAGAGTTTCAATTTACGCGTCGGATCGGTTTCGACATATGGTACGAAGGACAGTGTCCATAAGGAACATCAATTATTCACTTTTCCATAACAGTGCTGAGAACTTCGCAGCCTTCGAAGTCCCCTGCACTGGCGCCTTTTGGTCCACAGATCGGAATTTCTCCCGTTAATCAGAATGGAATCGTCGGGGAACCCCTCTTCGTACAGCTTACCCTCTCGCACTCGGTTAAGGAAGAACACTAGACAGATATTCCTCTCTTCACTTGATTCATCATTATATCGCCGTTGACGAGAGATTATCAAGTTTACTGGATTGAAGCTGCGACTTGTTGTACAGATTCCCCCTTCTACCGAGAAATCAGGGGTGTACTCGGCCGACTGGCAGGCTAGTCAACAGGGCAGATGTTGAAGGACTCTGGGCCGTTCAGAATATCGAAGGAATAGAAGGTAGCAGACTTGA
Organism: Xylaria sp. Z34; assembly: GCA_037356055.1. Classification (NCBI taxonomy): domain Eukaryota; kingdom Fungi; phylum Ascomycota; class Sordariomycetes; order Xylariales; family Xylariaceae; genus Xylaria; species Xylaria sp. Z34. The sequence goes on along the minus strand of JBAWJW010000045.1, from coordinate 92,803 downwards.
CGTGGTTGGAATTGAATTTCCTATGGTATCTAAAGGTCTTGTTGGCAACATCAATACAACACATACGCTAACTTTTTCTAGATTACGCTTCGACACCTCGTCTCATACCAGCCGCGCTTGTATCACCCTCCTAGTGCCAAATACGAACCCGAGGTATGCTATCTGGAAGATCGGCGATGTAGAGCCAAAATACATGATGCTTTAACGGCGTCTTACACATGCTCTCCAGGCTGGAAATATAATCACCCTTTTTTTAGGCTCTAATTCAAGCTTCTCCTGCAGACAGCTATAGTTATGTGGTCTTCGTTGACTGATTGTCACTGGTTTCCGGCTCTATTTCCAGACAGCCTTAATTGGGTCTATCCAATTGCCAAATCTTCCGTGGAGCTGTTTGCTAGATGATCAGCACCCAAGCATTGAATTTACGTTACATTGCTCCCTCCAGAGTGGAAACTTACTGGCCATGACATTTTCACGCGGAATAGGCGTCAAGCGCCTCTAAGGTTTAGCTTCCCCGAGCTTCATCGATCAATAATTGAAAGGAGGGTATTATTAGAAGGCCTCCACGCACCTTTATTCAAGATTTGATGAATTAGTCTGCTACTTATTTTCAGCAATTCTGTTCAAGGTAAGCAACAAACGCGTGTTTTCGCGCGAGGCCCTTTCCAAACTTTCGTAAACTGATACTGATCTTGGCTTTAATTCAGAAACATCTTTGTCGTGCGGTCTGCCACCTACCTGACCGAGAAATACATCAGCTTTCATACTATTGCTCCTAGGCACCAGATTTGTCGGTTTCGTGTTTTTGATTCCTTCATAGTTATTCCATCAAATCAGGTACTCTCAGCTTGCCATCTTCACATCATGTGCTCTAATTCCATTCCGGAGTGAGGACACAATAATGCATATGTTCCTAGATAATTAGCATGCGGCGAGAAGTGTAGATTGAGGTGTTCCTTCAATGTCAGGTACTTTCCCGGTAGACTCGTGTGACGGAGAAGGCGACACCTGTAATTCTTGCGGAACTGACAGCGTATATTGAAACGGCTCCGGGTAACCTACATATCCCTAGGCGTGGTCAAGAAGGAAATTTGGCTGTCGCAAGGTACACAAGCATATGTAAAGGGAGGACAGGCAGATGGGCAAGGCACTAGAATCGTAGACAAGGAGACTCCTGCATATAGTAGAATATCGTCCATGAAGGTATTCAAGAGTCCTTCGCGCAATAACAAGTGTCTCCGCCTGCTGTAAGCACAGGGTTCGTGACACTAGCTATTACGCATTCAAGGCCACTGGAAATCGGTAAAATCGACGGGGTTTCACTTGTTCAAATAAAACAAAAGGCAGTTGAGTAAGTCTGTAGCAAATCAACGATAAACTCAACAGAAAGCGAGGTGGTGGTCTAGAAATATGAAGCTGATTGCCTAATTCGGGAGCACTGCTTCAATATACATATATGGGTCACGTCTGCAACGAAATGTTCGTATTCTGTTTGTGTTATTGTTCATAAATTGTTGTATTATTACTGCTGTCAATCGGAAGGTAGATGACTTAAAGACATGATGAGTAGTGGCATCACAACTATAAATGTGATGGGAAGCCAAGATGTACTGAATGAGAAGTCAATACCAACGTTGAAATATTGCGCAGGTAGAATGTTTTTGTACATTAGGTACCTCAGGTATTCCAGTTACTCCAATAGGGAGGAGTACTGTTTAAAGGCATAATTATAGACCAAATGTGTAATTGGTGAGTCAGACGGGGTAATCTAGTCAACGAGGTTCCGTACCTCCCGCACTTTCACTTCTTTCAGGCTGGGTGGCGACGTGGGTGTGTACGTACACCAAACTATCAGGCAACTTCTAGAAAGTTTGATGGCTTACGTGTTTGCAAAATGGCCGGATTCCATCTGTTTCAGAAATGGTGAAATAGTTGACGTCGTTAGCCTTCATTTCGAACCTCTCGGTTGATCTCGCCATTTGGATACCTTTTCGGTTACTTGGCTGTCACTGCAACGATAAAAGTCACGTCTCAGTCCTTAGTATAAGCAGAAGAGCTGCCGCGTAAGCCTGCTTGTCTAACACCTGCGCAACCAATTCTGAAGATGCCCGAAGTCGACCCTTTAATACTCTCATACTCGCATCTCGCGGACTTTCCTCGCCCTGCTGATGCATTGTACACGCTTAAACATGTAGCTTCGCTGGTGAAGCCGCTCATGCGCGCACGGGGGTGGCGGGTTGGCGAACTCACTGAATTCTACCCCAGCCAGCCAGGTCTACTAGGTACGACATCTACGCGGCTTTCGGAAAAGGATCATGTGCCTAACTTAATTTTGTAGGACTTAATGTAGACCGTGGAAAGAGGATTTGTCTGCGACTTCGGTATGACGGAGACCGGAACCAGTTTCTCCCTCTTGAGCAGGTTGCCGACACGATGCTGCACGAGCTCGCTCACAATGTCCATGGCCCCCACGACGCGAAATTCCATGCCCTATGGAATCAGCTTCGTGACGAACACTTATCGCTGACGCTGAAGGGTTACACCGGAGAGGGCTTCTTATCAGAGGGTCACCGTCTCGGCGGCAGGGCCATGCCGATGGATGAAGCCCGCAGGCTAGCTCGTATCGGAGCCGAGAGGCGACGCACATTGAATGCCGGCTCGGGACAACGACTTGGCGGCACTGCTCCCCGACCCGGACAAGATATCCGAAGGGTGATCGGTGACGCAGTTGAACAACGCAATCAGACATTACGGGGTTGCGCCAACGACAACCAAACGCAAAACGAAATCATCGAGATTGCAGATACGGCGACGAGGAACGGCTTCAGGACCAAGGCTGAAGAAGACGCCGCTAATGATGCGGCAATAGCGCAGGCGTTATGGGAGATAGTACAGGAAGAGGAAATGGCTAGAAAGGGGAACGCCTATGTGCCGCCTAGTGCTACTAGCAGCGCCAGCAAGGGTAACCCCATCCTGAAAGGAAGGGACCAGAGCTCAAGAGTAGCCACGCAACCATCGACATCTCGGCGCGATTCACGAAGAGATAAGGAGGCTAATACCACATGGACATGCCGCGTCTGCACTCTGACTAACCCGACAAATTATCTATGCTGCGACGCATGTGAGTCGGAAAGAGGCGAGATATTTGCACCGAAACAGAAACAGCAAACAATAATCGATCTCACCGGGCCAGACAAGCGCAGCTCTAATAGAGGGGTGCAATCTGCATCCGCCACATCAACAGCAAAAACGAAGGAGCCGCGACAAGCTCCTCGTCAGTCTAAAGCTTCTGCGTCGCCGACTTGGACGTGCCATTTCTGCGGCAGGGTCCGCGAAAGCCAATGGTGGTCCTGCGATCTCTGCGGCACTATCAAGCTCGCGTCTAACTAGCACACCATCACCTTAAACATAAGATCTCTTTCGGGAGATATAGATACTCTAATGTGTAGATTAGACACTTTGATACATGAAGAATAGATCATGATTGAGCAATCTCTAGTGGCGCGGCATATCACACAAGGAAAACAACGAACAAGCTCGCGAGTGATATTGATCAGAGGGGCCAAAATGGCAGTAGAACATTGCTATGTACGGGAATTTAGATGTTCTACACTCATATCAATACTTTTCCCCATCCCGTGAGTCGCGACCGTAATCCCACTGCTTTAGCATATGCGTCTCAACTTAGTAGAAAAGCTCAATGGCATCGAAGATCTAAAGAAACAAATTCCATTAGCACACATGAGTCCAACAATCAGAACTTCAGATTACATACCACATTGGGACTTAAGTACGTATCACCGCTGGAGCCAGAGATGACATTGATAGTGACGGTGTTTGTGCCGCTCACGAGAGTGCCAGAGGGGATGCTGCATTCGTAAACCTCTCCGAGTCCGCGGTACGCGCCGCGAGTGACGCCACGGCTGTCGATCTTGGTAGGCGCGGCCGGAGCAGAGCACGTGTACGAGTTGACCTTGGCCTGTGGACGGCCGCCCGCGAAGGATAGCGTCGTGGCGATGCGGAGCGTGGCGGTGGCGGACACGGCGCTCGAGAGCGAGAAGCTGATCTTCTGCCCGTCGTTGACGCTCTTGAACATGGCCATCGGCCACGAAGAGGCGGATGTGCTTGAGACAGTGCCTGGGGACCAGTTCGACATTCTAACGACAATGTTAGTTGGAGGCTTTGGGAATGCTTCTGCATTGGATTCTTACCGGCTGTCTGATGGGTGCATGCGTAGCTGGTTCGCGGCGTTTAGGAAGCCGGTTGGTTGTCCGTCGTAGTCTCCTAGCCTGAATATAGTGGTCCTGGACTTTGTCAGCGCTGCGGCACTCGCGGCAATGTTTGATGTTGCGGTCGAGCCGGCTGAGACGCTGACGGTCTGGGTTGCGGCCAGGAACTCGTCTTGGTACAGCTTCATGGTGTAAGAGCCGGCGGGCATCGGGGGCGATGTATAAGCTCCGGAAGAGCTGGCATATGTCCAGAACTGGTAGTCGTTGTTGTACCAGTGGACGACGATGGGGAAGCTGGAAGACACGCCAGTCGCGGTTCCCTTGACGTATCCACGCTTTCCGGAGACAGGTACGTAGTTCTTCAGGCCGAGGGTGTCGAAGAAGGATACGTCAATGGAACTAGCTGAGGGAATACCACTGCGGGTCATGGCGAACACGTAGGGGCCGTGGAAACCCTGGCGGTAGGACTCAGTCTGGACATGACCAGAGTTCATGTAGTATGTCACGGAGTGATAGTCACCACCATTATTCAAGCTAATATCGCGGAAGAAAGGTCCTCCGGAGCTCTTCTCGGTAGCTTGATGATTTGGTCGCAAGAAGCAAGCATGAACAGTCGCACCGGAGTCGGTGGCGCAGTACACCTTCTCGTCGATGAAGCGTTCAGACGAGTAGAACTTGCTGCGGGTCTGACTACCGACTTTGTAGACGTCGGAACCTTCGATGGCAGTGCCGCCGGCCGTGTTTGAGACATCACCGTATGGGTAGGCAGAGCTTAGGCCGGTCAAGCGGAAGATGTACCGGAGCTCGCCCACTGTCGGTTCCGAGTTAGTGCTGGTGCCCATCCAGATATTGGCGGCGCCATCGCGGAAAACCATGTAGTGTGTGAGGTCAAACGAGCTGCTGGACTGCGTGCAGGAGAAGATGACAGTGTCGCCTGACGGGCTAGTCGTGTAGGAGACCTTTGTGACTGCGTTAGATTCGCTTTCATGAGAGTTGGATTGGGAATTGGCTTACAGACGTGCCGCTGCCAAGGCCTGAGGCAATATGGCTCTTGGTACCAGAGTACTGGTATTCCGTGCCGTAAAACTTTAGCGACGTGATGTCACATGTTGAGCGATCGATCGTCACGATAAAGTTGTACGAGCTAGCAGTGTCAATGACATAAGAAGAGCTTGACGTGGTGACAGTGATGCCGCGAACAACGCCGGCCCAGGCGAAGAGAAAGCTGAAAAGTGTCGGCCACAGCATGATGGGCAGCTCCAAAGACAGAATCTGCTCGCTCTCCTTGAGACTCGCTGGGATGCGGATCTTCACGAGATCTTCATAACGGTACCTTACGCGCTATTCATACTAAACCACGAAGGCAGTTCCCCTTTACTGCCATTGTGTGATGGGGGGTTACCCTCCGAACGAAAACCGGGGCTGGGTTGCCGATTTCGAACTTTTGAACCGGGTACGTGGACATGGAGCTGTCAAAACAGTAATGGTCTAAAGGTATATCACGAATTTTAAGACGCGAGTGACTCGTCATCCCTTATGCTTCGCGTGGAGCTACCCCGAGACCGAGCGCCATAGAATAAGAACTGAGGCCCGCAGATCATTCACGGACTGGCTTGCAAGCCGGAAATATGTCGACCAGGATCGGTGAAGTCGTCCGTGGCGCTATCGAAGAAAGAGGAAGAGAAAACGGATCTGGCCAGTCGAAAGGGGAAATTTCCGTGTTAGGTTGGTGCACAACATGCTGGCGACTTTCCACCAATCCCGAGTTCCCCGGCTCGGCTCGATCGCATCTGGGTTGACTAGTATGGAGGGATTCCGGAGAGTCGTGCTCTAGAGTTCCGGGTTAGAATAGATCAAAGTGTTTTCGATTATCAATTACAACTTCAGCTGGCGTTCAGGTCTTGTCCTTATTGGAGTTAGCATGTGCAAGTTACGAAATCTCATGGTTAGTCTTGTATGCAATGGGTTTCACTGCCCCGCAAATAGGGCGTCTTGAACGCATTAGAGCGATGATAAACGTCTTGGGTCGCATTTTCTTCATCTCGTCTTCCTTGGTGTCCTAATTCATGTATGTAAGGGGTAGCTAGCTGGTAGAAGGCTGACGTAATAAAAGCTAGGTAATCTAGTGCTGATTATTCTGATATTTTCCGTCAGTTGCATGTCTCTTTGGTCTTCCAAGTGACTTCGGTTTCTGGATGAAATAGGTATTCCTGCTTCTCTGTTCAACGGGCGGCAACAACTATCCCTTGCGTCATAGGAGACAGGCAAGCCTAGGTAGTCATTGACTGAGAGACAACTTGTTGATGATACTCTCGTGTAGTGTGTCGATATCATCTAGAAGTTCGATCCCGAATTTTTGGCAAATTATCTGCACATTACCCCTCTTTGAATACCCCTCAGGTGCTATGGCGATGACTTTGCCTGGGATATGCGCAGAAAGACCGAATTCGAGCAGGCTTATTGGGGCGTGAGTGGCGGGGTGGAAATAAACGACAACCAGGTCGGCTTTCTCTTGCTTGTCAAGTTCCCAAGAGACCTGCTCACGAAATGGATCAAAGGTGATGTCCTCATGCCATGTACTATCCCAATCTGGGCGGTTTGGATTGAAGATAGTTATCGGATAATTGGAAAGCGAGGTAGATAATTGTTCGCGCCAGTCAACGTTGCCGACTGCGGTTGTTGTACCTGCGAGAAACACGGATTTGCTGCCTCTAATAGGCTCCTCCGAAGGGGCACGTATGATCTGGAGGGAAGTCATTCTGTCAGAAGAGTAGCGAAGCAACTGTCAGATTACAAGACGAGAATACTGATTCTGGGTCCTCTGACGACAAGGCATGATTTTCAGGTTGAAGGAGGGGTTCGCGATTACGCTACCTTTCTATTTCTAATGCAAGCCGAGGCGATGTTGGTCGTGTTACACAGTCTGCAGGTTTAGTGTCACTGGAGGGAAGAATGCACGAGTTTGTTATGTACAGACAACACTTCCAGTAATTACCTTAGATTACATAGATTATTGCTATCAATGAAGATACTGTAAACCTCTGCAGTTTCGAGCCGAAAAACTCCTATTGTATGGTGGACTGGATGGTAGAGTATTGAGAAGATGCAAGTGCATGGTGCTGTGGTGAAGCGAGAACGGAAGCTAGGAGCCGCTGCCCCACCCCTAACTCAATCGGCTGATACATGCCCAGCCAAATTTTCCATTCATCAACAATCCCTCAAATCTCCGACATCACTCCTGGGACCTCGTATTCCAAGAATGACACAAGTGAGAGATCCATCCGAAGACCTTGAGAAACATCTCGAGCAACTCGGAAAGCAAGTCGACAATTTAGTGATAGCCCTTGACGAGTGGCGACAATGGAAACAAGAATACGAGGCTTTGCGAACAGACCTGCAAGCGCTATCGCCCACAGCCACGCGCGCAGATCTCACCCAGACGCGGCAAGCTTTTCAGGGTGATTTGGTGAACGAGAAAGAGCTTGTTGATATATTCGGCCGCAATGATACTAGAAAACGCGATCAAATCCTCAGCACTATCTCCAACCGACTAGATTACGTGTCGAAGAACATAACCACCCTCGCGAAACAACTTGAAGCGGCCGAGAACAAACTCGCTGCCACACGAGTTGTAAGCTTCCCGGAAGCCACCGACGAAGAAGGCCTGCCCATTACCGAGATAAGCGAAGAGCTGGACGACGACGACAATGTCATCTCCTATAGCCTTCGACGGCCGGGGGACAATCAACCCCAACTCCTAGAAGCACTCGAAAAGGCTGGTATCAAAGAGCTATCGTCTGTTTCCCGGGAACCGGAATCTGGGGGAACATCTGGTAAACCAAAACAAACGTCTGATATACCATCTGCCAACTCTGTCGATGCGCAAGGGCAGCCCTCAAATAAAGGAAATTTAGCCGAGAGTTCTAAGCCTAAAAAGGTACCAAAAAGGAAAAGTGTCACATTCACAGAAGACACAAAACCAGCCACAGAACAGAGGCCTCTTCACATGACTCAGAAACTTGAGGAATTATATCGTCAGGCGAAGGAACAGGAGAATGTGATTTCCGATCCCGTTATGCCCGCCGATGAATCACCAGAGGATGCTGAGTTACGCGAGGACATGATACGGTACAACAAAGAAACGATGATGTACGAGATGGCGCCCATCGTTGCTGAGCTGCAGCTTGAAGAAGGGTCGGCAGATGACGATGACTGGGACTACGATGATAGCGAGGAGGACGACGATGAAGATCAGTGGGGAAGATCAACATCTGGGGTCGTGGATGATGAATACAGACGCCAGATGCTTGAGCTGAAGGAACGTCTTAGCAAGCAGACCTTAGGCGAACAGAAAACGTCCGGCGACGAGGAAGAGGACGAATTTTCCGAAGGCATCGGTCGCATCACAGTCAGAAGTGGGAATCCTGATGACTCTGTTCAGGGTGGCTCGAAACCACCTGTATCCAACGAGCGAGCCGCCAACTCCACAACGAAAGATGAAGCGAAGAGTGTCAGGTTTGCTCCTAATCTAGACATTGCTGAAACCTCACCATCGGTTGCCCAGCCAAAGCCGACACAACCCGAAGTTGATCCACTGTCCGATGTGGTTGAGCGTCGCTCCTCACAAGCAACTCAAGTAACCCCAACATCAGGACGAAAACCATCCAAGTTTCGGAAGGAGAGAACAAATGGCGGACCAGCAATGCCAGCGCCAGAGAAACCTAGCGATGCCGCGAGATATGCACCCTCAGGTCCCGAGGGCCAGACTCTGGCATCTGAAATCCTAGAACACGAGCCATCCAGCACAGCCAAGGAGCCAGACGAGCTGGACGCCAACTTCCTGCACCAGCAGGTGACGGAAGAATATCACAAGATGCGCAACCGGTTGATCGGGCGGCAGGGCGGCTTCCTCAAAGAGAACACGGACCCCATCCAGCCGTTAGAAGAGGAGGAAGGCGGACCCAAACGAGTCAGCCGCTTCAAGGCCGCTAGACTTGCCAAGTCCTAGACTCGGGGACTTTAGTAGCTCAATGATGTTGAGCTTACTATCGTGAATTTCGTGCTCTGAATGAAAACTGACTGTGAATACTTAAACCTCATCAAAACATACCCTATCCTATTAGGTATATATACGGGAATCTGAATTCTTCGTTACCTGCCAAGCAAAAATAGACTTTTCGACTCTATTGAGGCGCCACAAGGTGAGTTCTACCAAATATGTGTGCACACGTAGGTAAAGCTCTCTCATATATACTATATATATATCTGAAATAGAACGGAACGCATGATAATCTGACAATTGATGCGTAGCAGCTGTCAATCTGCTATGACATTACTCGCGGTTCCAAAAGCAATCTTCTCATCAGGGCTCTCTGATGTCTCTACCCTACGCAAGTTATTCTCCGTGGGAGTGGGCAATTCGTTTCACCCTGAACATTGTCCGTACCAGCTTCTCCTATTGAGAAGTTGCTTTTTGCAGCTTTCACAAATAGATAAACATTTACCATTCGTCAAATCATTTTGGCGCTACTGTCCACTGCTTACCACTTCTTATGGTGTCGCGTGACTGTAGCACTACACCTACACACAGGTCCTTATCACTTTATATTATCTTATGCTATCCTTTCATCCAACATCCTCACTTCACTTTGTATTCTGAACTATGCTTCCAGGTAGGGTATCTGCTTTGTATTGTTTTTTCTTTCTATTTTCCCACTCATTAGTTAACCTTGGCATTGCTAAAGTCCATCTCGGGATGCTGTGCGGCGAATTTCTTGAGGATGTCGGCCTTGCGCTGATCTTCCGAGGTGGGCAGGCCCATCTCCTTCTGGCGCTGGTCGTACATCATCTTCTCGACCATGCCGCGCGTCTCGCCGTCAAGGTCGGATAGCTTGGAATTCTCGGGCTGGATCTTGGTCACGTCGATCTTGGGCGCCGTCGTCACCACGTGCGCCCACCACTCCATCTTGTTCGCCTTGTCGAGGTGGATCTCGATCGTCTTGGTTCCGTCCGGCGCGGTCGTCAGCGTCCATGTCGAATCCTCTGTGAGAATAGCGTGTGGGAAGTCTCCCTATTTTGTTTGCGGTGTTAGATAGATGTCTATGTTGTCCGGCATATACTACTGGGTGATATAGTAGAAGTCTGGGTGTGGGTTGTTATGTACCTCGAGGATAGGGTCTTGCCCCTTGATTCCCGCCTTAATTTTCTGCTTCTTAAGCTCGACGACCAAGTCCCGGGCCTTCAGGTTTCCTGGGATGGAGGTTATGAGGATGTCAAGCTCGGCGATGGTTTGAGTCCATTTATATGGTAGAGCGGCTTGCTCTGAGGCTTCTTTTGCACGGGCAGCTGCCTCTTGCTCAGGGGTGGGATCTGGACATCAACGACATGTTAGTTTTCATGGTGGGGTTATAGCTGGTTCAGCACGCGGGGTCGGGACACGGCTGTTGCTGAGGAATAATAGTCTGGCATAACTGAGGTGTGAACATGATATGTGATAAGTAGCTTTACCTTTATCGGCCATGGTTGTCAGTCGCTGTTTGTTATTGCTGCGTTGCTTCTTGTTGGGTATTGCGATGGAAAAGTCGAGAAGGCTGACAAAAGAAGTGGCAGTGAGTGACGGAGTTGGTGGAATGGAGGGGCAAGCTGCAGCTGACATCCCTGCATTGACGGGGCACCTACCCCTGCACAATTATAGCGTACGGGTCTGTGCCTATTAAGCTCTGAACCAATCACCTTTACTTGCTCGACTTCATTTGAATATTCCAAAGTTAGGCTTGTTTATAGAAGAGGTCTTCTTTCCCATACTCATTCCATCTTCACTTCGAATCTACACGCCGCAACCTCCACCTCGCCTTCTGCGAGTATAGTTCTCTCAAATGCGCTACTCTAATCTCCCGTGCCAATCCTTAAAGACCTGAAATTCGTACACGCAGCGTCTCTCATCCCGACACCGCCACAGACAGACATACCGGCCTCATAAACCACGATATCACAACACCATAATCACCATGTCTCGCAAGCCCGTCACAAACGGCTCGACCGTCGTCAGGCTTTCTGCGGGCCCGACCACCGCGCTCCCGTCCGACATCTGCCCCGTATGCAAGCGTGTGCGCTACCTCAATACTGACATGGAATTCCTAATCAACCCGGAATGCTATCACCCCATGTGCAGTAATTGCGTGAGCAACATCTTCAAGTCGGGGCCTGCGCAGTGTCCCTACGCTACCTGCACCAAGACCCTGCGCCAGCGCGGCTTCCGATCCGCCTTCTTCGGTGACCTGGCCGTGGAGCGGGAGGTCGACATCCGGCGCCGTGTGGCCGCTGCCTACAACATGGTTGAGGACGACTTCGAGACTCTGCGCGACTATAACAACTACCTCCAAGACGTCGAGGACCTAACCTTCGACCTGATTTCTGGCGCCGAAGACGCGCGTCGAGCCGCTGAACAGAAACTGCTACACCGCGAGCAGGAGTTCCGTGACGAGATCGAGCGCAACAAGCGCCGCGGCCGAGAGGCCGAGCTCTCTCGTCAGAAGCGCGATGCCGCCGAGGCTGAGGCGGCCCGCCAGCGCCGTCTAGAAGAGCAGCGCGAAGAGGCACGTGCCCGCGCTGAAGAGGCCACTATTAACGCAGAGGTCATGGAGGCTCTGGCGCGCGGGGAACCCGGGTCAGCCGCCGAGATCCAGGCACGGATCGTCGCGCAGAACCGGGCGCGTGTCGCCGCTATATCCAGCGCCCATTTCACAAGTCTCCTGGACAGTGGCGTGGCCAGCGGCAAGAGCAATACGCTATCAATACGTGGGCTCAAGACAAAGAAGATCTCAGATGAAGAGGAGGATCTTAGCAAGCCTTATGACCCCTTTGCAGGGCTCACACTCGATTCCTCGCGCTACAAGCTCCACGACTCGTATCCGAACCCCTGGCTCGACGCCGCCCGCACCAATGACGACCACCGTGTGGGCGGGTACAGCATTTCTGAGTACGTCACGCGCGCCATGTTTGATGCATTTGCCGGCTTAGGCGTCAATATCGCCGACGAGAAGAAGGACGTCGCACGCGGTCCCGGCACCCTGGTAGCGGCAGAAGCAGCGGCTACGAATAAAGTCTCAGGACGTATAGACGCCGACGATGTATTTGGATGAAGTTGGCCAAAAATCCAAATACGCCATCTTCCAACAAGCCATAGCATATGGTGGCGTTTAATGTAATCGATGAAAGCTAGACTCAGGCAGGAAGCAGAGAAGGCCACGGGGTTCGCCCGCATTAGAAGCACATCAACCTTCGATCTTGTCCACAGGGACGGACAAACAAAATCACCACAACGATAAACCGGAAAAGGAAAGACAGCTTTCTTACCCGGTCACTTTTCCCATACTTCAATGCATGATACATCAATGCATAGCGCCGGCGTTTCGGGTTCACCTTTTTGTTTATTTCTCTCAGACACGAATCAGTTCTTGGACTCAAAAGGAGTGTGCGAAGGAAAATATAAAACGACCAACTTATCACGCGAAAAGTGAACTCTAGTACAGCCTACAGACATAGAATCATCAAAGAAAGGAAGGAAGTATATAAAATCAGGACCTTAATGCGCGACGGATAGATAAATACGAACTGGTAGGCTCGGTTAGAAAGTTGGTCGGATGGAGGATATTTAGATGCGAGAATGAAGGAAGGGAAGGGTTCGATATAACTCAAGTTTATAGGTCTGGAAGATACGAAAATGGGAAATCAAAATAATTACATTATGCATTGATTTCATTAATTGGCCCCTCCAGCATTTGAGCAATTCGTGTATACAATTATAGCAATCAATCTTTGAAAAGACTTGAAGCAAAACTTTGGAAGGATGCTTGTTAAACACGGTGTCGGTTTTACTATTGCTTCATCATCGAGAGTAAGAGTTTGGATACTGGAGCCCCTATTCGTTCGTACAGGTTCCTTAGATTCATGGTAATCGGTGGCACTTACCTCGGCTGGAACTGGCCTGCAGTTTTGAATCGTCGACTGCGAATGACGCGGCGCGCCCGCTTCCTTTGCCAGTAGAGTCTGTATAGATATAGATACAGAAAACCGGGACGGGATCTAAGTGGGATTGTCGTACGTCAGAGAACAGTAGAAATGCCCTAGAATTAATCACGACCCTCGGCCAAACAGTATGCGGTTAGTTCTCATCAAGAGCCATCCTGGATTGCCTATGATTAACGCCAGTCTGACCATCTCAAATCCGTACGGTAGAAGGTCCAGGCTGCTGCCCCGACAGCAACCATGCTTCCAACAAAACAGAGTGACGTTCGACAAGTCCTCATTCCTAAATTATTTTGTCCCCACTCGAGTCATCATTCAATCCATGAATCTACCAACACCAAGCGTCAACCGTCACATAAACACAAACTCAAAAAAGCCGCAGGATGAATTTCCATTTATTTGTTACTTATTGCCGCGACCGCCTGCTCGGGACATTTCGAGGTAGCAAGCAGCAGCAGCAATCATTATTGTCTATTTACCTCTTCATCTTATACCCGCCCTGATCTGATCTGATTTGGCCAGAGACCTACTACAACTGCCCAAGGCAGCCAAAGTTACAATGTGACGAGGGAAGCAAGCACAAAAACGCCACGCATCCCAAGAGGTGTGTTAAAAGCTGGGAAAAGACCCAATCCTCCCCCACAAGCAGAAAAAACTAGCTTGAAGAACGAAAAGAGGAGAAAAAAACGCCCTTCCATGCTCGCATCTTACACGTCATCTTCTATTGAAAAATCTCGAGCTTGAAGCTGATTATTGCTGCTGCTGCTGCCACGGAGTTTGTTGCGTCGGTCTGGGGAAAACAGGCTGTGTTTGCAGCTGGTCTAGACCACCGCCGATAGGCGTTTGATTGTGCTGCCATCCCATCCCTGTCTGATGATTGACAAAGGCACCCTGTCGGAACGGATTTGTGGCCCCAGTGGCCTGCGGTGCGATCCCCCCGCTTGTCAGGGGTCGTTGCTGCTGTGCTGGGTTCACTGCAGGCGGGAAATTCTTGGCAAACGGATTGGTACCGGTTGGCGCGGGCTGCAGAGATGCTGGAGGCTGACCGGGTGGTGGCGACTGGAATGGTGAAGTAGATTGCGGGGTGGCGAACGGCGGCACGGCTTGCGGTGATGACCTGGCAAAAGGGTTCGTAGGTTGCCGGGTGAGAGCACTCGGGGGTTGGGCCTGAGGACTTGTTGGTGTGGAAAAAGTGTTTGGAATGGCGCCGTTAGTAGGCATGCCAGTCTGGTTGGCCATCATCATTGATGCCCTGAATGGGTTCGTCGTTTGTTGACCTGTCTGCATGGGAGGCGAGAGAGTTCCTGTCGGGAAAGTCGCGACAACGTCTTGCGGTATTGAGCCTAGGCTGTTAGGATTAAAGCTTGGCTGCGGTGTATAACCACCAAAACCAGCGCCTGTGAAATTAGGCTGCATTTGAGCGGGCATCTGGGGAGGCATTTGTTGCGGCACTGGAAACCCGGTAGGATTTGGTTGTTGGAATGGGCTACTGTTCGGGTATCCTGTGACCTGGGGTACGAAACCATTATCTTGAAGTTGGGGGGGTTGCTGTACTCCTGGTGGCCAGGGGTTACCGGCGTTCATCAACGGCATTTGTCCTTGTTGCTGAATTGGTTGAGGATTGGGCTGGGTGCTCATCGTGGTCTGATTCTGCTCTATTGAATCGAAGAAATCGATGAGGTCGGGGTCGGGACCCTTAGTAGCCTGAGGTGCCTTCGGAGCAGATGCAGACGATATACTCGGTGCAAAAAGCTTGGCAGCCTCTGCTTTTGCCTCCGATGTACTTATACTCTTTTCCCCCTTCGAAACGCCACCCTTCTTCTTGGCTTGTTGTTCAGCTATGTACTGTCTCCTATTTATCTCAAAGTCGGGGTCGTTGAGATAATCTTCGAGTTGGCGACGCAAGTTGACAGGGGCATGTTTCAACTTAGGAACTTCCACCCTCGTATGAGGTTCCCATTGTCGTGCCACGGTTAAATACTGTACAACGGCATCTGTGGTTTTAGTGAAGTGACGGTAGATGTCCATAGCCCGCTCCGCATCCACCTTTGACATCTCGAAGAAGTGACCTGAGAATCATCAGCCTCTGAAATAAGAATAGAGCAGAACAGCTACTGGGCTTACCTAGTATATTGATCATGCCTTGGTTGAGCACTTGGAACAAGCTTAGGAGATCAAGAACCAGAAGCCTAAATACGGTAATAGTAATCTCGTTTTCAGGTTCGTCCAAGACCTTTGTACCGGTTAGTGATTCAATTGTGACAACAACTTGCGCAGTGTAAACATACATCGCATTTCAACAAGGCGCTTAGTTGGCGCTGAACCGCCTCGGTTTCTCGCAAGAGGCCCTTTTCTACCGAGAGACTCTCAAGCCGCGTCTCCTTCGCACGCACCCAGTCTATCTTAGTATCTTTGTAGGCGCGCACCCGCTCGGCCAAATATGAGGCATAGTGCCGTATATTCCGACCTTGTATCTGTGCTGTAAAAGAAGCTGCATCAGCCTGAGACGTTCAATGGTCGAAATCAGGGTGACCAACCATCAGTGAAGGAACTAATAGCCAACTGGTTACGGTTCCTAGCAAGGTATGATAATGTGGCATCGGGTGAACCCTCTCGGATCATCAAGTGTACTGTAATCAAGCTCTTGAAGACGACGGTCCATGTTGAGTCTCGAAGCCGGTTTTGCAAGGCGCGGAAAACCTCCCCAACACCAGCTTCGCCCGCGTGCGTAGCTACCAGGATATGCTCGATGTACTTCGTCTTTGGGGGAGCAGCCTACAGCAACCAGGTCGGTTAGCGCTGGCGGCGGAATCGACGGCATCGTAGTGTCGGGATTCCGACTCACCTTGATCTTGGTTGCGCCCTTTACGGACTTCTCAAAGGAGCTCGACATATCTTCTCACAGGCCCAGTGAGGACCTCAGCTTGGGCGCAAGCGCACGAAAGAGACAATCGCGGTGATCGGTAATCGGTGATCGGTGTCGCTGGCCGGGTTCTTCTAACGCGTCACGTAGGCCGGTGATGGGCCGGGTTGGAGCGATGCGACGCCGTCACGGTATGACAAGGGGCTGCAAGCCACAGCCACGACTGCAAGAGTGCGACGTTACAGTACGTATAGCAGGTCCTCGATAGCCGAGAACAGCGTGCGAATCGCAGTGACGGCCCCTTTAGCGTGAGAGCAAGAGTGGGCGTCCACGGTGGTCGATCGAACAAGGAGACGGTGCGGGAGAGTCAGCGTCGTTCCATGGCCGTGTCGGCTTGGCGCGCGGTGGTCAAGATGGCGATATGAGCTGCATTAACAATACAATTATCGATTTACGTGGACCAGTTGGCAATCAGTCGGCCAGCACACGGAGGCTATCTCAACAGGAGCCCGTCGGTGGTGGTTATCCGTGTCGTCGCGGCCGCGGCAGGCTTTGGGGAAATTGGGTTGATAGCAGGTCGGGCAGATACGTCGTCGGTGGGGCCGCTGTAGGCCCTGTTGTACCACTCAGTAGGTACCACCTACACTGAGCTTTATGGGTGACTTGTAAGCCCGAGCTAACCCGAACGGGAAGCTGATGCCCATCGTTATTGGCTCCTGACAATCCAGCTGTCTCACAAGGTAGGACTCTCAACTTAAAGGAACCGTCAGTGTCATGGATGGCTTGTTGATCTTACAGAACCCTTAACTAATAGATCTAAGATTAGATATTTAGACTTGGCACTTTTTATTAGAATAACGTATTTCATTTTTGTTGTATCAGTACTCTATTATAGGCTTTATAAGCAGTCTCAGTAACTCTTACTTACAGCTGATATATTATCATAGAAGAACCACAGTCTCGTATTCTGAGAGTTTGAATCAGATATGAGGAAAGAGGGGTTTGTTTAACACGTGAAACTCTATCTGCAATCCTACCAGAACACATTGATTCAGGTCCTTCAAAGTGACATGCACTCCCGCAGCATGTCCAACAGGTTTGTGCATCCTGCTTTATCTTCCCTGGTCGTTATCACTACCATTCCAAATTAGTGTCGAGCGCGCGGTCATGGTGGTAAATAGAAGCCTATTTAATGGTCGAAAATGAAAATATGGTTGAGTAGAGGCAATACAGAACAATTTACTACTTGATAACGTGTCAAGCACTCGGATCATATTTACTTGTATAGTACTTAGATAAATGTGTGTTCTTTTAGTTCTAATTGAGAAGTCCTAAGAGTTAGATATTCCGTCTCAGGATTCCTATCCTGAGAACCTGTGTATCTTAACCTTTAGGCTTGGGCATACACTCACGCAAATTTTCTGTTTGTATTTCAATAAGAAAGTTGTCGACACTACCGATTACATAGACTTTTGCGAAAGCAGTTTACAACAAAGTAAGCTCTCTATGTAGTATAGCTCCTCTTACGATCTAGTGTTCGATTTTGCATCCTCCCCGCCAGGGCTAAAAATGCAGTGTAAAAATTTGGATCCATCCAATCAATGCTAATCAATGTGAATGGCATGGCTACTTACGACAACAATAAGTTGCAATTGCTAGAACTCGCAGATATATTTACAAATACAGTGTCCATCATATAGCATTTCAATTGGATTCTGTAAACATATCTGAGCCAAACTAGGTATTTCAAGTAATAGGAAGGATTAAGATTCAATGATCATGATTAATTCAACAGTGGAGCCTAATATATCTAAGGTACATGTTGCTCACTGGCATACTGGGCTGTTCCCGGATTAAGACTGGCATATTGCCAACCGCTGTTGGACTAGAAGACGTCCGGAAAAGCGTGTCATCTTAGATGATGCCGCCCTCGCCTTGGCAAGGACCACAGTGTACCGAGCCCGCGGCGCATGCCACACCACAGGCAGCGGCGCCAACAATCGATAGAGGCAGACCCATGATGAAGTTGCCTAGGTTCCCGGGCCAGCCGAGAGCATGAATTTCATCAGGGCTCATGGCCATCAGCTCATTAAGCTCACCGTTCTTGTACTTGTTCACTGGACACGGATAATTAGGATACATTGTTAAGAATACCCACGGGAGCTTATAGAGATAGGTAATAGGGATAATGACAACTTACTATACTTCTTGAGTGTGCTGGGGCAAGTTGGGTTCGAGTCGTCAAGGGGATTGTACCACTTGGTAGGTATCGCGGTGTTCATTGGCTCACTGTCGGAGCCGCGTCCCGTCCCCGACTTTTCGATCTTCTTGAAAGCGAATGGCGTGCAGGGTGAGTTATCGAGCAAGTAAACCTTGTCATCGCCGCGATCTACCGTGACGCAGCGCTCTCCAGAGAGGAGGGCAATTCGAGGTGGCTTGAGATTGGAAGTATAGCGCACCGAATATCGGCCAGCGTAGTCCGGACTTGAGGTCACAGTGAGATGGCCGCCGTTGTTGTAGAGATAGTAATTCTTGCCAAACGGATCCGTCGTAAATATAGCGAACTGCTGCGAATCGTCCTTGAACATGGCCATTGTCCACTCGAGCGGAACATGCAGTCCATCGTCGCTGCTGTTCCGTACGTACGCCCTCCCATCTAAGAATGTCAGGAATCCCATGCCGGGTGCCTCCAGCGTCACTGTTGACTCGTTGCCGCATAACTTGTTGGCTTCTAACATTGATAGGAAGTGTTCTGGTGGGACATCAGGCTTGTCATCGTGATCCTTAAAGATTCGATCAACGAAATCAAGTGGGTGGCTCATCGGTTTCTGGTCTCCGGCTACTGCCAGCAGCGGGAGAGCGAGCGAAGCTAATAAAACTTGAGTCTTCATTTTGGAACGTCGAACCACTGAGTTGAGGAATGAGTCTGATTAAAAGGGGTCAAGGTACAAATTTGGAAACAAAGCCATATTTATATTTCAAAAACTCGCCAGTCGTTGAGTTAGCTCATCTCACTTTGAGGCATCACTCAGTTGAGATGCAAAAATTGCTCAAATTAACTGACGTCAAGAGTATGAACTACCATGTTAATCTTTTAAAATCTTCGCCAGTTCGCCGATTCACCCCCTCAAAAAGAGGAGTATTCCTCTCCGATTTAGTTTCATACAGCTTGAGGAGGACAAGCTAACGTACTCTGTACCTAGCCGAAGTGATGGTATCCGCAACTATTAGCCGCTGCGAGTTTGCTATCATGACTATCTTACTCCAGCTCGAGATGACCAGCGTTATGATTAGTCAATGTGCCAATAAGGTGAAGAGAAAAATAGTCTTGATGAGATATCATCGATGATCGACGGCAAGGAACGTTAGTCTAGTGCGGCTTCAAGGCGGACCGAGCTACGGGAATATCACCGTCAGTACACAACACTATTGATCCCGCTACAGCCGCTTTTGTAGTTTGGTATTCTAGGCCGTTGCCGAATTGGTAAAATTTCATTACCGATCTATTGTTGCATGCCATCTTCATGCTGTCATACTGCCGGATACAGGCACAGTAGCACACTCGCATTGCATTAGCGCAGATCACCATAATTCCATCGAGCCTAACAAATTCGACGATGGGACAAAACCATGACGCGGATTCTGACATGGCAGTGTTGTAAATACTTACCTGTCGTAAAGACAACTATCGGGTGCCAGCCAGTCGGTAACTGACTCCTCCGAAGAATATCCTCTCTTGTCAAGATCAGTAGAGCCCACGTATTCCACTGTGCGAACCTCAGGAGAGAGAGAGAATAAGGCACCACTTCATTAAACACACAAGATCATGTCGCTTCTGTTCCGCTAGTTGTCAAAGACACGCCCATCTCGATAACGTAATAAATGAGTAAGACTCATTCTAGTGTGCTTCCATTGAACAGCTATCTATGGTACAAAGGTCATACATGCCAAAAATCAGTGGAGAAGAGCGGAATTACTTTTGCTGAACACAGTAGAACTTTTTCTGAGATAACCAGGCTGAAATGCCGCACTTGCGGTTTCAACTGCTCCGACATTGATTGTTGGGCTTGCGCCAGAATGCGCAATCGTCTTACCGTACATGATATTAGCTATCTTCGTCACATCTTCCAATATACAAATATTTTTATCAGAGTTGCTTTCTCGCGTCCGATGATAAACAAGGTCCGGGTGTGTCGAACGCTTATTTCATGATTCCAATCCTCTCGTTACAGCAGAACCACTTGAGCCTCCGAAGAGGAGAGTTCTGCAGCTCCGAGAAGCGGAATGCATCATATTATACACGCAGCTTTCATCATCTATAGGGGCGTTAGCGACCAATCCGCAAACTGGGTGAACGCGCGATTGCTAGGACTCACATTTATTTGAATTGGAAGGATGAAGAAAAAAAGGAAAGGAAGTTTGGAAGCCCCACCACGCGAGGAAAAAGATATAGCACGCTAACTGGGGAAGCTAGCAGCTTGCCAGGTACCTAGATTAGATAAGGATAAGCACAGCTGCATTACAGGTGGCTGGCGGGGCCGTCTTTGCATTTAGAGATGGGTCCTGTATTCACTTCACAAGTACTACCTAGCTTCAAAGGTCGAACGCATGAGACTCGGGTTACAAGATCAAGATATACAGAGGTATACTGCACGATGAATTCGACTTCACGACAGATATGATAAGAGCAACTGTAAGCCCCCTTCTGAGGGCTACCCCAAAACATGTCGTTAGGTCTGGCTCATGGCCGCTCCTGAGATTTCAACCTCAGTTTCGTTCCTTTGCTGCATCACCATCCCGAAAGACTGCTGCACCTGATACTCAATCCGACACTATCGAGGACTCACCCCAATTTGCCGCCTTCAAGAAAACTCGTAAGCCGTAAAGCGCTCAATTTTCATGCCAGGACCCAACTGAATGATCCCACTACTCCAGTTGAGACGCGAGAGTTCAAGCGCAAATCAGACTGGACAATAGGCCGCAAGTCCACTTTCTATGGCTTCCTGGGGAAGCGGCGAGACAAGAGCTCGAATCTAAGCTTTTGTGATATTAAATTAAGCGACGCGCCCGGCCGTAGCCTTCAGATTGTGTCTAGTTGGGAAGAGGAGGATTCGGTGCAGCATGCCGCCCACCTCAGCTTGAAGTCGGTACCAGCATATAGTCCAGTATGCATCGAAGGTACTTTGCTGGAACGTAAAGTCGCCCCTCAAGAAAATGATGAGTCAACTCCTGGGGGCTCCCCCAAGAAGTCTCGAGAGGGATATGATTTAGCCTTGACGTCCATCCAATGTCTAAACGCATTCCCCAAAGACATTATCGTGTCCAAAGATGCTGTGTGGCCTCCCAAGTCTCGCCACCTGCAAATGAGATTCGACCCTCTTCTCAGCGAGCGATTGAGATTCCGTAGTGATGTAGCTGGTATTTTAAGGCGAAGGCTGCTGGAAAACTTCAAGTTTACCGAGGTGGAAACACCGCTGCTATTCAAGTCGACTCCGGAAGGCGCTCGAGAGTTCCTGGTTCCAACCCGGCGGAAAGGTTTCGCATACGCGTTACCACAGAGCCCGCAGCAATATAAGCAGATTCTCATGGCTGGCGGCGTTCTGAACTATTTCCAACTGGCCAAGTGCTTCCGAGACGAAGATCATCGTGCGGATCGACAACCCGAATTCACTCAGGTTGGTGTTTTAAGCCTTTCTTCACGTATCATACTAATGAGGAGTAGCTCGATATGGAAATGGCCTTCTCTACTGGGAGTGAAGTTATGTCGACGATTCATTCTTTATTGTCGTCCCTTGACAAGTACCTATCCCAAGCATATGTGGTCACGGAAGTCAACGGTGTCCGACATCCAAGGCGAGCCCGTGAGGCTGCCCGAGATAGCCCACCTTTTTCTTTAAACACGAAGCATATCCCACGAATGAACTACCAATACGCGATGCGGCGTCATGGTATCGATAAACCGGATCTCCGCATGAACTCATCACAAGTATCATTGGTAAGTGTATTGCCTCCAAAGCATTAGAAAATCTCGGGTTAACAAGGAGCAGATAAGCCAAGTAGGCCAGTGGCTACCTTCGGAGTTCAAGAGGATGATTACAAGCTTGGACGACCCCATTGTGGACGCGTGCAGATTTCGGTTTACAGGCTTGCCTAAAGAGTCAGCCGAATTCATTACGGAATTCTTCGATCTTCTTCCGAATACCCCCAACAAACTAGCCGGCCACAGCACACCGGGCGTCTTTGTTTTCGACTCGTCGAAGCCGCTCCAGGGCTTGTCCGCCCTTGGCCACGAAAGCGCGGAGAGACTGGCCGGACACGAGATCGATCTCTGGGAACCCTGCGAGGACGGCGACGTCATCATCGTGCACGCACGGGAGAAGAAGCCCTTCTACGGAGGCTCCACGGAGATGGGCAGACTCCGAAAGCTGATATACGACGCCGCCGTGGAGAGAGGTCTCCTGCCTAAAAATACCTCCTTCAGGTTCCTCTGGGTGAACCGCTTCCCCCTGTTCTCGCCGAACGACGGGGATCCGGGCCAGGGGGGCTCGGCGGGCTTCTCCGCCACGCACCACCCCTTTACCGCGCCTCTCAGGCCGATGGACTTCGATCTCCTCAAGACGGACCCGCTCCGTGCCAATGCCGACCACTACGACCTCGTGCTCAATGGCGTCGAGATCGGTGGCGGAAGCCGACGTATCCACGTCGCCGAGGTCCAGGAATACATCATGCGAGACGTCCTGAAGATGACCGACGAGGGCGTCGCGCAGTTCTCTCACCTGCTGGAGGCGCTTAGGGCAGGATGTCCCCCGCACGCCGGCTTCGCGATTGGCTTTGATCGCCTCATATCTATACTGTGCGATGTCCCTTCCGTCAGGGACGTCATCGCGTTCCCGAAGAATAATAAAGGAGAGGATCAGCTCGTGGGCAGCCCTTCGAAGACCACCCCTGCCCAGCAGAAGACGTATCATCTCTTCCAGGGTTGAACGCCTGTGGATCGAGGGCAGGAGTTCAATTTGTAATATATAGTCGCATGTACCAATAAAGTTCGTCCGGGAATGGTCATTCTGACTAGGCTTAGACATTATGCACTAGGATTCGTACTAAAGTCTATAGCATGATCATTTGACAAGAAACGTAGGCATACGCAACGGAACAAAATGTAATACACAACAATAAGATATTATTGCTCTCGCTATGGCCCGAGATAAGGCAAGACGATCCCGTCCGGCAGCCAGCCAGCTAGAAAAAGCTGGCTCAGGCTTTCTCAAAGCCAACTCTAGAAAAAGGGTGTTTCCCATATCCTCAAACGCCTAGCTACCATGCTCTGTGAGACTTTTTCACTTTGTACATAGGAAGTTATATATATAATAGTGACAGGAAACCTTTATGCCCTGGGCGTGAGACACCGCTAGCAATAATATTTGCAACATTATCCATAGCCATCGTCGCAATTCATCTATTGCTTGGCCTACAATGCTAAAACCTCAGCTCTTTACGAGTAGAATTGAGACTTCTGGAAGCTCTCGGGAGAGATGTCTCCCGCCTTGCTGGTGACAGCTGGCGGCTGCGGACTAGCGCTGGTCAGAGAGCTCGTTCGCGAATTCGAAGGTTCGCTCGCAGCGGCCTTGATTGCCGCAACTGGCTGGCCGGGACGTCTTGCGACTTCCAGGAAGGTGGCTGGTAAGTAACCGAGGCGGCCGTCTCTAGCTCTGCATCGCCACCATTCGCTCGGGTTACCAAGCGGGTCACTCTTGCTCAAGACTGCGATGAAGTCGCCCTTCTTGACAGCGAGATCGACTCCCTGTGTCGCATTCCCTGCCTCGGGGGTGAAGTCGTATAGAACTCGGCAGAATTCAAGTTTGCTGGGGTCTAGTGGGGCGTTCTGGCCCATGGCTTCCATCCTCTTGCGTTCTTCTTCCTCTGCGGATGCCGCGAGAGACCGGATCGCTTTGCTCATGAGGTACGGCAGCCCGAAAGCAGCGAGGAGGAAGAATATCAGAGGTTTCCTACTAGGCTTCGATTGGCCTGGAGCACCGTTGGCGCCGGGGGATTGTCGACCCTCAAAGAGAGCGAAGGCCGCCGGTGTTAGGGCCGTAGCATCGACTGGAGGGGGACGGCCGGTGAGTTTTGCGATCAACGTGCGGATCCAACGCATCAGAGTGAATATCCCCAATACGGATCCTAAGGTGTCGCGTAGGTTTCCGAATTGTTCGGCAACGGATACCATTGCTACACGCAATTAGTCATTGTGTGAGTCAGATACGGCATATGTTCCTGTTCCACATACCAAAGAAACTCGAATGTGTAGCCATATAGGTACTCTCGAGCATCTGAGCGAAACCGCCGAATGCGCCGACAATGCCCTCGAGCATCTGAAATGTGGCCTGCGTGCTGTTGCTGAAGCGACTTGTCAAGCTGTTAGGATTGTTGGGATCATTCGGCATCATGCCTGGCATTCCCCCATACATGCCGCCGCCGTACATGCCGCCATACCCGCCATAACCGCCCCCGTAACCGCCGTAGTTTCCATATCCGTAGCCGCCCATTCCCCCCATTCTCGAATAGGGCGACGAGTAGGGAGATGAATAGGCTGAGTTGTATGGACTGGCCCCAATGCGACTATAAGCCGAGGCATTCTGGTTGACTGCAGCTGACAGCGAGTCAGGGCGAGGGGGCACAGCAGGTGTTGTGGATGTCGTGCTGGTTATTGATGAGGGTGCGGTGATGGCAGTCGAAGTGGTCGGGAGAGAGATGCCACTTGTAGCCGCCGCCGGTGTGGCCATGGTCGCTGTTCGGAAGAAATGATGTCAGTTACACGGCACAGATGATGCGAAGGTCATCAGGCAAATCAACAGAAGCAACATACCAGTTCCTGCGCCAGTCGCACCAGCGCGTTCCCAGGGCTTCGGCGGCGATGCCATTACGGTCGGTGCCTACGCCCGCTTGGGCTGTGATGAGCGCAGCGGGCGATAATCGACTCGTGGGTACTCAGAAACGCGTGAGGCGCAAAACCCTGTCTTTATCCGGTATTCGGCGATGCGGAGCGACACAGTGTAAAATTTCTGACGCAAGATGAGCAATAATGTCGCAGAAATGAGAGGCAATGTTGAAGAGAACGGCGTGGGCCAAAACGATACAGAACAAGGCGACAACGGCTAGATTAGGTAGTTACAAGAGTAAAATCTGGAGATTGCAAATGGGATGGAATAGGGACGAGGTAATGATGGAGTCTGGGGATTGCAATAGCGGGACTGCGCAGTACAATGTCGCCGCTTTCAATTGCCTAAGCACAAGCCAAGTGGGTTGCAATCTCTACCTAGCTTTGACCCGTGCATTTTTCTGGGGCAGCGAGAAACCTCGGCATTAGAGATGCCACAGCAACATTCCGCGGCTCATCCAGTCACGTGGCTCTAATTCATCTATATCTACTAAGACTAGATAGGCTAGATATCGAAGAAGTACATACAAACAATCTTCGAATTTCCTTGTTGAAGACCTTTAGACGCAGTAATTATTCCTATATACTTTTGATTTACGGACTAGTGATAACTCGATTTGCATCTTGCATAATCAGTACACCGCTTTGACTGTATTCTGGACCTTATGTACTCATTGCTACCTTAACCTTAATATCCAGGGTCCAATATGCGAGGTCAAATTCAGCTCTAAGCCTACATTCTGACTAAGCGCAAAATTTACGATCAGACTCAAGAGTCAAGAGAAAACAGCCGCTGTCTATTTTGAATACTTCATCAATCATTGAAGTATTTGAATGTTGGAAAACATCCTCATCCAGCGCCTGGCGGGTTCTTCCTGGTTTATATAATGGAATTGCTTCTGAATCACCGTTGCCAAGGCACGTTATGCTCCGAACATACCCCACACGCAGATCCCGTCTCACAAGCGGGCTTACGTCCCGCACCCGCGCATCAGTAAGACGGGACTCAAGAGGTGGTCAGAGACTGAGTCTAAAATTCATGATTATTGCCCGGCTCTAAGCTGCTGATAAGACGCCCATATACCATTCAGTCACGAGAAATCAGGTATCGGGTGCGTTGTTCACTTTTCGTGCTAGTAACTCAGTGGCGACTTTGTTGGTCAAAGGTAAGCGAGTGTTCATTTGATGCCTCAACTATAGATGTTGTTCATATGTATTGTAACAGATTGTAAAAGAATGTGAGTTTATTTATTTATTTCTATCTATTTCTGTAAAAATATCTCATCGCCACATTTACTGCAGACCAGCAAAGGCAGGAGCATTCTTGGCAAACTCGGCGAAGGTGGTAAGCGGCTCCTTGACGAACTTGAGCGACTCATCGAGCGGCAGACCGCCATAGTACCCGAAGTCCTGCATGAGGACCATGTTCTCGTACATCTCCTCGACGGCGAACTCGGGCATGCCGGTGCCCTTCATGAAGCCGAAGAAGACGTCCTTGGGCGTCTCGAAGTAGCCCGCGGTCTTGCCGGCCTCGGGGAACACGCGCTTGAAGGTGTCGACGACCTCTTGCGCCGTGAGGTACTCGGTGGCGGCCGTGAAGCGCTTGCCGAGGAGGGCCGCCTTGTTGTCTACGATGGCCTTCACGTACTTCCCTGTGTCGGCTGGGTTGTACAGAGGGATGGGTGAGGATGAGGCGATGGGTAGGCTGAAGACCCAGTTCTCGCCTTGCTTTGACATCGTGCCGCCGGGGATGTTGGGCATGTAGAAGCCTGGCATGAAGAATGTGGCGGGAACCCCGATCTTGCGAATGTACTCCTCCACGTGAGCTTTGCTGTCGAAGTGGTAGACGTGGGGGAGCTTGCCGTCGCTCACTGAGAATGAGTGTCAGTACTTTTCCCGTCCATTCTCATCCTGGGGCTTGTTTCAGGAACTTACATTTCTTAACATCTAAGAGCGAGCTCCAGATGAGATGCTTAACTCCCGCTTCCTGTGTATGAAATTAGCAGCAAGAACTTGGAGGGACCACATAGTCAAAACGAACCTTGGAAGCGTCAGCGATGTTACGGCCCTGCTGTTCCTCCAGCGCCATGTCGAGCTTCTCCCAATAGTTGGTCACCGCAAAGACAGTGTCAGAGCCAGCGATCGCCTTGAGGAGAGACTCCTTGTCATTGAGGTCGGCCTGTGAACAAAAGGATGAGTTACGGCCCAGATTAGTCTCCAGCTATGATCAACTTACAGCAACGACTTCGGCACCCTGCGAAGCAAGTTTCTTGGCAGAGTCCTTGGAGACATCGCGAGTTACACCGCGGACGGTCCAGATCTTGTTGAGTTCAGGGTGGTTCAGGAACTCTTTCACGACGGCTCCGCCCTGGTTGCCAGTGGCGCCGAATACGGTGATGATCTTCTTAGCAGACATTTTTAGTGATGAGATGTTGCGGGAATGCAAGAATGATGAAGTTTTGAAATTGAAGAGTGTGTAGTGTGTATGAAGCTTGGTAGTAGTTGATTGTTGTGCGTGATGATGAGTAGAATTAAATGACTTCAGAGTGACGATGTCTTCGAATCTTATACTCCTACGTGCTGCTGCCTATCTCTACGACGGCCTCTATAATTATCTTAGACTACATCTTGATGGCTTACATTCGAAGAGTCCCAAGAAGCATCGGAACAACCCGAGACGCGAAGGGGTGGCGCTGCTTTGTCAGTTCGTGTGGTAGTCAACTCAGTGTGATGAAGATACCAAGACGGCCGAGTGACGGGCGTTGTTAATGGAGGACTAAGAGTCGCATAACTCCGTTCTCTCGTCGTCCTCTGCTCGACGGCGTGTCGTCTTGGTACCTTACCCTGCATCAGCCTTAGCTATGACATTACAGTACACATGGTTAGCGGGATCTGATGTTCCACCCGCATGACGGGATCCGACGTCTTGGGTTCGATTATGGAAGCCGTTAGAAAAGTGGGGTGTAGCTCGCGACTTCGCGCTTTCAAATGCTTGGCATTTTGTATACTCTGTAATTAGTGATGACCAATGTGCGCGCGCCTCAGGCACAAAGTCCTACTACGCCTCAGAAACTCTAGCCCACCTGCGTCTGCCACCCTTTTGGCTGGGGATGCCACTAATTTAACGTTTACACCATATCTAAAGTATTTGTTACATTTCAAGACAAAGAGTATTTTAAAAAGTAATATTATGCGGGAATAAACTAAGCAGGAGTAACAGCTTTAGGTTTAATTATTATTTTTAACTAGACGTACTTATTATATAAATGTTTGTAATTCTGTCGGGATAAAGATCTCTAGGAAGCAGGTACTTTGGCGAGTGCACTATTATGCACTTTTTACGAGTAGTAAAATTGGTGGCATCCCTAGCCCAAAAAGGGTGGCAGACGCAGGTGGGCTAAGAAACTCACCACTGATTAATATCTCTCAAGCTAGATGTCATGCTATCACCATCGCTTAACGTTCTCTATTCTATGGCAGCAGTGATTTCTCATACTTGATCTTGATCGATATGATTCCACGACTTCGGGTTCGGAATTAAATCTCTTTTTCTCCCCCGACCGACGCATTGTGAGAGTCGCATTGTGAGAATCAATCAATGGAGGTTTGAAATCATCTTGCATCAAATCTCATCCCCCCAACCATAACATCTGTATCCGTATAATCCCAAAACTAGCACACCCATCACAACACATATCTAGCGCGGCGCATGCCGCCGAAAATAATTACGGCACAGCTCACGACTTGTTTGTCTCTTATCACCGCCATTGTCCGCTCTTTCTCGGATGGTGAGAGGCGCTATCTCTCTCATACGAAAAGATATGGGATGTAAGAGCGGTGTTGAATCCAGAAATTTCTCTGTCACGACAGAAAGACGATTGCTATGAATTGTGTTGGATGTTTTTGCAACTTCGTGGCAATATAAATTCAAACCCCCGCGACGACTAGTTAAAGTCAATGCGAAGGGCGCGCCCTAGCTGCGCAACTAAAGTTGTATTCATATAAATGATATGAACGCCCCACCACGATGCGATGCCCAACCTCGGTAGGTCAAATAGCAATTTATCATCTCGCGATATACATCATTGAATCAGTCTTTGTCGCCTCTTTTCGTGATATACCTCTCATATTACCAGGCCTCACTTAAATATCAAGCGAATCGTCAGTAGCGGCCAAGCCACCCAAACATACTACATCAATAACTACAATATCTTCCAACTATCAAAACTATTAGACCCTCAGACATCGTTTTTCAAAATGGCCACAGTATCCATCCCCTCGACATTCGCGTCATTCACCGAGACATGGTCTCCACGTCTTGTAGCAGCCGTCAACGATCAGCACATGAAGATCGCCAAAATCGACGGAGCGTTCATCTTCCACGCACATCCAGACTCAGACGAGTTATTCTATCTCATGGCGGGAGAGCTGACTCTCGAGGTAGCTACTGGCGCTCAAGAAGATGCAGAGGCCGAACCGAAAGAGGTTGAGGCAGTAGTCATGAAAGTTGGAGACGTTTACGTTGTGCCGAAGGGCGTCAGACATCGCCCTGTTGCCAAGAATGCGCATATCTTGATGATCGAGCGCAACGATACCATCAATACCGGAGACGTGGAGGATCAGGAAAGGAGGAGGGATCCGCTCGATGTGAGGAAGGAGTGAAATTTCCAAGGTTGAATATATGATAGGCAAGGGGCATGTTTGGGTGAGCATCAGAAGCCCATCTGTTGATGAGACTGCTGAATAATATGTGCGCTCTAAGAGGCGCAGAGTAGTTACGGCATGTAAAATATGCGTATACAATTACCCGGTTCGACACGGCGCCTATTTAGGGCTATGGGATTTTATTCGAGGACTAATTTCAATTTGACGACACCTCAGAGGCCTGGAATGTGTTGATGACCAGTCCTGTGATTCGAGTGCTTATAGGTACCTCGACACGAGTAGAAAGATCTAGCGAATGTGAGCTAGTATCATCTTTGAGATACTATAGGCATTTATTTCCTCGTCTCATAACGTCTAGTTCTATACATCGCAAGATTTTATTGCCAGGAGGTCTCGTCGGCGAAGTGATCTGTCCGAGCCTAATGTTGCGCCGTGTTTCTCCAATAACTCTACGAGCTCCTTCGGCTCTTCACTGTCTAATACCCCTTCGAGGGCAGTACCAAAGTAATCGGTTTCGATATTAGGATCGGCGCCGTTCTCGAGTAAGAACTCGACAATCTCGATGTGGCTGGCCCCATGTCTTGCTGCAAGGTGCAGCGGCGGTCTGACATAGACGGAGCCTGCGCTTTTGTTCACATCGACACCCATCGAAAGGTATAGCTTGCAGAGCTCGAGGTCGTTTCGGTCCGTGGCCAGGTTAAAGAGATTTATTGTCAGCCAGTTTACCGTTTTGGCATCTAGAATGTTAGACTCGAAAAGCTCCTGGACAGTTTGATCTGTGCCGAGAAAACAGTATGTGAAAAGGGAAGATCGCGTGATGTCCATCCCGAAGCGTTGTGCGGTGCTGATGAGGTCTGTCGTTATTTTCAGGTCAATCTGCGGGATAGTGTTGATCCAATTGATATAGTACTTCGAAGGACGGAGTAGGTCGCCAAGAAGCTTGCGGTAAAGTCCATAGAGCTCTTTGTCTTTTGAATGGTCCTTACACCGAACCCAGTGATAGGGCCACCCAGCCATATAGTCTTTGCACAGAGTACGCAAACGTGATGGGCTTTCTACCTGTAGAGTTTGCAACGATGGGGGGATATTCCAAACTGGAAGCATACGCCACGTCGGTTGGTCGGACAGTGGCTCATCGGTAGTAAAATATTGTAGACAAATTCGTGACATGAGAATGTTGACATGTTCTCTTGACCAATGATGCTGCTCGAAGTACTCCTGTACGGACAAGTGGGCGAATCGGCAAATATTGGATTCGGGGTTGACAACCACCAGGTTTCGACAAACATCTAAAATATAGTCAATCGAAATGGGGCACCGATTCGCATCCCAATCAGGCATCTTCAAATCCCAGGCAATCAAACCAGTGAGTATTTCCGGGTTCAGAGGCCTCCAGGAGCACATGAGGAATTGGAAGGCTCTGTTGGCAATTTTACTAGCACTACCTTCACGATCCTGAATTTCGTGATATATCTTGTCATAGGCTCCTTTAATTCCTCGTGGTAGGTTCCGGACGTATTCGAGAATATCGTTGTCAAATTTGAGTTTTAGGAGGCCATCCATCATAATCTTCGCCCATAAGAACCTGTGGCATTTGTTAGTAATGACGGTTTGGACAAGCCAATGCTCAACTTTACACTCACATTCCTTGACTTTTCTCTGTAAAGGTGCGCATTATCTCCCTCCGTGTGCGATCACCGAGACTGCTTTGACACCAGCGGTTGGCACCGAGCCTCGAGACGACGAACCGTTCTATATCAGCTTGATTGTCTGCGGCTGTGATTCGCAGGTCCCGGCCATCTCTAAATTGTTGCTTGATGTCTTCATCTTCACGACTTGATATGAAGAGTTTAAGAGGCGTTTTGCACTGTGATACGAGATTTTGTAACACCTCCATCAATTTGTCCCTAGTCTCTAGCTCGGATTCGTC
Organism: Xylaria sp. Z34; assembly: GCA_037356055.1. NCBI lineage: Eukaryota > Fungi > Ascomycota > Sordariomycetes > Xylariales > Xylariaceae > Xylaria > Xylaria sp. Z34. The sequence continues at coordinate 61,151 of JBAWJW010000045.1, read as the reverse complement.
TAGGCCGTCTATGATGATGTATGTTAGCTCGTGGCTATTCGTCAGCTCAACAAGCAATTCTAGACACTCCTTTAGAGTTAGACCGCTCGATGCAAAGCCGGTCGCTCGTTTTCGGTTGTATATGTCAATTGTACATGGATTGATGCTGAGTCGATCGGCCGTTAACGAGAGCTGTCGTACAAGACTGCACAGCAATGAAATAGGATCTTGATGGGTATACCGATTGCGATCGCAGAAAAAGTAAGCTATTTTGACGTCCTGCCGCCATATGATTGTATGGGACAGTGTATCAACCACCTTGCTCGCAAGGTATGTTTTACCGGCGCCGGCTAGTGTAAGCAAAATGGATCAGCTTCATATCCTTCGGTCATAACTATACCAATTGACAACTTACGAATTCCATGTAGCCAGAAAATCGAAGAATTTTCTCTTTCAAGCCAGTCGAGATACTTTGGGTGCCTAATCAGCCACTCACAAGTTTCTGCTAGCCGGGTCTGATTGACGCTGGTGAAGTCAGTCTCATAGGCAATATTGGATATCCACCCGAGAATCTTAATCAAGTCATCTTGTTGGAGAGTTTGACAGATGATTCCCAATTGATTTCCCTGCCAGGAAAGGCTCTGATCAAGTAAGAAGCATAAGTTCTTGAAATCCGGTCCTCGCTCACTCTCTTCTTCCATGTGGCACATACCAGCACTTATATCAACGCGCCTCTCGAGTTCATTTAGGGCTGATAAGCTATCTGTCATTTGGCGCAAATTGAATGTATTGTTGATAGCAGTCTGGAAGGAACTGCTAGAGAATCTCTCGATGGCAAGAGTCAGGAATAAGAGGATATCGGTGAACAGTGTGGTCATGGAAGACACCAGAATGTCAGCAGAGGGGCGTAGTTTCGCTCCGGGAGGCTTGTTGAAGTAAAGACGCGCGTAAATCTCGCATCGGAAAAGTAAATGCAAGACCCGATCGATTGCAATACACAATAGGCCAGATTGTTCTTGACCAGCGACCACAGCCTGGTGTACTTTTTAGATGATGGTCGTTGTGATTGGATGATGTAGGGGAGATAACAGTACCTGGAGAAGAAAGCGTATAGCAGCCCAAGGCAGAGCGACATGTTGAGGGTCGAAACTCGAGATGACGTCTCCGACTTCTTTGAACCGATCGAGCCATTTGACGATTTTCCCAGCTAGTTCAATGAGACTCCATTGCTGCCCAAGCACGTTGAAGTCCCATGTAGACTTTCGCTTCGCTATATGATTTCTCTTGGCTTTGGCAAGTGATTCTAGATGCTTGATGATACTAGTTCCCTCGATGACCCCATCTCGGAATATCTCTACATCTGAGGCAGCTAGCTTCTGAAGGTGTGTAGCTGACGCTCTTTGCTCCGTGGATCCATTCGACAGGTTATCTATGGCTAGAGTCCAGATATGTTCAAGTGTTGATAGGTATGCTCTGGACTCGAGAGGATTTTTGGCGGTTTGTAGAGAATCGGAAATGATTCTCTGTGATTTACATTTGATCAAGATGGGCTGGCCCGAGTCTACTGACTCGGGCCTAGGATCATTGTGTGAAAGCAGAGCGCCGTCTTTTGGCAATTCATCATCGGGTTCCAACTGCACCAGATTCCCGTTGTGATGTCGTTCCTCGATATCATCAAGTCTTGAAGAGATGGAGCCAGTATCACAGTTGTTGAGAAATTCAATCGAGTGGGGTGGTTTGGAACGCCAAGGGCGAAGCAGATGTTTCAACTTCTCACGGGTCTTCTTAGGGCGAGATGAGCGTGATGTAATTGGCATGCTATTCAATTACTCCTATTGGATCAAACATGACGGGTTATTCAGAGTTCAAACATTGGGAGTAGGCTTTAGTGAGAGAAAGGCAAAATCAAACATCAAAGTGCAAGAGCAGCCCTAACAGTATTGATTGGTTTGAGTAAGCCTAAGGCGGACAAGGAGGTTGAAGATGGGGTTGATGGAGAGGCCTGTGGCTGTGTTGCATAGCCACAAAGACTAGATGCCCCGCCATATTACTTGGTGGCACCAATTGCAGATACACCTAAGTGAAGAGGGACTGTTTCCCAAGAACTATAAACAACGAGCTAGATAAAAAAACAAATAGAATAAATTAACAATTAGCATTGATATCTCATAGTTGTTATCGTTTTATTGTTTGTTATCAATATTTCTTAGGGATTCCGTGCGGCGTCCTTATGGTCTCCCTGAGCAAATGATAAGACTGTCTTCCGGCCCTCATTACATCTATTAGAGATGACGAGAAACGATCTTTCAACCAACTGCCCGCTTAAGACGATCTTCACTATGCTGTTCCCCGACGCCTTGAGAATCGATACGCTCCGTTAGCACTTCAATATTTAATGTGCTACAATCGCGAAGCTCCAGGTTTACACATGTGTCATGGTCATCCTTTCAAAGGTGGACATAAAGTTACGAAAGATGACGCTCTGAGTAGCAATGCTTGCAGGTTAATAGATGTTATAACCACTGATCTAAGACGTGAAAAGAAGTGGGGATGCAACGCCCCTGGGCACTTGAGCTATTGCAAATACATGACGATAGAGATATAGTTAGTCACTTGTACAGAGGTATTTTGAGAATTGTATAGTGGCTCATATATGAGCCTAATGAGCGATGATGAATGTCTGACTATAATCAAACTCCTTTAGAGTGTCGCGATGGTCAAAAGTGACTACCTCGGTCCCTTGCATTTCACCCTTGCCACGCCACCTCCAAAATGTCCAAGTTGGACCCGGGAGGCTTCACCATACTCTTTAGTATGAACCTGCTGTCTGCCCGTTCGATAAGACTTTTCCATTCATCCATGGTGCGTTCCTTTGCGTTCCCAATCTCTAGCATCGTTACGTCCATGGCTCTACCATTGGAGATTTATTAGCAACTGGTAATAATACATGCTTATAACGCAGCGTACCTGAGTTTTCGATCAACTAAGTTTGGCAATACTAAAGGAGGTGGCATAACGAAGTCCATGATCAAAATGCGGGATCCTGATTTAAGCGCGGGGACAAGGCCGTTTAGGATCTGTATGCAGTACTTGTCGGGCCAGTTGTGTAGTATCCAGCGCAACAGATACACATCAGCATTTTTAATAGGCTGTTCCTTGAAAAAGTCATGTGCCATGAACTTAACGTTAAGTCCAGGCTCTTCATTTGAGATTGCAACAACCTCGGGCAATTCCTGCACAATTATATGAATGCCGGGGTATTGGCGTGCAATAGCAAAAGCTGCGTCGCCTCTAGATCCGCCCACATCGACAACAGTCCCGGCACCTACCTTACTCCAGGCATAGCCGTCGGTCAAATGGCGCAAAGAAAATCCTTCACCTGATGTGTAGAAGCTCATAGCACCCCCGAAGCGGCGAGCCCGCTCATGGTCCTTACCCAACTCGGTGTAGAACGAATTAGTCGTTGAATTGGCGAGAGAAAATCCCTAGGTAATATAATATTTAGCCCAGTAAAAATAGGGGTAACCAGTCTTACGTACGGTTTGGTTCGATTCTTCAGCAAGTGGCCACTTAGCTAGTGCATCTACTATCTTTTCTGCTGACGGCTACATGTCGTTTACAGAAGAGCTGACCCAGTCTGCCGCAGCCTGGTCAATTGCAATCTGTTTAGAGGCGGCAGAATGAGCGATCATTCCGGGCGTCGGCTCCCGGAAAACGCGATGCGCGATACCGAGGCGAAGAACACGGCACAGAGCTGCCTCGTCGACATTGACGTTAGCCGCCAGCTCTCTGTACGTAATTTCTCCGTCTACGGGGACATTCTTAGCGATATTGAAGCGAGAAATTAGCTTTAGGTATAGAAGCTGGTTATGCTATTGGAGAATCAGTGTTACTACTCTCATCTTGTGACGTAAGAGTGCGGACATGGTGATTGAAAAGTAGATCTCTCGGTCCTAGAAGGAGGTCATTAAGCTCCTGGGTTGCTTCGAGGACGGCGCCACGAAGTTGTTCAACATGGGGTGGCAGCCCTAGATCAATAGGACCATCGGCGTCAAAAGATGGATAAGGTAATGATTTTTGAGCTAGATATTCGTCAATTTGTTGAGTGCATGTTGCCACGGTGCTTGCCAGCTGAGCTATGCGGCTCTGAGATGTCGACATAGTGGCTGTTACGAATATGTCTGAGCAGTGGGACGGGTATAATATTCAATAAGGAGAAACTAAATCGAAGTTGGTGCTGACCTGATCCGAAATAGAATCGTGCGTATATCAGTGAAATACAGGAAAAAGGTAGTTCGTTGTCTGCCTACTTAAGTACTTGATATGGTCGAGCAAAATACGAGCTGTTGTTAGAGGAGGCGGTGCATCCGAGCAATGCTGTGCTACTGTTGGCTGCATTGACATTTGTATGGTGTAGGATTTGTCACGACCTCTGGATACAGTTTTGAATACTTGTTGTCGCACAGGGAGTTCTAACAACTACATCTATAAGCTAATAATCTTTATAGAAAATGCCCTCTTTGTTCTGTCACTCTAGTGGAGGCGGTATGCAGCTGTAGGTATCGCGAGGCTTCGCGAGAGTCTAACAGGATTATTTGCAGCCACATCCAACAGCACCGCGACCACAGCACCACCGCAGTAGCCAGTGACCGCGCCGCAAAGAGAATAGACCTGCTGACAATAATTACATTTGTTAACAAGGAGCCTTCGTAACGATTATCTCTTGACATACTCAGCCTCACACCCAGCTACTGTTTACCAGCTCCTCACCTACAACAAATTCTCAGAGCAAGTAGCAAAGCAGGTAGCTAGACTAAGTCCCCAAACGCATATCATATGGACTGTCGCAAATTTCATCGCTTTGGTCGTGACCTTTTGTTTCCTCTCAATTACTTCGGTGTTCCCACGCTTTCGGGCGCGAAAGTCCTCTAAGATAAGATTTAGAGTTGATGATGCCCTAATCATACCAGCAGCGGCAAGCATATTTCATTCCTCACTGGTGCAGTGAAGCTCTGACAAGCTTTTGGTTAGTTGGGAGTGGTGGGCATGGCTGTAACAATTGTAGGTGAGTAGCGCAACGTTCGTAACCCATCGACAGGAGTGATGGATTGAATCTGAGAGTACAAACTAATGACCTTCGATCTAGGAACGGCAATCGGAGAGATGGCCCAACACCAGACAAATGTTATAGGACATAATGGGCCTGTATATACACGGAGACACTAGCTAATTATGAGAAGGTCAGCATTTGGTACTCTATCAACAGATGTGTGGGCTGAGTTTCCATCATAGTCCATCTATATCCTCCAGATTCTTCCGTTGGTCTCTCTAGGTCTAAACAAAACGTCAATTCTATGTTCCTATCGTCGGATATTCTACGTACACTCGCGATTCCTTGTTGTAAACACCGTCCTCATTGTACTTGTTGTGGCCTGGGCAACGGGGGTTTTCTTCGCAACGGTGTTCTAGTGTAAGTAACTTCCCTGGACATCATTCGAATATGCTAGAGTTGGCTGTGTGGAAACTCTATCGTTCTATTATTCTACATCCATAACCGGCTTTATTACAGACCTACTGATCTTAGTCTCGCCACTCCCTCTCGTACATAAGCTTCAGATGCCGCTAAAGACCCGAATAGCAGTTTCGTGTATTCTTCTTCTTGGAGCAGATATGTTACTATACCTCTATTAACATGATGCAAGGGTACTCCTTACAAGCCTATAGCGTAGTAGGCGCATGGATTGCACGGTTTGTTCCATTTATCAACATTGGCCGCGGTATTTTCGCCAATATAAACGACATCACTTGTAAGTCTCCAGACTCTTGCCGGATATCTATCTACAATATGCCGACCCGGTAGACTTCACTACGCCTGTATTTGCTTGGACGATGATTGAAAATTCTCTTGTCGTAGTAGGCGCAAACCTTCCGCTCCTCGGACCTCTGCTCCACCACAAGATCTATACTGCATCACGATCAGAGCTTTTGCTTAGAAATGTGCAATCTAGACGTGACCTGCCGAATACTCACCGCGGATAGATGAGCCTAGGGAGCGTGAGTAAAGACTCAATGCGGTTTACCACTCAGAACCTAGGAAGCTTGAGAAATATGGATGCCGACCTTTATCTCAAGTCGGTGGTGGAGGCGGTGCAGAGACAATCATCCAGAGCCCCAGATGGAAGAATACATGTAGAAAGGGAGTTTGGGCTTCTGCGAGATGAGTAGAGATAGGCCTGTACCCGTATGTTGACGTGTGAGCCTCCGTCGATTGTCGACTGCTGATTATACTGGTATAGGATTACCTGGACATATTCTATTGTAGCGACCTAGTAGCCGCATCTTTTATCCTAATAGACTAATTTGATGGCTACCCATTATCACCTTGTTTATCTTCACTACGTAGTGCGCATTTTGCCGGTTTAGTCTCCTGTGGCACCAAGACCCAGATATGGGCCGAGAGACGCTACGATGTCTTCAAGTCGACATTCTAATGAGTTAAATAATTTCCTGCTCTGAGAATGAAGGATTATGAAATGGGAGAAGAACTCACACGCACAAGGATATAGACGATAATTTAAGCAAGAAGCTGCCTAGTAGTTGTGCCTTCAATCATAACTCTAATCAGTAAGATGATATTCAGGCTACCACTTGTCAGCTTGAATAGTCCAGCTATAATTCTTTAAAATTAACGGGAGGGAGCTTTGGGACACTAAGGACGACGGCTCTCGATTGCAGGAGCTAGAAGTTTGAATAAGTGAAAGTATCTACACGGCCAAATTGCTTCACGTAGGGTTCCCCATCGCATTAAATAGTAAGGCGCAATTCGCAAGACGATCAACAATAATACGACCGACATGAGCGTATTAACAAGACATTCGAAGATTCATGAGTAATTTTATTTGATCTTTTGTCTAATTCATATCATATTTGCGCTGCACGTATTCCCAGACATGTTCTGCTCATTAATGGCTGGCGCTGCCGCCGAGCCGGCCAAATAAGAAGGTTCCGAGAAATATTCCAGCTAGCACAGACAAGAAGTAGCCAAGGTTAAACGTCATTACCGCCAGCATGCTTTGATACGGCAAGCAACGTTAGCGATGATCATTTTCACGTGGGGGAGGATTTATTGACTCACAGTAGGTAACCCACACCTCCGACGAAGACTTCAAGAAGAGAACGACCAAGTTCCACGCTCACAAGGAAGGGATGTCGTGCACGCCTTTCGCGTAGCTGCTCCCCAAGGTTTCCTACTTGAGGAGGGCGAATACGCTCCGATACCAACGACTCCTTGTCAGAAGATATGCGAGTCCGGGCCACGAGATTAGGGTTGCCGTCAAAGGCTAGAGAGCGTAAAGCGATGAGGGCGCGATGAATAGTGGCCAGCACGATCAAGAAGATGCAAGTCCCGGCATAGGCGTGTGTACTATTGGGTGTCCAAGCCAGCGACCACAGAGGAGTCACCATGTTCTGAAAGAAGACCATAGCCATGTCTTCGGATGTCATCAATTCCCCATCCATGCTGTCCCCATGCCTCTTTACGAACGCCATCGTGGCGGTTGACGAATTGGTATGGTTGATTGAAGTCGCAAGATCCGAAGCGCTTGAGAGATGAAATGAGGAAGATGATCGATGATGAGCTCTCAATAAAGGGGGCACGTCGATTTGTTTTGGTTTATCACCAGTATACAAGAGCCTGAAAATTGAATGAAGTTGGTTATTACTACTGTTACCTAGGAATGGGGCACTAGGACTAAGTACAGTAGAGTTATCGTTATATTATACCATCGCTCCACAACCCTGCTCTGTACATATATATGGCTAGGACCCATGAACCCGAAGAGTGGAGAATCGAACCGGAACTTGGTAAGATCTTTAAAACATAATCCACCAAGATCGGATTCGCGGACATAGGAGTTTCGATATCAGACCACAGGCCCAAACTCTGTTCGGTAACGGCCTTGGAGTTTCCATTGAATATCATTCCCTTAAAACTCACAGCAATTAACAGTGTGAGATACTACTTATTTTCCTTCTATAGAGTAAAGGTAGCTTTGAAGTTCCTGCGGAACAAGTACCTACACCCATTTGCCTCGATTTGCAAAGGGCTCAATCAATAAGGTCATAGTCCCGCAGCTGTCTAGTTTAAGATGATAACCAGCTAGCTCTGTGTCTGTGTCTGTGAGAGAAGCCATACGCCCCTCGTATGATAAGCATGCGTCATGCATTTCTGTCACAGCAAAAGCATCATGTGGCGAGTAATAAAAATTTGCTCATACAAGAAAGATTGGTCAATACGATGGTTGTATCGCCCTATTAGAGGGACCATGTCAAGGATCCGCGCTAGTTATGTAGTTGACCTGTGTCCCCCGCATTGGGCACCTACCCAAGTAGGTAATTAAATTTGCTCAAATTGACTCCAAGCTGCAGCACGTGAAATGCAGGCCTCGCGAGTTTCCTTGTTCCTGGGTTTTCAGCTGCGACGTTATTGCTTACATACCCCAACCACCTGGTACTGCAACCTAAAAATCCACTTAGATTCATACCGCGACTCGATAGCGAATGCCCAAGATCCGCTCACCAAAGTCCAGGCTATCCCTTCCTGGTCATAGAAACTAGCTCAAAACTTCTCCTCAATGCACAAAAGAGAGGTCGTTGTATTTGATGAAATGAGTTGCGGCTCGATGTATATACGCTATAGCGTTGTATATGTATAGGTAGTCTCGAGGACCCCATTGAGTACATATTAATATATGAAATTTGCATTACCTAATATTTGCGTGTAAAAATTCAAGGTAAAGCTAATAGATTATATACTGTGGAACTGTGCGGTTTAAGATAGTTTGCGAAATGAGTTTTTCGGCGGCTTTTGGTGTAAGTACCTCAAGAAGGCATACTTACGCTGTGGGGCGTAATTCGTTAGCAGGGGTACCTCCGGGCTTTTGCCCCATGTTGTATGAGCACTTTGTACGAATCGTAAGTACCTAATTATTCACGTAGCAATTCATCATAACAAAAGTAGAAACTTCAAAAGCAATCCACTATCCTGGTTTCATTCTCGTGCGACTGTGTCATCTATTGAATGATGACCTTCTTGTTTGCATAGCTCTGTCAACTCGAACAGTGATAAGACAACCCCCTATCGTGCCATTCAAACTATTGTTCTACTTGTCTGGTCGTGGTTTTGTGTTAGTCGCCTCGGCGACAACGTTTTCAAGATGCAGGTCTCTGCGCTTTTACTGCTTTCTATCTTTTCTGCGCAATACGCCAGCGCAGCCAATGATGGCGTCGTTGGCTTTGGCATCGACCTATACCCGGACTTATGTTGTCAAACATGCCGTGACTCACTGTCTACCCTCTACCTAAGTTGCACTACCTTTCCAAGCAACAATGCTTCCAGCATGGATTCCTCCGGCATGAGAAAGCGGCACGATGACGGCGAACCTATGGCAGATATGCCAATGACGAGCGACGATTGCCGCGCGAGCAACCTTCCATGGCTTCAAACAATGGCATATTGCATTCAACAAAATTGCAACGCCGTTGGGTTTGGAACCGCGGAACAAACAAAATGCTTCAGTAAGGAGGCCGTTGCCGGTGCTGTAAAGCCAACATTACAAGACAGCATGCCGGCAAAGGTTCCGACAGTTGAGCTTGCGCGTGATGCTGTTTGGCTTAACGCTACTAGCTTGGTCAATAGCGAACTCTATTATGAGACCTATGGCACTTACGCCGAGTTTGGGAGATCTGAGAACTATCATACGAAATATTCGTAAGACTTCCTATCTTCTCCTTTTCATAGCACAAGACCTTAACAGCTTGTTTCTAGGGTAGCTTTAATTATTCTTGTCATTGGTGTCGTCCTTGCTTGTGGTATTATAAATCAGGCCATCGCTATAAGTCCTGGTTTTCAAAAGCAGATACAATCTTCCCGTATATGGTCGAAGTTTCGCCAATATCTCTTCCTTCCTGCTCTTGTTGGATCTCGGCACCTACAACCGCTTCCTGGGCGGTTAGGATACGTACCCAGCCGCATACTCAGTATCAACATTGGAATATACGTTATTCTTAACATCGTCTTCTCATCCGTTTCATTCGGTAGCTTCCAGCCGAACATTGCTTTCTTCTCCTGGCAGTTTGAGATTTGCGAATACATAGGAAACCGAACAGGCACTCTCAGTCTTGTCAACACAGCCATTGCCATATTATTTGCCGGTCGGAACAATCTATTGATCGGCCTGACCGGATGGAGCCAGACAACGTTCCTGACCTTGCATCGTTGGAGCGCAAGAGTGGCCACTGCGCAAGCAATCGTGCATTCCGTCGTATACACTGCAGCCTACTGGGAGCCGGGATATGCGGGTGCGGCGGCCTACGCTGCTCAAGCAGCAATGCCTTTCTACGTGAGTCCAAAAATATCCTCTAATCTCTTTTGAGTTGTAGTTTGTTGCCGGGACGAACTAGCAATAGAGGACGAGCCCGGTGTTGCAAGTTGTTCAACTGATTCATGGGAACTTGACTGACTATTATTGTATAGTGGTGGGGAATTATTGCAACCCTAGCGTATGCCTTAGCAGTATCCTTGGCCATATTGCCGCTCCGCATGAAGGCCTACGACACATTTCTTCTCATCCACATCGGCCTTAGCATTCTGGCGTTGGTTGGATGTTGGTATCATCTAGTCCCTCACTTCGGGCTTGATTACGGCTACCAAGTTTGGCTCTATATTGCCTTCGCCTTCTGGTCTGCTGATCGGTTTGCAAGGCTAGTTCGTCTTGCCTACTACAACCGATTTGGCTCATCCGAGGCGATCGTCGAAGAAATTCCAGGTTGCGATATCGTCCAGGTTACCGTCTTTCCTCGCGTTTCTTGGGGATTTGGACCTGGTCAACATAGCTTCCTTTATATCCCTTGGATTGGAGCGGGAAAGTTCTGGGAGAACCATCCGTTTAGTATAGCAAGGTGGACGCATGGAGAATCATCATTAGTAACCGCTTCGGAAACCCATGGTCTTTCTGATATTAGTAGCGAACAGGACGTTAAGATGGAAGATCCCTCCGTTCAGGTATCACCACGAACAAGCCCACTTGCGTCGCGAAACCAAAATCGCGCGTCCATCCAGTTCCTGCTCCGTGGGCACGCCGGGATGACAGCCGACCTTCGAAAACACATGTCTCTTTATTCATACGGACCTAGCATGGATGTCGCAGTCTATAACGAGGGACCATACGCGGGTCACCGAACTACGCTGCAGCCATTCCAGCTAGCCGATACGATATTGTGTCTTGTGGGCGGTATCGGTATCACTCATGCCTTGGGGTTCATTCAGGAGTTCGCAAGCATGAACTCCCAGAGAGGTGAAGGGATAGGAAGCAAATCCAAAATCATGAGAAAGGCAAAGCGACTGATCCTTGCTTGGTCAGCTAGGGAGATGCCACTGATAGAACACGTGAGACAAAACTTTCTGATCGATTGTGAAGGAACAGAATATTCTTTCTGGTGCACGGGCGAAGACTTCTCTACAGCAAAAGGAGCAGCGATCACGGCGGGGAGGATGGACATTTCATCTGTAATTCGATCTTCAGTCGAAACTGGGCATCAGACTACCGTCTTAGTATGCGGTCCTGGTAGTATGGCGGATGAAGCAAGAAAACAAGTTATCAATTGTGTTGGAGACGGATTCAGGGTGGATCTAGTCGAGGAATCATTTTGCTGGTAATTAGGGTAGTTACGGTTATAATTTGAACAAGTTCACAATTAGCTGCTCTCAGCCAAACCATGATGCGTGTGTGGTCATCTCCCTAATTGTCGCGATCCCAAAACAACACGATATTCTCTAGTATGGCTCGCGGGACAGATGGACGACTGTGGCCGATCGATGATTGCTCCGGATGATGAAGCTAATCCCGTTATCACCGAATAGATAGTGTGTAGACGGTATTTCACTTAAGCTTCTTCAGCAGCTTTCTAGTGTGAGTACCTCTAGAAAAGATACATTCTTCGCAGTGAGTTAGCGTACTAACACTGCCTGACCGAAAACGTTTTACTGAACATGAACCACTTTGAGAATCGACTAAAACAGGGGTTAGAGGGGAGACGAGAGAGTTTGAGCTGGTTTCTATGCATGCATATGTAGACCCTCAAAGGTTAGCGCAATACCTGCCCCATTTTCTACTAAATCGAGCAGACGATTCGTAACCGGCTATCTCGGAAAGCTGACATGGGCTCCTAGTCACTTTCGCCTTACCCAGATGGCTACTAGATGCCTTTGTGGGAATGGATCTATACCATGATGTGATCAAAACGGTATCACGCGGCCACTGTGTCTGCATATTCCCACACCTCAGATAATGAATGGAATTTCTAATGCGGTATCCAGTATTCGTGGGATTCGAACTTATCTCGACTGAATTTCGGGGAGGTGTCGTCGGTGAGACAGCTGATGGCGCGACATAGGGGCTCCGAATACACCTTTACACTGTCCATCTCAGCCTTCAGAGGTACCGCTCTTTTGGATGAAGGGTTGTGATAGTTTTGAAGTCAAAAGAGTTTCCTGCCTCATAAATCTTGTAGTCAACGTCTCGGGTGCCGCACCCTGCGGTCAAAGTCATGACACACTTTCGATCCCGTCTTATATGAACGACACAGATAATTGTTCTGCCTTTCATGATATCCTATTTTTATCCACATTATCCAATACTGACTTTAGACGCACTGACCATCTTAACTTATAATTTTGGTGTTCAAGAGCACATATCCACCTTTTGTCGACAATAACTAGATCGATACTCATAATCTTCGTATCTGATTTTAAGGTCGGATCTTCTTAAACTTCACCCATAACTCGGGTCTTGTCATAGAATGAAATATTTTCATGCGCTTCATCTTACCATCGAGACCCCACACATCATTCTTGTTTCTATGCTCCTCCAGATCAAGTTCCAGATCGAAGTTCCATAGTAAATGGGCTGTTATAAGGAGCATCTCCAAGTAGGCGAGATTCTTCCCCAAACATATTCTGGGACCGGTACCAAATGGTAAAGAGGCGTTGAGGTGATCTTTCGAAAACTTCTCGTTCTCGCCCAACCAGCGTTCGGGCTGGAACGTATCAGGCTCGCAGAAATTAAGACTGGAATGGGTAGAAACCCAGGGTGCGACAGCGACCGTTTTACCGCCTGGTATGTAGTAACCATCGATGGTAGCACCGCCTGGCGGGACTATGCGTTGTTGACTCGCTGGTGAGGGTGGGTACAATCGCAAGGTCTCTTGTAGAGTCGCTTCGAGATATCTAAGTTTATTGACTCTCTCCCACCTAATATCACTCTCTATTACGAAGGTACTTCTGACTTCGTGCACTAAACGGCTGAGCACCTTGGGGTGGGTACAGACAAAATATGTCCAGCCTGTGAGAGCTGTCGCTGTCGTATCGGTTCCACCACTGACGAATCCGGCCATGTTCAGGAAGATTTCCGTTTCCGAAAGTGATTTCTTGGACTCGTTGTTGAGGAGAATGTGATGCATGAAGTCTGTGTGATTACGGTCGTTATCAGCGAGGCGGCGGTGAGTCTTCTCTCTTGCATTGCTTAAATGGGTTTTCCTCCACCCTGCTGCTTTGGCGGGAATAAGGAGCCGAGTCATGACAGACTCTAACCATGTGCCAACACCGGATATTCGCCGTATGCCCTGCGTCCATGTGGCCCCTACGAAAATTTGAATGACGGACGTAGACCACTCTGTCCCTGATGCTTGATCCAAGCATCCAAAGGGCTCAGCGAAGCATAGGTCGCCCATAACATCGAATGCGGCATAGGTATCTAGCGAGTTATCAGCGGGAAATACAAGAGTAAATATAGACTCTTTGGATCAGTTACACCAATTTGACACGTCTACGGCTCGGTTCTCGGTCGCCGCAACTTGAAGAGCCCCAACCAATTTGTGTATGTGAACTATGACGAGGGTTTCAAGCTGAAGCAGAGCACTATTCGTGAAAAGGTATCCCAATGCCTTGCGCTGACGAGTATGGTTTTCGTTTATGGCCAAGCTCACTCCAGTTTGTCCGTCAAGAGCTCCGACAGCTCCGAGGAAGATTGGACTTTTCTCCATGTATATGCCACCCTTCTGCGAATACGTGAGTGAGCTCTCGTTATCTCTAGAGACTTGACAACGACTTACGCGGAAGCCATAAATTTCCTGACGGGCTGTGACGCTGATGAAGCTGATTTCATCTGGGGAGACTCTCACTACCGGCCCATATTTATCATGGAGTGACTTGTAGTATACATGTTGATCCCCTTTGAGCAAAGCCAAGGCTGCAGGTAGCTCTGAAACACGGTTGAACCAAGGACCTGGAATGTTACGGAAGGGGCCGAAGAATAGTCTTTGAAGGACTTGAACAAATAGCCCTACGGCAGCCTGAGTGATAGTCAGAATATTGTTTAGGATATTGTCTCGTAGATGCTGATATACTTACGATGACAGCAAATGCGATCGGAATCGAAGTCGTCAAGCGTGTATTTTCCATTGCCACGTCGAATTTCAGAAAGATTTGGTATGGCAGCAGAGGTAATGCTGCGTACCAGAACAGTCCTAGTAGATATTTTGACGCATCGGCGCAATTCCAAAAGTTAGATTCTGATACTCGATATGAATATTAGGTGTACTCATGTAGTTATCGTTCGGAAACAGTGTCCGCTTTGGCCTTAGATTTCATCTAGACATTACGGCGATGCACCTGCGGTCTACGCAAACTACCCATAGGTTAATTCCAATAAAACGGCTTACACACCTTTGAGGCTAATGCCGGTTGCATTTCCCAGTGGATCCAATAGCTCTCTGCTACTACTGCGAATTTACGCGTTACAAGTTTACTAGTCTAGATCTGTGGGGTGGATTGGGGTTCCATGAATAAACTTGCTCATAACCACTCGTGTCATCTGATCAATCTATCATCACGGATCGAGGAAAACTAACGTCTCAAACCTATAATGACATCCAAATCGAAATATGCGGTCCGAATCAATTATCGGTCATCGGTCACTCTGGAGCATAGGCAACGATTGAATGCACTTGACAAGCATGGCTATAGGAGACACTGAGGAGCTTGCGAGAGGCTACACCCTCGCGAATAATACACAACGCGATGCAGGAAACTTCCTTATCGAAAAACTCGAGATCACTCCCGGCATGCGGGTTCTTGACGTCGGCTGCGGACCCGGTGACCTCACGGCCCAGATAGCTGAGATTGTGAGAGAGAACGGAAGTGTCGTTGGCATCGACCCGAGCAAGGAACGCATTGCCATTGCGATTGACGAAAGGATCAAGCCGAATCTATCATTTCAAGTAGGAAGAGCTGAAGATCTTTCGCAATTTTCCTCCGGCAGCTTCGATGCTGTTTTTGTGAACTCTACTCTACACTGGGTTCAGGATCAACCTACGGCACTCATGGAGTTCGGCCGCGTCCTGAAACCAGGAGGCCGCCTCGGTATCTCGGGTGGATCCGGAGACTTTGTCGCTGCACACGAGAAGATCAAGGCAGATGTGTTGTCCAGAGACCCTTACAACATGTATCAGGAGCAGAGCCCTCCGAAATTTCTCAAGAAGGTTGAATTGGAGGACCTTCTCGACAGGGCCATGTTTGGCAAAAGAGACATTATTAGGAGAAAATTCATCAAGTCGGCAGAAAACGCGGATGCAATGCTTAATTGGTTAGATACCAGCTCGTCAGGGAAGACATATGGGGGAATTCCACTAGAGCTACGGCCGAAAGCGAGAGAGGAGATGAAGCACGAATGGGACAAGCTTACGACAAAGGATGGGATTCAAATGGAAATGGAGGTTCTCGTCACTGTGGCCATCAGAAATTAAGTTTTATATATGCTTCTTCTAAGTCAATCAGATCTTTGAAGTAGTCATCTTGGCAATAGAGACATTTTCTGAAAGTCGTATCGAATAGTGATGGTCTTTCCATGTAACATAACCCTCAAAATTCATGAAAATCGCGACAGCAAGCTCCCTAAACCCGTTTATTTCCGGGGCGTTTCGTATCGAGTCGCGATAGACTCTTACTACGTAGTTTCAATTGCCATGTCTTCCACGCTATACTGAACATATCACGTTTCCCCCAGGTCACACAGTCACATTTCATGCATACGTCTTAGAACATAATGCAATGACTGCAGGAGTAGTCTATGAACCCTGTGCAATGAGAAGGTTTGAGTACATATTTTTATGTACGATCCTAGCTAGTCACTTAAATCGGAAATAAGGCATCTCCACTACTTCATTAGTGTTAGCATGTCAGATCATCAGAGATGTCAAGCTAAGAAGAATATGCGCAAATATTATGATATATTCCTTGTGTAATTGACTCCTTTGTTACCCTACACGCATCGAGGTTGTAACCATTTGGTAGCATTACGAACAGATCGTCTAAGAACATACCAACAGGTGCATATAATTCCTTATCTTTGCAGCTACACCTACGGTGTAGTCATATTACGCTTTCGAGGAATTTTTGGTTTTGGACTTGGCAGAATGATCACCTCGGTTTCTATCATCGGTGTTGGGAACTGTGGTTGCGCATTCGCGGCCGATCTAGAGAATCGTGGTATCAAAGTTCTCCTATATGCCCATCCAAATCACAGCACTAGCGCTGATGCTATCCGAACCAATGGCCACCTAGACTCCATTGGAGAAGTGGAGGGCCGTTTCTACCCAGTCGTAACCACAAGCATGTATGCGGCTCTTCGGTTTTCTACAATTGTTATTGTCGCAGTTCCATCCTTTGCACAGGACGACATCTTGGCGGAGCTCGAGAAGCATGACGTTAGTAACCATATTATTATCGCGGCAAGCGGAAACTTCTTTACGCTTGTCGCGTGTAACCGTATACGCGCGCGTTATCTTCTTGAAACAAGCGCTTCGCCATTTGGGTCCCGCCTATTAGATGGAAAGCGAAGCGAACAAGGGTTATCTGACTCTGGATACCGAGTTCATGTGCTTGGCTTCAAGTCGGTAATGCCAATTGCCTCGCTGCCAACCGACATGGATGAGGACCTCCGTGCAGATATAGGGGTTATCTTTCCGAAACCATTGCAATGGTGCAGCAATGTTATTGAGGCCGCTTTTTATAATTTCAATGGTGTACTTCATCCGATTACGGCGGTAATGAACGCGGGTTGGGTTGAGAATACGAAGGGCGATTTCTACTTTTATCGGCAAGGCATGACACCATCTGTTACAAAGATTATGGAACAGATTGATAATGAGAGGGTTGCTATTGCCTCGTACTACGGACGGGCGACATCATGCCTCAAGCAAATGAATACCTATTACGGCCTAAATTACGGTTCACTGAACGAATTCGCCGAAAAGTCGACGCTACATAGCACGATGAAAGTCTGCCCGACAAGCATGCAGCACCGATACTTATTAGAAGACCTGCCATATGTATTAGTACCTTGGTATGAGCTTGGTGTTAAAGCTGGATTGGAATCACCATTTATACGATCGCTTATCCTCTGGTCCTCGATGATAAATGGCACGGATTACCTAAAGGTTGGTAGGAATCTCAAGGCCTTAGGGTTAGAAAAATGGTCGTTGGATGAGATTGTGGTCATGGTTATGGCCAAGTCTGACAAGCTGGACACTGCGTTATCAAAATACGTTGAACGAGATTTCTCGTTTGCGCTCGGGTTGAAATCGCCAGAAAATATAACGGTATCCTAGCGCAGCATTGGAGCGGGCGCTCCATGAGCTTGTCGCTCCTTGGTCCATATTTGGTACACGAACTGAGGAAGCCTTAATGGCGTCAGTAGAAGACAAGAATTGTGATGCGAGGAAACAAAACCAAATGAAACAGTATGATATATTCAAGATAAGATAGAGCACAAGACGTTGAACTTGTTGGCGAACTTTACCATCTCTATTCACAGATTTGACCTTCCTTGGCAGACATTTCGAACTCCGTGCAATTGCTTCTTGAAGAGGCAGGCAAAGCCCTTTGATGCATATGAGCTGCAGCTTGACTGACAGATAGTGAAGGTGTCTAATGGAAGGCCAAGGAACATATACATCATCGGAAGGGAGTCCCCCTTTATAATTGTTTAGGCATCTGAATGTGGTCCCGGCTGAATTTCCTGCCGACAGAGAGCTAAGAGGTATTGGCTGGCATTAGCCGGGAGAACACCACCCGCGCTACTCCAACTATTGTCCATCAACTATTATGGTTATTACTTGATCGAGTGTCATCTGACTGAAGTAATCGAGACAACTTTGGTAGCATTGGTGTCTAGTGGGCTGTTTGCTTCCTGGAACCCCCGAGCGGATTACAAATTCAATTCACGGCAATATTTCAAATGTGAACATATATAAGATTTAAGATGGGGCATTTCTTTAATATAATTCAAGCTTATACCTGAGCGGTTAGTTGCCTCTGTTTAGCTTATCTGATATTCACAATGGGGTTGAAGCTATACCTAACAGCGCTGTTGGCAGCAATTCCACTAAGTCAATGCCATTGTAAGCCAAGTGTCCCGCACATTATGGCCCTGTTAGAAGTGCTAACCAATGACTCAAGTTGCTTTTGTGCGTGTTGCTCTAAATGGGGAGTGGCAGGATCCCACACGCTTTATTCGGTAAGATATCAGCACGTTGGGATAAGTTCACTGCTGACTAAATTAGCAACAAAACCGAGCACTTTGAGGAAGAATGGACTCCTAATACAAACGTCAACTGGCGAGCGTACACAGATCCTACGTATGCTACCGACTATCCGGAGTCTGTTCGCTGCGGGCGTGACAACATGCGTCATGCAGTCGACACAGAGGTCCTCAAAGTCCGCGGTGGCGATTTCATCGAGGTAGCGCATACACGACCTGGCCCTGAGAATTGGTCAGAAGTAGTTTGGAATAACTGTCCTTATGAGAGAGGGAGCTGCATGAACTTCACGGGTGACACTGAACTTGTAAGCAATGCAAAACATGGAGATAACAACAGGTGGTAATTTTGTTCAATTAGCTGATGACTAGCATGTCAGAAAATCATGGACCTCAACCATCCAGGACCATTCGTTGCACATCTATCTAGGGTTCCCGAAGGCGAAGATATCCACACTTATGATGGCTCGGGAGACTGGGTTAAGATTTATACACTAGGCATGGAGATGACAGACGATGTGATTAATCCCATCCATTGGCTACCTTGGAACGGCGATCGCTATGAGAATGGTTCATACCGTCTCCCATCACGAGTAAGTTTGAAATATCTCGATCACTTAGAGATTGAAAAGTAGTAGTTAATGCTTCATAGATTGCTTTTAATATCCCTAAACAGACCCCAAAGGGGCAATATCTTCTTCGGTTCGACTTGGTTAATACGGGCGTCATCCAGCCCGGATTTACTGAGTTTCCGGCACAGCTTTACGCAACGTGCGCACAGATTCAGGTCGAGAGCGACGGAGAGAGTGAAGCACTCCCAAAGGGTGTACTTATTCCAGAAGCTTTATCTCACTTCGCGCCTGGTGTGTTCCAGCGTCATAAGTCGCTTTCGCCGTATAACACTAACTTGATTCGTAGGAATGACTACTACATTGACAATGTACCGAAGCGAGAGTCTTGATACAGATTATGTTTATCCGGGTGGCCCATGTAAGTTATCCTCGGAACAATTCTCTTCTTGTTTTGGCAACTTTCGGAACACGACGTTTCCAGTTTGGCGTACAGGAATGTCTCGAAACTTCCCATGCTACGCTTTAAGTGACTGTAACTAACTCGGAGTGTTGCAGTATGGGATGGTGTGAAATATGTTCAAGATAAGCCGGTAACTGGAGTAGACGGATGACTTGCGGCGTTCCGTACTCCGGTAATAGATAGAGGGCGGTTCTTTCTTAGGAAATTTGCGCCTCTTGATCCCATTACTACCGGTTTTAAGTTTCACAATTCAGTTTTATTGGCTATCTCGGGTAGTAGTATATGATTAGGGTAACCTACTGTGAGGAAATTAGTCGCTCTCTGAAAGACAAAATAGCAATGGTCAATCTAGAACCAGAAAAGGATTCAGTCAATTTAGTGATTTGTTTCCTCGAGCTGATTAAAGCGCAAAATTCGCAGCCGGCAACAAGTACTAATACAGGGCGGTCTGGGAAGGAACAGCCAATGTACCTAGTATTGCTATAGTAATTATACTAATGAAATGTGCACCAATCATTGTCTCTGGCGTAGCTAATCCGTGGATCGTAGAGCATTAGCATAACTTAAATATATTAACACATTTTATTTCAATGTTGATAATTGACTTAATAATGAGTACCTTGGCGTCATGTTGAAATTCTTCTTATTTTCCGATACGAAGCTAGGTTATATCTACATTGTAGCTGTAAACGTTCTTAAAAAAATCAATATCGGGAACCTGTTTGTATATATTCTATCTACTGTGGACGTATACACCACGCCCGCACCCCGACGAGCCCCTGATTATTGGCATTTTACCTACCCGTCCCTATTTCCATTATCATGTTTTCTTTTATAGTGTTTGCTCAAGCCTCCAAACCCTACGAAGAAATATGATAATGCAGCCAAGAACCTGAATTATCCGGGCTAGCAAGAGCGAAGCTATCCGGGTTAGAAAGGAGCATTTAGGCTTCTATTACCTTTTTTTACGTACGCTCAAGATGATTATTGCAATATTGAATACCATTTCAAGCCCTAGTACACTAACCCTACTCGAACCTTATCTAAGGAGGTAACCCGGCTATTACACATCTTTCACGGAGTAGCCTAGCAGTGTGGAATTAAACCAGCGCTTGCACAAGTAAGCTTCCCTAAGCAGATTAAGTAATCGTATTGTTGTTCTATCTCTATATTAGATTCTTTTACGGCTGAAATATTTGTATGCAAGCACAAGTAGCGCGCTCCGTCGCAGCATTCAAGGCAAGTAAGTGTCAGACATGGAAACGTTTCAAATAGAACGCAGTTGATTGAATTAGCTTTGTAGAAATTGACAAAAGGCTCATTTGAGACTGAGTAGTGAACGAACTATTGCAAGTGCGTAGGCAAGTTCAAAAAATCTAGCTCACTACGCACACCCTTATGTGAAACACAAGTGAGCGAGCCCCCTTTGTATCGTCTAAGTCAGTTTTTCTCACTTACGCTACCATTCTAGCTTCTCTTATTCAATAAAAGAGACAGTAGAAGGCTGGCCGTCTTTCACTATTCCGATGTATTCCAACTCCATGATTGTCGCGCTGGTTGGTTTCCAGTTGCCGAGTCGCAAAAACACCGTCCATGAACTCAATTCTCCCACCTCCCATGTTGGACGGCAGAAGGGAGCAACACAAGCTACAGCAAATCCTTCGGCCCCGCTCCAGCCGAGAGTGAGGCCCAAAGAATCGACGAGATTGATCTGAGCAACCTTCAGCGCAGGCATACGGGCACAGCATCGAGCGAATGCCAAGAGTAGTGTGTTCAACTTTTCATCATCCGGGACTCCGGCGAACCTAAGAGGGAAGATGCCCCTATTATGGTTATGGTTAATTTCGTCCATAGTTCCAATGTTTTTCATAGTTTCAGGGTGATCTTGGAAGTACTTCAAGGCTGCTTCTCGTTCTTCCTTTGTATTTCCGCAGCCCGGTGGTAGCTGGGTGCAATTTATCATGCCCTCATGTAAATTGATGCCGTCGAAGGGTTCATGGGGCCGGAATAGCCAACTTCCATCCGGGTAATAAGCAAACATATTGACAAACAACCTAGTTGTACTTTGCCAACACGGCTGTGCCTCTACCGCCGACACAGACATTGGTGGCTCGAATAGAGACGGACCGAAGGAACCCGAAAGAAAGATGTGTTCGCAGTGTTTTGTTAGTTCTCGCATGGCAAGACCCACAGGATCTGGTGTATCATGCTTGATGAGTGTGGGTAACTGCTGAGCGGATGTGAAGACCTTGGGTGTTTTTAGATGGCAGGCGAAACTCTTTACCGATGATGGCAAACGCTTGACTTTAATAATTTGCACAAGTTCATCGCGGCATTGCTTGTCGATGCTATAATAACGACCCCAGTTCCGCTTCGCGTATTCAAGGTCCCACCCGACTTTTTCTAAATTTGGCATTCTGGAAGCCAGTGCTACTAGCATACGAGGATGCCAATAATAAGGGTCTGACTTAAGGTAGAACTCGCGGACGAAAGGCAAAGGTTGAAAATCCTCCGCATCGGCCGTAAGGTCGATTGGTAAGAAAGGCAAATCATCTTTTCCCCGGATCGCTGAATAATCGAATAACAATCTTAGGGAGACGTTTCCTCCCTTGAGAGACACTTCGGCCCAGGCACTGCTGAGAAAATTCCACAGCCGCAGCAGCGGAGCCATTGTAGCTCTCACATCTACCTCAGCATATTTGTCTGTTATATTAGGAAGATCCTTGCAGGGTGAATGCCACACCGGTACCTCTATGGATAGCGCTCGTAGAAGGAGCCGCCTCCGAGGGTTCCAAATACGTTCGAACTCGTCAATTTCTGCGTCCGTCGTGCCGATGGCTAGAGACTTAAAGCTGAACCTTTCTACCGACCTTTGGAACATGCGCGAGATAGTCGCTAGGCATTGTATATAGGCCCTATTAGGGATAATAAAGGAGACAATGTGGTCGACGATTTCTTGAGGAAGGTGATCCATAGTGGCTTATTTAAGCGGCTATTGAGAATTTGGGAAGGAAAACAAGTCCAGAACATTGGTGCAACTCAGATTAGGGAAGAGTAGCGCTATATATAGGCGACGAGAGCCAGGACAACGGCCGTAACGGACCCACCGCAAAACAAACACCAAGCCCCAAAACCAGGTTCGGAATCCCTTGTTTACATAGAAAAACTCTGTGTCACACAAACTAGCCCGGAGGTTTCGTGAGGGGTTACTGCTAGCAACAATATGTAAATATCCTACACGCGACGAATCGCATATTCAGCTACTCGTACTCTTTTTCGCGTTCTCCCAGCCACGTTAATATAGCAATACGGACCCGAACAGGCAAATCTAAGAGAGATAGAATACCGCCAGAAAGGAATATGGGCTAATAAATTCTTGTAACATCTAATACCTTTCCAGGCCCTACATCACTAGCCCTTGTTATACTCTTCAAAACCAATACATGTATGGGAGTCTCTTCAATCCTATCCTGAATGTATATAGTTGTTCTAACTCTTTCATTCCTAATCATCCTGCTGACTCATTAAACAGTAACAGCAGTTAGCTCTACCACCTCTTTGTTTTTTCACTACGTGTAAAAGGGCGATATGAGATCATTTCATGTTTGGTTTAACGCGCCTCTTAGCACCAATACTATATGAGAGGAAAGCACTACGGACGACGTTCCTCGAGTTGGGTAGCCGTAAATGTAGCACTAGGTAGAGTAGAGTTATAATTTTCCCTTGCATCCTGGGACGTGCCCATTTTGATTGGGTTAGCGACCACAAGGCGGCTATCAACGTTTTGCCCTTATGAGTT
This sequence comes from Xylaria sp. Z34, assembly GCA_037356055.1. NCBI lineage: Eukaryota > Fungi > Ascomycota > Sordariomycetes > Xylariales > Xylariaceae > Xylaria > Xylaria sp. Z34. Next base: position 37,688 of record JBAWJW010000045.1, on the reverse strand, counting down.
GGTAAAGAGGGGAAGGTCAAGCAGCAATATTTTGCCTCTAGTCACAGTGCGTAGTAGATAAGACACTTCAACTTCAGCAAGAACTACTAACAGAAAAAACTTTAATATAATCAAAGGGATAATCAAGGAAACATGCTAGCAGTTCAAAAGTTATGGAACGAGTTGGCTCAAGGGAGGGCGGACAACGTCCCTAGAATAGCACTCCTTTCGGACACGAAAGTTGTCTTGTATTGCATTAGCGGCGGGAGGCCACTGCGCTGGACAGACTTATGAACTTTTGTTGCATTATACGACTTGTCTATGTAGCGTTTCGGGCGTATAACTGTATCTCACAACTTGAGTGGTCAGCGATCATCAAGGTTGTATCCTATGTTTCAATACTTCGTAGTAAAGAGGGGAAAGCCAAATTGCAGTGTTTGTCTTCAGTTGGCGTAATATCCTAGCCAAACTTAAAATTTCACACAATCAACCAGCATTGATTAGATGATGGCAAACAACTTGAAAATCAATATTGAGCAAGCTCTCTTTCAACCTATGGCCGACTTATCTCGCTACCACGCGAGTCGATCCTTCTCGTAGATAAGTTCTTTTGAAACTTTTTACTAATCGTTTCAATATTCATCTGTTAGGGAGATGAACTTGGTAAGTCGTTCAATCTTAAAGCAGCGGTAGCTTCATGACAGAAACGGCACTAAAATCATAGCTATATGTGCATAGTAACTTAGAGAATACATCTGAGGCTCGATATAGATGAGTATCCTGCAGTGTCCGATAGTGTTAATTGTCTTGCACTTTGTTTTGGGCACAGATGCGCTTAAAATCACTATATTAGCTCCTTACAGCTACCTATGGCACCGGGCTTGAAGAATAGTAGCTGTGTTGTCTGTATCCAGCTTGGTATACTCCGCGGATCTCACCTATTTTCAAAGGTGAAAAAATCACGTTGTGTTAAAACGCATTTGTTTTCTTCAGAGCGCTCTGTGAGCTGGATTCGGAGTCTTTTGGACCCCGCTGGCTCATCATTGTCACACATATTTGTTAGGAGAGATATCTATTGAATGATTCTAACCTGTATACAGGGATCTCGGTGTATTACTGTGAGTAGGTACGCAAGTAGCACTAGATATTTACGTGGCGAAATGACACATTAACAACTAAAGCTGTAACTAAGGCTTCTTTAACATTGCAGTGCTTCTCCTAACAATATATTATGGAGGAGTGAGCGAGTAACGCAAAAGCTGCGTTAGAGAGCAGCCTAATTATTCTAATAGGGGTAGACAAATTCCATCTTCTCAAGTAGCGGTTAAGGTTTAGCGACGAGAAGACTATTGGTCAATTCATAATTGTCGTGGTACATAGATGATGTCACTTCGGAGTAAGAACCTAAATCTGTTATACCAGTATGATGTCTCATATTTCTGACGATAATGAACAGGGCGGCTGAATCAAGTATGCAGTGAACCTGATGGCGTTTTGAGACAGCTCCCACGTGCCAGATGTCAAGACAAGCATTAGATAAGCAACGGCGGGTCATGCAACTAGCCGCGCAAGCGCCGGACCGGAATTACCAAAAGCGGCTGGGTTCCTTACCGTAGCTCACGGGCCCATAAGGGACGAGAACCATTTCAGTACAGGGCCGGTTGATGCCGCCTCCACGCGTGTGGATGCACGGCGCAAGGCGAAAACCGGGTAATGCGTCGCCTTCCAATAGCGAGGTGGTTGTGGTCTTGGGGGCTCATCAATGAGAGCGAAGCTAAGCATTCAGGATGGAGGTGGGCGTCGCTGCAGGACAGCTGGGTCCACAAAGGGCTGGGGCACCGCGGTAGAGGAGATAGCAGTAGAGGGGCATCCTGGGGAAAGAGGATCAGTATGGAGACAGGGATGATTGTAGAGGTGGGTTGGCTGACGAAGAGGTCTTGACGTACTGGTGGCTGCTCCTCCCGCCGGGTCTTTGATGACCACTTCCGAGATCAATGCTGGGGGCAAAGTGTACGATTTGCCTCTTGATTGCGTGGAGGCTGGCTTCAAAGTCCCCTTGAAGAGTCTCCGTTTATGTGGTCCTTCCGGGAGGTGGGCAGTGGGACACATTTCTTCCTCGACCTTGGGTATCTCAGGAACTTCCATTGATATTATGGAACCTCATATGGCGACATCGCTGACTCCCTAGGAATTGGCTGATAGAAACCAATTGCCTATACTAGTATCCAGAGACGTCTTCTAAGATTTTAAAGCCGTTAGTGTAATATAGAAGGTTATGCAAAGCAGGTGTGTCCGGCTTACGTGTGACGGCAATCTGTCTAGTCACGCTCGTGTGAGAGTGTTTGTAGTTGTTGGATGATAAAATCTTTGGCAAACGGTTCATGCGTTCATTGAATGTGGTGTATAGCCAGAGCTCGACTTTCATCCCTTTAGGTAGGTACCCAGAGTTCAGGAAAACTTGGGGATTAATTTGCCCTGGTTTCAGAACTATGAAAAGCAAATAATTCATCAAATCAGAGGTTTGCGAATTGGATAGGAAATCGTCATTGGCTGCAGTACAATAAGCAGATAAGAAAACTGATAAACTATAATTGGTCGCCTGGCTTTGAAGTACATAACGCAAATTTCATGACTAGTCATTTGACGAACAGCGATTTTCGGCATTGAAACCCAATCAAAAGTTGTTGACTCCCGGCAGGCTAAGAAAGCCGCCTGCAGTGATATTATTAACGTGCCAAAGACACAATCTATTGTAGCTAAGTACTTAATAATCCTACACATGAGTCAGCAATGCGTATACTATGATATTTTCCGGAAATGGTAAGGGCATTGTCAGAGAGTACCTACCGCAGAAAGATCGCAGAGACTTGACAAGTTCAAAGAAGGTCTATTGTGAATGGCGGGCCAGGCCCACCCCTACCCCTCATTTTTGAGTCTTGGCAGCATAACGGCTTGGCCATTTCAAGTTAGAGCGGGCCGGGTCAGGTGCAGGGTCAGAAACACAGTGCAGCTGGACCAATCGAGGCATCAACCGCCGCTGCTTACCACAGGGACCATACAGACTGCTGCTGCCACCTAACCCGCCTAACGCTTGAACCTCTAACTCTCATTGCGTGGCTCTCACACATGCTCTCAGTTCGTTCTCGATTGTACCTGATCATGCCCAAGACTCCTCCTCTTCCGCGACAACTTCTACCTATCACCTCCCATGCACCTCGATTCGCGAGATTCAATTGGGACAACACCGCAAACCGCCCTGACGCGCACCTGGCTGTGACCATATCGCCGCATGCATACCTAGGTGGCCAAGCCGTACAGTGCAGCACGGCACAACCCCCCAAGCCCGCAAGCACGATCCGGTCAAGCGTGCCAACCGCCAACCAGAGCAGCTCGTCGAGCTCCAGTGGATGCTCCTCGTGGCCGGTGTGGATGGCATAGATGGTTGGTCGGTTTGCCGTTTTTAGTGCCAGAAGCAAATTTTCAACGCATCTGATTTGATTGAGTCAAGAGAGTCCGTTGTCAAGGTTGTCCAAGCTTGTCTCTGCGCCTTTGATTCTCCCGCCCTTTTTTATTAGTTCGAGACCCCTCCCTCACCCAATTCCTTCCGTGATCGGTGTGCCTGAGTTTCCCATTCACCGCGACACCGAGACTTCCAACCCGCCAACCCGCCAAAAATAACGAAACCGGCTGAGGCGGAGAAAAAAAATAAAGCGCCCCCAGACATCAGTCAGCAGTCCCAGCCCAACCCAGCAGCATTGGTCGGCGCTGCTGCTGCTGCGGATCGGACCCTGCTTCTCGGCCTTTTTCTCCGGACAGAGTCGCCTTTCCCTGCTGCCATTGAATGCATGGATGGCCACGTTGTCGTCGGCGGCGGCGCCCCCTCGGCCCCGTCCATGAGCCCGACTAGTCCTATGAGCCTCCATCGCCACGACTCCATCAAGCGGAAACGCAGCACCGTCGAAAGCAGCCCGGGAAGCATCGGCGACGAGGACCAGTCCCTGATCGAGCCCGAGAAGAAGAGGCAACCCGGAGTCAAGCGTGCGTGCAATGAGTGTCGCCAACAGAAAGTGAGTCAACCACCAACACCTTTAGCGTCATCACCGCGAATCATCACAGCCGTTGTCAATGATCCCAATGGCAATCGGCCGGACTCGGGACACACACGGTCGACCCTTAAACCTATCCACGGCAGTCGACACTGGCTGTGCCTTGTTTGAACGACATCCCTGCGTCGTCTCTACGTCGTCTCTACGTCTCTTGAAGCTTATGTAGCCCGTGAGGATACACGACGTGTATCTCAAGATACGCATCATCTCAATTCCCCGAAACGTGCTAGGGCTAACCGGTACCACCTCAATTGTCTCTAGTTACGGTGCGATGTTGTACAGACTCCGTTCCAGAGTTGCTCGCGCTGCAACCGTCTCAAGCTCGAATGCAAGATCGAATCCAATTTTAAACGTGTTGGCAAGCGCTCTAAACATGCCGAGATGGAAAAGGAGATCGATCGTTTACGCCGGAATATTGCTCAGGCCAAAGCACAGGGTTATGTCGTGGATGAAGAGGAGGATCTCCATTCACAACTACAGTCACCCATCGCCAATAGCACCTACTCCCACACACGAAACCCCTCCCTCATGGGGTCCGATGAGGCCGTGACGTCGCTGCTGACACTAAAGAGGGGTGGCTCCTATACCATGAATGCTACTCATTATGCTTACGAGCTGGAACATGTGCGTCTAACCGAGCAGGATGTACATGGGTTATTCCAAGAGTTCTTTACCTGCTACCACCCCTTTCTCCCATTCCTCAATGAACATCAATCGCCCGACCTATACTATCAACAACACGCCCTCCTCTTTTGGACCATTATAGCCATTGCATCTCGTCGCTACGCCCCGAAGCCTACAATATTGCAAGAGCTGTCTAGTGGTCCCCTCAATAGACTGTTGTGGGGAACGGTGGGAGACGTGCCCAACAGTTACTTTGTCGTCAAGGCCTTATGTCTTTTATGTACGTGGCCTTTACCGACGAGTACGACAACGGCAGACCCCACACATATCCTATGTGGCGTGATGATGAAGGCTGCAACGGGCATAGGTATGCACCGGCCCAATCATACCCAGGATTTCTCGAGGGTTTCTGTAGAGCTCAACAAAGACCAGCTACACGATCGAGTTACCACTTGGGCCGTATGTAATATCGTTGCGCAGTCCATCGGTACTGCCTATGGCCAACCGGCGACTACCTTATATGACTGGACGCTAGCAATCCGTCCCGGCGAAGACGGCCCTTTCACGTTAGCGCCCGAGCTGGAGGCGAGGTTGCGCATAGAGAGATTTGCTGATAAAGTCTCAAAGGAGATGTACAGTAATGCTAGCGATCCTAGGGGTGTTGCCGGTGACGAGCATAGAGCCATGCTAATGCGCGTGTATCGACGAGATTTCCAAGAATTGCAAGCCTCCATCCTCTCCCAACATCTATCTCCTATTGTTGACGCCCATCTACAAGCTGCGAATGTACATCTTCGTCTGGCTGGTTTCTTTGACTCCAGCACTACACCAGGCTATATGGATGACTTGATGGGTCTTTGGCGGGCCGTGTCTGCCTACCTAGATCTACTATTCGTGGATACCAATCAATACATCTTGGTGTATGCCACTAACTACCTTCAGCAAATGCTTGTTGCTTGTGGGTTTGCCTTGTTGAAATTGATGAGGTCTTTCTTCGCCAAGACAATAGATGGTTCCAGAGGCCGATCACTTTTTCACAAGACGATCAGTGCTATTCGCAAAACCAGCATTGTGGACAATGATCTACCGTGGCGTTTAGCAGAACTCATGGTTCAAATGTGGAATGGCGCACGGATTGAAATTAGTAACAAGACGCGTTACGACGATGACACGCCAGTGGCAATCGACGATAGCTTACAGCTGAAGGTACGATGTAGACACAGTATGAGTCTAGTCTATGACTCAATCTGGCGTTGGAGGGAAGAGTATCAAGCGCAAGGACGGGGACTTGACTGTAAGAACGCTCTCCCGGTTGCCACCCAGCCTCTCTACATGAGAGAACATGCTAATATCCATTAGCTCTCAAACAAGCTACTAACCCAGACTCTGCTAACGAGTCCTCAGCATCATCCACCCATATGGATAGCACTCTTTTAGCACAAAATAACGTGTCAACCATTGGGCCCATTACAAATAACGGCGGCTTAACGCCTACCCCACAACATGGCCTTAATGCTGGAGCTAACAGCATGATCGGCCTAGGAGGCTACGGGAGCGAAACGAACTACGATTTTTTTGATCCACAGCACTGGGTCCTTGACGGGCTTCTTGACTTTAATTACACGTATAGTCAACCGTTAGAGGGCATGTAAGATGAGACCTCGGTGAGAGAAGATAATCATATATGGAAGGACGCATAAATTCTATCGGTCGGGCAAAATAACGAGGAGTGTTCTGATCACTCATAGTATGACCCAGACAAGACGACAATGCGCCGAGGCGAGGCGAGGAGATGACTGATGATTTAAGTATAGGATGACCTGAGATTGTTCGATTCATTACGCTACATGGCGTACGGAGCCTGAGACTCGTTCTGAGTTTCCTCTATGTTTAGGGGAGGAATTTCCCAGCATGGGTGGCTTGTACTGTGTTTGAGGTATATATATCCGTGTGTAGCATGTTCATTGTCTGGTTTTCATGGGTGGCTGGTTTGATACACTTTTTGCGTAGGTATTTGATAATACAATTGAGTTTGTGTAAATAAAACTTAACGTCCCTTTTCAAGAATGTATGATCGTAGAGAATGCTTGTTTTGACCGTTTTTGACTACACCCATGATGTTTGGTCATAGGAACAAGTGATATTTGTGCATTTTGGGGCTTCGCTTCCTGGCATGTCACATGACAAGCTTCGATGAGACGCATACAGCTATGTCACTCGGTAGTGTATTCTAAATCAACTGAACCTAGTTGAATGGAGGTCGAAATATAATGTGTTCTGCGCTATCAGACCGAGAGTAGAAGTCGCGCAATTGAGCTCAATGAGCCAGCATATATATTCAAACGGCGGGTTTATGTTGAAACTAGTAAAGCGGCCGCGGAGAGCTCTCAGATTAATACGTAGTGCGTCACTTTTGATCACCGAGGGAAGTAAATACCATTTCGCATGTTTTATCCCCAATTGTGATGGCAGTATACTCACTGTAAAGTAAACCACGGCGGATTGCAATCCGGCGATATCAATGCCGATATCTTCCGCTGCATTCGGACAATTTAGGTCCGCTCATAGGCTGCTCCACCGATTCTCGGCTTCTTTCTCCGACTTCATTCGTTCTAGCTGGCGCGGGGTGAAAGACGTGATTTGCTATACAGGCATGAAATTATCTTGGGAAAGCATCGGAGGAAATTTTACTGCAAACTGAGAGTGTTTATAAAGAAAAGTCAAAGTAAAATCATACCTTTCCAATCCATAAGCACACACATCTAAAAACATGTCCCCCTCCGCTATTGTCGGGTCAAAGTCTTACAGTATCGCTTCGATACCCGCAGATGGCATCGGCCCCGAGGTCGTAGATGAGGCGATTGAGGTCCTTAACAGCCTAGCTGAGACATTGGGCACTTTCGAGTTAAACTTCACTCATTATGACTGGAGCTCTGAGACGTATAAGAAGACCGGAAAGTACATACCAGATGGCGGTCTTGAGCAGCTGAGAAAACATGACGCAATTCTTTTCGGGGCTGTTGGCGCACCGGGTAGGTTAGAGTCCTTCATAGTCCATTCGACGTTACGAGGGAAAATAGGGAACGTCGCTAAATGGTCGCAGATGTCCCTGATCACATCTCCCTCTGGGGTCTGAGGTTGGCTATCTGCCAACCCTTCCAACAGTATGCCAACGTTCGGCCCACCAAAGTGTTCCGTGGTACGCAGTCGCCTCTCCGCAATTGTAAGACTGGGGACCTGGATTGGGTTATCGTCCGAGAGAACAGCGAGGGCGAGTACGCCGGACAAGGCGGCCGATCTCACGTAGGAAAGCCCTGGGAGACAGCTACCGAGGTAGCCATGTTCACCCGGCATGCTGTGGAACGCATAATGCGATTCGCTTTCGAGACAGCGCAGAGCCGTCCCCGCAAGCTACTGACGGTCGTCACCAAGAGCAATGCGCAGCGCAATGGCATGGTGCTGTGGGATGAGATCGCCGCTGAGGTGGCCAAGGACTTCCCAGACGTGACGCAGGATAAGATGCTCGTGGATGCTATGACGTGCCGCATGGTTCTGCAGCCCGAGTCGCTCGACACCATTGTAGCGACGAATCTCCACGCCGACATCCTCTCCGATCTCGCGGCTGCTCTCGCCGGGTCGATCGGCATCGCGCCGACGTCGAATCTTGATCCCACGCGGCAGAATCCTAGCATGTTCGAGCCCATCCACGGCTCGGCTTTCGATATCACCGGAAAGGGGGTCGCTAACCCCGTTGCCACCTTCTGGACGAGCGCCGAGATGCTTGCTTGGCTTGGTGAAAAGGATGCTAGTCAGAAGTTGTTGGACTCTGTAGAGCGTGTTTGCGAGAAGGGGATCGTAACTGCTGATCTTGGGGGCATGGCAAAGACGGTTGATGTGACAAGGGCTGTCATTGAGGACATCACTGCTTCCTACGGAAAAGCGGCTAAGCTAGCTTAGGTGTTAAATAGAATGGATACGTTAATACTCATCACCAGCTACTGTTCATTTGTATTACAGCGTCCGTGTGGTCTGTACAGGAGTGTTGGATTTAAATTTCAATTAACAGGCCGCGAAAAGCGCCTTGCTAGCGTCGTCGATTACAGATAATGTTCTTTTTATGATGGGTTCTATTACTCAGCAAGGCCTAGCCCGCGCACGGGGGCCCTTATTCAAGGACCTCCTTCGCTGCGGAACGCGTGCGGAGGGTTTTTCCTCGTCGCCTCACTTTTCCACCTCCCACGAAGGGGATGGTTTTTAGTCGTGATCGGAGGTTTTAACCCACCCACCACCCCTAGGACTACCTAGTGGTAGCCATGGGCTAGAAGGAAGGAGGGGAGTATTGCGTTTCGGGTAGTGATTTTACTTGATTTTTAGTCTTAGCGGCTTCGTCGAGTCCTGGTTCGAGGTGGCCTCTCGGCGACAAAAGCGCACCGCCAGGCCTCGTCTAAACGCTCATGCTCCCCCAATATATGCGTTCAAACCAAACCTTGCCAGACATTGCTGAGTGAATAAATATCTACTATAAACGTACATATACCACATCACATGCCAACACTTATCGAAATAGTATTGTTCTTATGAAATGGAAATTTATGAACTCAAACACTTGTCGATTACGGCCCGTACATTCTGTAAGAAGCTCTGTCCTTCCCATCTGTGTTTTTACCCGATACCTGCTACTGCTGTACTATCTCTTCTTCTCTTTCATTTGGGGCATAGTGTAGAGGAAAGTATGTCGCCATTTGTAGATGTGGTCGGCTTGATGAGCGTACCTACGCTAATTGCTTCCGCAGAAAAAGAAAGCGCAGGCCTAAGCGGAATTCCACCAATCAAGAGAACCAAAGTCAACTTGGTTAAGTATAAGTTTGGAAAGAAAACCAGAAGTGTACAGGATAGTGCAATATTGTGCTGACGTAGAGGTGTGCACTTGGACAAGGTACAGGCTATGCCATGATTCTGACATAACAGATGAAATAAGTACCGGGGTGGTCATGTAGGCTGAGAAACGTTTCTCGGCACGCTTAGAAAGCAGATGGCAACAAAATCTCTTCGAAAGATAGCCCGTTTTCTTTCTTTAACTAGCATCTAATCTACAACGACTTGAAGAGTATGAACCCCGAAGAAAATTTACGGCTGCGTCTTTGCGGCTTGCGGACTAGTTCCTCCGTGATGCTGCCCACTGTAATGTTAATGATTCGCAAAAAGGTTGACTTTGGCTTGGCGAATTGGGGTCGAATCGTGAGGGTGACAGTAAGGCTGAATCTAACAGCTAACTGGTTCTCGGTGAGGGCTAAAACCAAGATATACCCCTGAGAATTAGATTTGGGCATTATAAAACAAACCAATCATTAATGAAAGCCCACCTTATCTACGCGAAGACTTGCGATCGCCCTCAGGAGGAACAGGTCAAGCATCAATAATCTCCAAGAAGAGACGCTCGTGGAAGCATCGGAACGTTACAGTTGCATACCACCGTGCCATGTAGGCACGTATAGCCCCCCTCGCTCAGTTACACGGTGTAGTTCCTAGTAGCTAGACGAGAGGTGGCGACTATTCAAGCAAGTTTGACTCGCCCCTAGATTGTCCTTTATCATAACCCGCTCCAACATCCTTGGGCCTGATTGGAAAACACATTGTCAAGTTAGCCTCAAGCCGACGCACCAAGTTGGCTCGATAATCATATCCAAACCAGTTATAATGAGCCCTTCATTAATATTGAGGCGAATGCTGTTACTAAGCCGAAATGCTCTGAGAAGGAATATCGAAGCCATTTCATAGACGTAGGAGGCGTCAAAATATAGACCATTGACATAAGGCCTTCGTCATTTTTCGAACAGGTGCAACTTTGCAGCAATGAATACTACGTCGGTCACTTAGAGGATGTGTAAATGCACCTCTACAAATTTGATCTGTGGTCTGGCCGCAGATGAAAAGGAACACTTTGTCATCACTGTCATAGTTTTAAAGGTAATGTGGTGCACCGCTAGGAGATAGCTTCACACGTTCAGTCCTCCGCCTAGCGAAGTCCCAGACGAATATTATCACGATCACTAAGCGTCGATTTCGGCCAGTAGTATCTTAGGTCGTTAAGCTGTCGCTACAATCATGTCTGCCTTCTCGTCTCCTCCCCCTTCCGTGTCATCGCCTGCTCTCCCTTCTGAGACATCCCCGGATAGAACCGGAACAGAAATAGCAGTATCCATCTCGACTCCTCCCCCAGTCACGACCACATCATTGCCGGGGTCGACCTCATATGAATATCCGCCATTGACGACGCTGTTCACCCCCGACCCATCATGCACGAGCTTGTATCTGAGTGCTTGCCTTGAATTCGACGGTCGAGATTTTCCTACCCGAGACTGCGCTGCCGTGGCCTTTCCGCGAGCTAATTGTCTAGGCGGGGCTAACCAGACAGCTATCAGAAGCTCTCTATCATGCTACCCCAGATCCTCTGGTGGAAATGGTCTCCTTACCTACTCTCCAGGGTATTTCTGCCCCGTTGGGATGACCACAGTGGACAGTGTTTCTGTTCCAAGTGGTGCTTGGTGTTGCGTAAAGTAATGAAGACTTGAAGTTCTGTATATTACATCGCTAACAGGGGCTGCAGTGGGTTCACCTTGACTAGAAGTCTTTGCCAAAAGACCACATCTGAAGCGACGGCATTATCTACCGACTTTGGTAATTGTACGGGCGAAGAGTTAATACCTATTTTCGGAGTTACTATATATGCCTCGCCAATACTTTTGACTGGCCAGAAGCTCTCTATGACAACACCCTTTACCTCAGCGACTTCTTCATTTGCTACGCCTCCCACTTCATACGCTACTACTCCCGCTCCGTCAATGCCAGAAGACAACAACTACAACGCAGCCAAAGTCAAACTCGGCTCAATCATTGGCGGCTCTCTCGGGACTCTCTCTCTTGTGTTATTAGCATTCTTCTGCGTCCGGAGGCGTAGAAAGGCAGCGGCAGCGAAGAGTGTCTCATCTAAGCAGAAAGCTAGGGCGGAACCCGACAAATACATTGGCAAGCCTGAATTAGAAGGAAGCCAAGCCTATGTTTACACCACCAAACCAGAACTTGATGCTGCAGCGGTTCGGGCCCAACTCGAGGGAGATTTCAGTGAGCCTTATGGCGACGGAATAAACGTACTAAAACCGGAACTCGGAGGGACTTCTGGTTCGGAGAGAAATAGGGGTGCGTACGTTAGCAATAAACCTGAATTAGAGGCTATGTCGAAACCATACGCCTCAGCCACGCAGCACAGCCTTGCTGAGTTAGAGGTTGTAGCTCCGGGAGGTGGTCCGGTGTAATCAGGGCTTATTTCAGGGGTTTGGAAATACTGGTCGACAAGGGTGTAATGCCGACCTTGTCAAGTATCCGCGCGGGCCAGGGAGTTTTTCCGTGCAAGTACGAATTATCTAATAGCAAAATATGTTCTAGGCGCCAAGAATACCTGACGCGGTCAAGTTTTTCTCACTGGATACCATAGTATATTTAAATTTTAATAGTGTACTAGGTAGGACGTCAAGAAGACACGGGACTGGGTCCACATATGCGAGGGCTCCGGTTTGGCTTCTCGCTTTTGTCCGGTTCGTCTTGCCTATCTCGGTTCGTATCGCCTGTTCTTGCAACCAGGCAATCACGGGCAGTCGAATAGCTGAGTATATAGATTAACTGAGGGTACGTCCGGAACTCGGCTGAGGGTTACCCACTTTTTAGTTGTATCTAAATACGCCACAAGTACAGTATTACTCCAAATTCAGACAACCCAGAGGGGCTCCGCCCGGGAGGGTTGAACCTCTAGAAACTCGGCCGCCGTCCCTCACGGTCCGGTCCTCGCCCCAACCGGCCCTTTCGCAATTTTTATATTTTTTTATAATTATGCTTGCTTTAAAGCGTTATTGTGGCGTTGAGTGTAGCACCAGGTGTGGCGTTAAGTATTTTTTCAGTATTATCTACAAAATAAGTGGAGTAACAAGTGGAGTAATCCTCAGTTGAAATTCTGGACATACCCTCAGTTGATCACATTCCTCCTTTTTGAGTCTCATGTACGGAGTACTGTCAGCATATATACCACAATATTAGATTAGTCTAGTATCTGTCCGGGCAGTGCCTTTTGACATGTACAAATAAAAGTGGAATAAAAATGGAGTAACCCTCAGTTGAAATTCCGGACGTACCCTCAGTTGATCATATTCCTCCCAATCACCCTTGATCACGTAATTGGATGCATCCAATAAAAGCACGGCATCAGGACACGCCAAACTTAGCAGTTTCAACACAGCCAACGCCCTGCGCGAAGCGCCCATACACTCTACCGGGTCCCAGTCCGAGTCAACTCATTCTACACATTCCGGTGCTCACGTCTATTGCCTTCGACCTCCATCATGCAGTTTGGACAGGCAATAGGAACGGCCGCTCTTACCTTTGCGGTCACAAACATAGACGACGCTTTTGTGCTTGTGACTTTCTTCGCAGAGTCAGTCCACAGTGAGACATTGACGCCACTCAAGATCGTCATCGGCCAATACGTTGGATTCACAGTTATCATCACAGTGAGTCTGATCGGCTTTGGTGTATCTCTAGTCCTCCCTTCTGAGCCAATTGGCTTTCTCGGTCTCTTTCCAATTCTCCTTGGATTCTGGAAGCTACTCGCCTTCTTCGAAACAAACGACGATGTAATGGTACCTGTTCGAGCTGCAGGATTCAAAGCTATCCTGAAGGTCGCCTTCATCACAATTCTCAACGGTGGCGACAATATCGGAACCTATATACCATTATTCTCCCAGGTCAGAGGAGCAGAGATAGCTGTGTACGTGGTGGTCTACTATATCCTGCTCGGGGTTTGGTGCCTCGTCGGCTTTCTCATTATAAAGCAAAAGCATCTATTAGCTATAATCGAGAAGTTTGTGGGATGGTTTATCCCTTTTTTGTACATGGGCCTGGGCGTGTATATTGTCGTCAAATCAAATGCTTACCCCTGGTCTATCGAGCAAATTGACGACTCCTTGCAGCGAAACATCGGCAGAGTCCTTTTGGCCACCCTCACCGTCGCCTTGCTATTGATATCCATCGGTCTCATGGTCTGGTACAATTTTTTCATCAAAAGAAGACGTTCCGCAGGTCACGTGGATGGAGAGCCTGATGAGAATGGTCCCAACACTGCGGTCACAGAAGTTAACCTCGACACTACATCGGTAAATAGAGAAATCGAGCCTATTACCTTGGATGCAAATGACAAGACGGACTCGAATATTGTACATCCGAATTCCTCACAGACAAATGATGAGATCGATACGAGTACGCCACATGCGAATATTCCACGCCCATGCAGCGCGAAGAATTCATGCGCAAACAACGAGACGAATACAAATACCTCACATACGAACGAGAAGATCGACACGCAAGACCCATCTACACGGAGCGAAAACAGCATTGATGCTCCACGCAAAAATCCAGATGGTAGCACAAATAACTCACGCAATTCGATGAGCATCGCAGATTTCAGCAGATAATAGCTTAGTGTGATAGCCTGTCTAGAAGTCAAGACATTCTTCTACAAATTTCAAGTCAAATGCTCGCGGAATCCGTTAAGATGGCGGATTTGGCAGACCTTGGGGCGACGACAAGGTTCGAGTACTTTATGCGTGGATATTTTGCTTCCGGCCAGAGCGGCGTACCGTTTCCTGCGGCCCTTGTGTTTGACTAGTGGCTTTAGCGGCAAGTTTTAGCGATTTACAGCGCTTTGATGCAAAACGTCTGCCCATTATTATGTTCAACATTGCGGTCAAGATCGTTCCCTAGCCCTCAATAGATTCCATTATGCTCTTGGTCATTGATATAGGCCATTCATAGTCTTGCCTCGAAATGAGCCGAAGGTCATGCGGCGACGCTTGTAAGCTATGTGCCCAGTGTCACCGATCTCTTCGTCTTGGTCATCATCTTCAAAACTACTGTCAAGCTTAGAACGCTCAATTGGCGTTGACAGGTGACGGGTCCCTCGGTTTTGGGCGTTCTACCATCCAGGAGTGCCGCGGATATCTTGCTCAGCTCAGCGTGAGTTGCTACCAGCTTTGCAAGGCGGGGCTACAGGGCAACTACGAAGACGCATACTTCAAAGACAAAAAACATGAGGCATTCACTGTGAACTCTTAGTCCTCGACGAACCGGCTTCGAGCGACGATTCAGCATATGAATAATATCTTCGCAGACAATTTTAGAAAGGGGGCTATAAATATAAGATATACAGCATCGAAGTACACTGTTGATTGCTTTTAGAAGGCCCCCCAATCTCCTATCATCTAGCCCGCGCCGTAGTTCGACAAGGGAGACGTCCCGCTAGTATACGGGTATGTCATGCTTCACCAGGTCGTTGGCCTATATAATTGGACTCTGCGAGCGCGCACGGCTTCACCCTATTACCGCCGATCGCAGACTTACCGGGCTATTGGTGTTGGACGGCTTGGGAAAAGTAGCTTGTGGCAATTTGTGGGAGAATAATGATCGGGATAGCGAGGTCGTGTTTGTGGAAACGGCGGCGGTTGGTGGAGGGATAATGGTAGAGATATGATCATCATGGCTTCCGTCGGCCGACCGGTGTAGACGGTCGCGTTATTTTCCGTCATTTTGGAGATGTAGATGGGTATTCTGAGGGCCCCCGAGCTTGTCGATGGTAGCACTCATGCGATCAAGTCGTAATAGTTCATCAGTTGAATCTTCTTCTTCTACTGCTATCACCTTTTTTTTCGGGCTTCGTCGCCGCGGGGGCATTCTCGCGGCTCGGTCTTGGTGGGTGATGGGGTCAATGGTCTTGACGACAGCAGGGAAGCGCTTCCTTTTATCCTGTGGCCGCCCGCTTTGTCGTGTTTGTGGTGGTCTTCTTCGCTGATAACAAACACGCGACAGTGGCGGCGGCGAAGGTGAAGGTGAAGGGGGCGACCCGATGGATGGAGATAGTGAACTCGAGCAGACGTCGGCCAACTATGCAAGAACTACAGTCGCATCCATGTGGTATGTAGTTAGTCGTAAGACGGGTATAAGTATATGTCAGATTCTCAATTGATAGAATATGTTATAAACTAGGGAGGTCGGCAAAATAGATCCGTAACTTCGAGAAAAGGATTGGCTATAAGGTTTGGGCATGTTGGGCCTTTGGTAACATATCGAGAGGCTTTTGATGGCTTGCTATAGGGAATTGAACATCAATTATGAACTCAACCCTTGGAAGTAGGCTCGCCTTTTGAATTCGACAATAGCGTCAAAACCATGGACACGGACTGGCATAGGCCAACCCCATCCATCCCAGTCAGCTTCGGAGCACCGTGCGACTATGACGAGAGGAAGTGACGGCGATATGGCCAAGACGAGGTAGTAGAGTACAGTAACGAGTGATAATCTTCCGATATCATTTTGTGAGATAGGCCATAATATGGGATATCATCCCGGCTTACGCCTTCATGCACCAAGACATCTTCCATCGAAGACAACCCATGAAAACGAGCCAAAATCATGGCCAATCTGCCTGTCACGGATGTGTCAAGCCGAGCACCATAATCTCGTAATAGATGAAACATGTTCATATGCTCTTTGAAAACCGCCAAAACGATTGGGGGTGGATTACCGACATTGGGGTTCACACCGCGAGCTAGTAAGATCCTAGCTATAGCCATCCGGCCGTGCCACACAGCTTTCATCAAAGCATTGTTCTTATCATATCCTTCATAAGTAGGGTCTGCATCGGAATCTAAAAGCATACTGACAATCGTGTCGTGGCCGGCCTCAATAGCCTTCATGATGGATGAGGAGCTCATGATGGATGTAGAGCCCCTAGCTTTAATGTTCGGTGATACATCTTTGCTGAGCAAATGGCGCACCATTCCTATGTTTCCATACTCTACGTTCCTCATCAACAATTCTTTCCAAATTGAAGCTTCCCAAGTTGCAGCTTTCCAAAAGGTCGGTGGCAGTAGAGCAGCAGCTCGCTCAACGCTGTTCGGAGTCGAGGCGGCAAGTAATGCTGCTTTAAAAATAGAACGCTCCCTCTGGCGGCCAGACTTTGACTGGGCTATTATGGTGTCAAGAACGAAATCGTACACAGCTTCGTGACGACAAGTATTTACATCGTTGCGGGCAAGAAGTCTGTAGCATAGGAGACTGCGTGCGTTATCATACTCATGGAAGTGCGAGAGAAGTAGCTTGATTATCTCAAGGTTTCCATGGATTGCAGCCGCGAGAAATGCCCAACCGAAAACTCTGCTATCAAGTGAGATATTAATAGAAACCGCTTCAGATGGCAGTGTGCCCTTTGCAATCACATCTGCAAGATAATCCTTCCGCCCGAGATGGGCAGCAGCAACGAGGACATCCACCTCCATGGTGGCATCACCGGGATCCAAAAACGAGGGACCGGCTCTCGATGCCATCAGCAGGCCGTGAAGATCTTCTGCCATAGCAAGGGAGACAAGGGAGCTGAGACATTCCAAATCTGTATCTGATCCACTAAGAGCTTGAGCAACAATGCGGATGCGACCAAGCAGGGATCTAGGTCGTGCCCTTAATGCCTGATGCATCAAATATGAGTGAAGATAGGGAAGCGACTCCCGGGCCGAAGACCGTCTCGCCGGCGAGACCAAATAATCGGCCTTATCAAGTGTGCTTAGAAATCGGAGACGAAAGATAGAATTATCAATGAAGTATTTGAATTGACCTGTGAGCAGCGTTAGCACGTGTTCCACAGACCCGAGATCGCGCCTACCATTGACAAGACGAATTCGCATCACCCGCGCAATAGTGCGCGACACAATGATTTGGTCAAATATACGCTCGACTATCTCGACTGGAAGATTAAATAGAGTCATTTTGGATCATATACGACCACTGAAGGTATGCTCCTACAGATGAATTGCTGAAGAAGGGTTGTATTGCCGCGCAGTGTGCTGTATTAGTGAATCTTGTCGGGGTGTTCTTTAGAAAAAGAAGAAGAAAAAAAGCTTAGGGCCATCTAGCCAACCCTCTTATAATATTGGGTGTGCCTAGGTAGCACGAATAGCGCGTACAAATATTCTCGTTTGTTTGTACATTGTTCCCAGAATCACGGCTCCATTCAGCCAGATGCTAAGGGATGCACCATCAAGGTACAATGACAAATTACTCATCTAAAGTTCCACGCAGGCAGGAGAGCAATGAAATATAAGGTCCCTTATTGCAAAGCTAAACGCCAATCCTGCTTCGAACATTATTGTGACAACCCAATAGAACCTTTAGTGAATGGTGAATACAGTGAATGAGGGTTGCCTGGGCACTGGTGTCTTCGTCACAATGCACCATATTAATATTTAATCTACCAGCTCAAACCACAATAGTGACAACCCGAAGATTGTTACTATTAGGTGACTACTAAGAAGCACATTGTAACTAAAACAGTTTAATCCCCATTGATCAGCTTTTCAGTTCATAGCTATACCTATAAAGAATGATAGAATCAACATCTCGTCTACGAAAAACATATTAATCGGTGTTTCCGGCAAAGTCTATGAGCTTAGTTATAGTATTGTCGCGGAATCCGTTTGTTCAACTTCCTTCAAACATGTGATCGGCTCAGAGTACGCGAAATAGTACAACCAAAGGACCTAGATTCACGTAAGACTTGCAATCAATTCCAGGCCGAATTAAAGGCCCTACCTTAGATACCTAGGTGGACTAACTAAAACTACAAAGCCCGCCGCAAACATCATACATTTCCCCACAGATCCCTTAGAGGGCGAGTACGACTTGGCCTTATTTTCTGCACAGACCCAATCTAATCTTGAGTTATATTTAGGGGGTGACGCCGTTTCTGACAAGACTTATTATAAAGGTTTGGCAGCAGTTTAGGTCTCTAATTGTGTGGTCCTATTAACAACTAATGGCGAAAACATTATTCACGATGATTTGAAACACGAAAATATTCTACTATTCAAATCCAAGAATTGAATTTATGTTACTTGCTTAGTACACTGGAGACACTAATCTTCATGCTATATTAAGCACTAGCTACTTTCTCATCCATTAATCCATTAGTCTGTTAATTTTCTTCGTTATTTTTGATCTATATTTTGTACACAAGGCATAGGCACAGAACAAAGTGATTGCTATATATAGCTAGGTAGCATATACGAAGGTGTTTAGAGTCCTTCACGCAACAACAAATGACCTCAAGTACAGAGTCCCTGACAAGCATTCTGATGCCAGGGCTTTATATTTTAGATTCGTGCCTGGCTCTCTTTAGATCAAAAGTGCCTCTTTCATGAACGCTCATACACCTTACCGTTGCTTAACTCTCACACCTAGATGAATGGTTTCAGCACATGCTTAACGAGTAAAGCAGTGACACCAACTCTACATCTTTGGCAACCGTGAACAGTACTACTCCATCAACCTCCAGAATTGTGACAAGGGTTTGTGCTTAAGGGCTTGGAACAGGTAATAGTTCAATTGAACTAATAATTCTCTTTGTATCTAAAGGGTCCTAAAGGTCTAAGTTTCCTTCAAGCGCGAAAGGGCTTCTTCGCCTTTTACTTATACCCAAAACTCAAGGGATGAACCTGTTTAGCTTAGTCCTAATTCGGCAATACGTCTCCCATGACGCAGTGCCCTCTTTTAGGTGGCTAGCGCAGGGAGTGTCAGGTCTCGACGGGCCCTGACGGGTCTTGACGGGCCTTTTGGCAGCTGCAGTCGTGGGCAAGAATAGCAAGCAAATATCACTTGGGATGATAGCGTTGTCACCCTGAGGGCCTCTATCTATTGGATTCAACAATTCAGTTCCAGTCCTTTAAGTAATTCTAACAGTAGAGAAAGCCACCAAGATTCCGATACAGCACACATAACGGAGCAAGCACTTCCCCGAGTTTCCTACGAATGCCTTACTCCAATAGAAAGATTTAATTCACAATGGTCCCTGGTTAGATGACGCCCTATTCCAAAGGCTGACTCATGCGTACTACAATGATTCATTCCAAGGCTTTCAAGTTACAAGGGTGTAAGAGCCATGAAATCGACAGCCTCCTCCTCTCAGCACTAAGCAGGTTACCGTCAAGGATAATCTTAATGTACAAGAGACTTTGCCTCATAGGTTGTGCGCCAACTGAACGTTTTGTACGGAGTAGACAGTCCCCACCTGGATTGGGCTACGAAGGTAACGCTCAGGAGTTTGTCGAAAGCTTGAACTAGAGGGGACTATGTCTACAGTTTATCATAGCCGCTGCAATTTCCATTGTTGTCGGTGTTGTGGTTGGATCACGGTCGGGATCTATGGAGCGGGGATTGCCGTTGCCGTCATTAGACTAGGAGTTTTTCTATCCCAGCTCCTCATTGCTAGCTTAAATTTTGTCGTCAGCCCCATACGTGAAGATCCCTCCAATTATCGCCTTGAAAACTAATCTAAAAATCCATCCTTATTTGGGGTTTCCAACTATTTGTATTTCAGTATAGATTCTCAACTTAGCAGCTGGTGGATGTAATGCTAAAGATGGTATTACGGTCGTGGCCATTGGAGTACCTAGCGTGGGCGGATTTCAGTTGATGCAGCCAATCACATGTCTATTTTACCTGCTGTCGCTATGGTTCAGATTGCAGGCAAGTTAGCCACTACACCCTCGTTTTTGTAGACCACTAGTTAGTTGTTAGTTGTTCGTTGAGTTGATCGTTAATTTTCTACGAATCTACTCGTTTGCCTTTGGATGCTCAACAGATTATCTCCTCGGTAAGGGCTCAAGAGTCCGCGGCCATTTAATAGCAAGGAGAGCAATGAAATACAAGAGTATCGTCCTTACAATGTGAATTGGTCGGGCCTCGAAGTGGCGCAGGGCATAATGGTACTTTACCTAATCCTTCAATGCTTAAAACTCCAGCTACCTATCAGGCTGTGCGTGGCTGAGTGAGAGCGATTTGCCCCGCTTCATACCTATCTTCATCTGAAAGCAAGATTTCTTGTCGAGTCAAAAGGTCTACCTGACGAAACAGCCTCGTATTCTATGGCGACAACATCTTCGCTAGCAGCAGCGCAGCCTATGGTGGGACAGGGGTTGCAGGATGCTTTAGACGATTTTCGAAATGTTCTTGATGAAGAGCAACGTCACGAGCTGGCTAAGCTAAATCCTGTCCCCGACGCTGATGCTATCCTTGTCTTCACCGCTCAACTTGATGCTATTGATTGTAACAGAAGAGGTCGCAGCTTCGCCAGCAGACTCCATACTATCCTGCTATCAGTCCGAAATTTCTGTAGCATCGTCGACACCTTCGTATCGTCGCACCCTGAGATCGCCGCTCTTGTTTGGGGTAGCGTAAAGTTAACGATGCTGGTTAGTATTCGTGACTGGTCCGGTCCTTGAGACTTCAAACTAAAATGTTACAGGTTATAGCCAACTACACATCGCACTACGAGGCAGCGTCTGATCTTTTCATGAGGATAGGCAGGCTGTGTCCCCTGTTTAATCAATATCTGATATTGTACCGGAGCTCGACGCGGCTACGGCAATCTCTACTCCATTTTCATACATATATTGTACGTTGTTGCAAACATGTAGTAGAGGCCGTTAGGCGTCCATGTATGAGGCTGTCCTTTCTCATCTTATTCTAGAACTATATGATTAACTAAAGAAGGGCCCAAGCAGCTTCTACAAGCTTTCTGGAGTTCCTTCGAAGAGGAATTTAAGCCAGATATTGACAACATTCAGAAGTATAGCAACCAAGTAAAGGAAGAGATAGCTCTTGCTCAAGCACAAGTCAATTCGCAAGAACAACAACTGCAGGCCTTAGAACGAGAAGAGGCATCCGTCACGAGATCGAAGGCGCGGAAGTTCTTCTTGCATACAGATGATAGATTGAATCTGATGAGAGAATGGCAAGTACAAAGCAACGAGCGGAAAAAACGTTAGTATTTTCGACGCTCTTATTTGCCTATAGTGCTAATATGCATGGTAGAGAAACGGAAGCAACAGCTTTTAAACGCGATTTCCACGTACGACTACTTGAGGTCGCTTAAGCAAAACCGTCTTAAGCGGTATAAAAATACTTCGGATTGGATTCTCCAGACATCTGAGTTCCATCGGTGGGTTGATGGGGAAGTTCCTCTCCTGTGCTTTTTTGGAAAAAGTAAGTCAGCAGCCTTGATATAACTATTACCCTAACAGTCGGTAGTGGGATCTGGCAAGACGGTTACTACGTAAGTATCGCTATAACTTTACATTTAGTAAGAGATTGCTAACGAGCTATAGTGCAAGGGTAATAGACTATATTCTCTCCGAACAAGGCTCAAATTGTGTCGTTTCCTTCTTCTTTGTGGAGTCTGGAAACCTAGAGTCTCTAGGTGCCGGCACCATTATACGATCTATCCTACGACAAAGGATAGATCCAGCTCAAATTCCCCAGGAGGTTGATGACCGCCTAGAACAGATTGACTCGTTTTCCGACCTAGATGAGTTGATCAAACTTTTGCGTATAATGATGCCCCCGCCAAAAGTCTCCTATATCGTTATTGACGGCATTGATGAATGCGAAAAGTTGGATCGACGCAGGATTTTGAAGGCTCTATGTTCACTTACTGTCTATCGACGAAACATACGGTTATTTCTATCGGGTCGGAATAGCCTGCAGATGGAAATACAAAAGCAGTTCGAGGGGTTTGACTCAATCTCGACTGACCGCTCCCTAGCACGCGACGGTATCTCGATATTTATTGGAGATATTGTTAGGGAAAAGATTCAAAATGATGAGCTAAGCATTGGGGATCCTTCTTTGGAAGAAGATATAAAATCAGCGCTGTCTCACGGTGCTCAGGGGATGTGAGTATTATAACTACTTTAGACTTTGGTATCTGTACTCATGCTATTAGGTTTATTTGGGTTGTCTTTCAGGTTTACGAAATATGTGCACAGCATTGTGACGAAGATATTCGTAATACTCTCAGAAATCTTCCCAAAAGCCTAACAGAGGTGTATTGTCGAGCGCTCCAACGAATAAAGTCTCGCGGCCATGAAAAAGAATCACAGAAGATATTCCCCTGGATTGCTGCTTCTAAGCAACTATTATCTCTAAACCAGCTCCGTGAGGCAATCGCTATTGAGATCGGCCAGAAGTATGCAGAACCAGAACGTCTCTATAATGACATAAAAAACATTACTCTTTGGTGCGAGAACCTTGTTGAGGTCGACGAAGAATATCAACTGGTTCAGTTTGCGCATTCCACGGTTGGGAAATTTTTGATCGAGGAACCTATTGATCCTACCTTGGCGAAGTTCCGCGTCAATCTTGAACAGGTTGATCACGATATAGGTGAAAAATGTATTACATATCTTGATTTTAACGACTTTGAAACGACCGTTGCCCGACGACCAAAACCCGTAATTGTACACAATGCCACGCAGATAGCTCAATCAGCGCTAGGGTACCGATCAAAATCTGTTTCAATACTCAGCAAGCTACATACTAAGTCAAGTTCAAAACCTGTTGACTTAAGCACTCTCCGAAATCTTACAGGAGAGGATTCCTTTATGAAGCACGAGAACCTTATACTTAGGTACCCATTCCTAGAATACGCATCAACCAACTGGATTCTACACACAAAGAATTTCCAGGAGGGAAAGTCGAGAACCTGGAGGCTCTGGGAATATATGGTCATTTATGGCAATGACCTAGCAAAATTACCGTGGGGAGAGGGTGCCTCCAACGACAATAGTCACGTTCTGAGGTGGGCATATGATGCTCACCATTACGGACTTATTCGTCTTATCGCTTCTTCTAGTAGACTTCCTATGGATCAACGATTGCAGGTCATTCTCAACTCGGTGAGGGATAACAATGTTGATGCCTTGAACATTCTTGTAGCGGGCCAAGATTTAAGCAGCGAAAATAACGACCCGCTAGTGGTAGCCGTAAGAGGGGGCTATCTCGAAATTGTCGACAAGCTTATCGCCGCAAAGGTAGATGTAAATGCTGCTTCTGTTACCGAGAATGGTTGGACTGCGCTACAGGTAGCCGCAGACAAAGGCTATATTGACATTGTCGAATCCCTTCTTACCGCACAAGCAGACGTAAACGCTGCTGCTGCTTGTGGGTATGGAGGTCGGACTGCTTTGCAGGCAGCTGCTCACGGAGGCCATATCGAGATTGTTGAAAGGCTTCTCGCTGCAAACGCAGATGTAAACGCTGCTGCAAATAGCTATGGAGGTCAGACTGCTTTACAGGTAGCTGCTCGAAGAGGCCATATCGAGATTGTTGAAAGGCTTCTCGCTGCAAACGCAGATGTAAACGCTGCTGCAAATAGCTATGGAGGTCAGACTGCTTTACAGGTAGCTGCTCGAAGAGGCCATATCGAGATTGTTGAAAGGCTTCTTGCTGCAAGGGCAAATGTAAACGCTACTACTAATAGCTATGGAGGTCAGACTGCTTTACATATCGCTGCTCGAGAAGGCCATCTCGCGATTGTTGAAAGGCTCCTTGCTGCAAAGGCAGATGTAAACGCCACAGCCCTTGAGCATGGAGGTTTGACTGCTTTACAAGCAGCTGCCGAAAAAGGCCACGTCGAGGTTGTTGAAATGCTGCTTGCTGCAAAGGCAGATGTAACCGCCGCCGCCCTTGAGCATGAAGGTTTTGCTGCTTTACAAGCAGCTGCCGAAAAAGGCTATGTCGAAATAAAAATGCTTCTAGAGAAAGCTGGGGCGTATGAATAAAGTTCGATCGTTCTGCAGACGGAAAGGGTACCTTATTATCCTATTCTTGTTCCGGTGGGGCTAGGAGTTGCCGTCAGGTAACAAAGGCGCTATTCAAATTATAATGATCGATGTACTGTACCACAGAATTTCTCGGGTTGATGCTATCATGCTCTTCGACGCGTCGCGGTAGTAAAGAGGGAAGCATGGCGAAGCTGCTCGCATCCAATACAAAAGCCAAGCCCAAGTTATTATCCAGACCATTATTCATGCTATCAGACAGGCCTGGGGTGGAGGCAGACCTTGAAATGGAAAAAAAGGAGTCACTATGCTAGGCCTACCTTTAAGGTTAGGCATTTCGGCGTAGTGGTCCTCTAATCAACCCAGACGAACCCATACTTTCTCTACTAACAGAAGTGACATCATAGCTGCGGTAAGTGTGATTGATGTAGCTCTAATGCTCGATAGTACTACTAACACGGGCAGGATTGGGTGGGAGCGGAGGGATCTTCAGGGGAACTTAGTTACTTCAAAGAGCTGTTGTAGAATATCCAGCATTGGACTGGATTAGGCAATTAGGAGCGAGTAATTTAAATTTCAATGTTCTTGGCATGATTGAACAACCACTGTTTAGCCCTGGTTGCTATACGAAATATATATGATTTCTAATTTATGATGCAGCTGTGATATGAAACTTTCGCCGGGGTTTTTTAGCAAATCCCTTATATGTTGGAGTTACAAAATCAGTTTGTCCCGTTTAAAAATAGCTTCTTTTAGTTTAGGACAAGTCAAGCCACGTAGGCAACGCCTTAAAGATATTGCGGAAATACTAAAGGGATAGCTGATACCATGCGCCCTCTCGGCCTGTGGAATCATAGTCTGGACTATAGTATAACAAGCCTGAGTTGTGACAGTTTGTGCTAATGCTTACAAGGATCTCAAAGCCTAAATACGACCTCCCGAGAAGTATCCGTTTCGATGTTCCATACTACTCAATAAATTACAGAAAAGAAGACAAGATCTGGATTAAGAGGAAAAAAGTATTCAACGAAATGAATTACGCAAAAATTGTCCAGCTGTGATCCAATGGCACGTCGAGTTGGGAGTGCTAGCCGACCAGGCAATCAGAGAACGAGCATGGAAAATATCGAATCGCTTGACTACGTAATAATAGCTAACATACGGCTAAGACAAAACATTGCGCAAACTATACTATGTAATTGGCCTCACTCATCAAATCTCCATTGTTGTTGAAAACTGGCTTCTCATACGACAATGACGCATTGCCAGGAATTACAAACCGAGCCGTGGTATTGAGGTCTTTCTCCAAGTTTTTCTCGACGTCGCCAAATGAAGCGTTCCGGAATTGTTGCACGAGGTTGTCCTGTAAGCCCTGGTTGCTGGCTTCGACGCTGTCCAGCTTATTAAAGCCCACAGTGCTGCTGCTGAACTTCAGCGGATCCGCCATCACTTGGAAGGCTTTGGTCAGATCGGCGGGCAGATTGAGAGAAAGCTTCAGGCCGCCGTCGGTGGCCGAGATAATAGTGATCTTGGTTTGCCAGGTGATTTGGACATGGATGCTGAATGTTCTCTGTCAGATTGAATCCGGTGAAAAGTCAGACAGGTAGGAATACACGCACGTGTGATCGTATTCACAATTCATGGGATAGGTGGTGCCAACCGACTGGCATACAATTTTGATGTCCGTAGCGCCCCTCGCATTGATATTGTTATCTCTGGGCACGGCGCTCAGCATATTAGATGTGGCGCCTGAACCGCTAACGTCACTAATTGAATCCATCTGGTCCGTGACAGCAAGGTGCATACTTACAATCAATGTCGAGCCTATTCCAGCCTCCACTGCTCTTAAGCGTGTGGTGGTAAGATTGTTCCTCATTTGAGGGGGCCCATGTCCAAGTCAAGGGATTGGACGCACTTTGCTTCCAGGCATAAAAGTTGGGGTCGTTAGAATGGCTCCCCGACGCAATGGTCCATTTTTCTGCCAATATGTCGAGAATACTCGCACTGCCGACCCACGCGTACGTATAAACATTGAAGAGAGACAGCAGCTGCGAGTGAGAGATTCGAAAGAGGTAGCTATCCCAGAAGATGTCCCTGTCGATGATAATCGTGCCGTTGATGCCCGGGGAGACGTAGTTCCCCGAATACTCCAGAAGCTGGACATCTGGGAAGGGTCGATTCTTGGTCATTTGCAGATAGAGCAGCATGTTGTTTTTGCCGACTTCCTCAAGGCCTTCCCCCGGCTTCGTCTGATTGGGGGCGATGTAGGGGTAGGTCTGCAGCTTCAAAGACATTGGGGGGAAAGATGGCGCCTCCTCGTTCACGGTCTCAGGCTTGGCCGTATGTAACGCATAAGCCAGGGTGCGTTTCTGGCGGTCCTGCCACTTACTATCCGCACCTACGTACCACTTACCCAGGATCAAACTCAGATAGGTCTTTTCGTCGTCGGACATGTCCGCCCTGTTGAAGGAGCTGTGATCCCGGCTAGAGAAATAGTATCAGAAAAGAACGGTCATCAGGCTTGCAAAATGGCATGGTCGCTAACTCAAAGTTTATGATATGATCGTCTTAAGATAAAAGCAAGGTTGTCAGCCTATCAATATTCTTCCACAGACAGCGTGAATAACATCGCCGCTGTACGTACTAGTGAAAGCGAAGAATAGGGAGCTAGTTGAGAAGTCCCCAGGCTGACTAATCTGGTTGGAAACTTGCTTGAACCCTTTGGAGGTTGGATCAATCTCCTCCTTGTCGAAGGTGCAAGTCCAAGCCATAGTCCAATCGTTGACTTCGGAGTCTTTATCCCTATTGATAGGCAATCGGGTACACTGTTAACCGAGCGATGAAAATTCCTCAACTTGAAGATGTTCAGACATACAAAATGGTAAAATGGACCGTTCCGGACTCGAAGGTACAATAGTACATTGATGCCAGATTCTCCTGCCCGGTAACATTCAGGGAAAGCCAACCGCTCTTCAGTATTGAATCCAGAGTGCCGATTCCCTCGAATTCAGCCTTGACTTGAGTCAGCTCTGGATAATTCCCTCACCCTGAGCACAGATCCAGTAAGAGATCCGGACTTCGCCAGCATCTTCACGGATGGGTCGCATTTCCGCGCGGCTGGCCTACAAGCCTATCTCCGGGGCGCCCGACCCCGACCAGAGAATCTTCACAATAGGGTGTACCGTGTCGACCTAGATATCTTGACCTCGGGGCTATATGCGGACATCCAAGATGGCAAGATCTCCCATTTTACCCGCGGGCCACAGAGCGCACGGGTCTCCTACGATATGACTGCTAGTGGCGAGATCGGGGAGGTCCATATTGACGGGTCGTTCGGAGACGAGGTTCATGCGTATCTGACTGTTTCTACTCAGTGGACGATCCAGTTGCTGAACGGCGAGGAGCTGGATTTGAGTCAGCTTACGTCGGTGGACCTGGTGTGGAGGGTCTATGCGAGGTTTGACTAGATATGATACTTCATGGTCAAGGAAACATCAAGCTTTTGCCTCGTTTTGATCAGTTTAAGTGGTGTTTGATTTATGAAATGGCCGGCCGCTGCTCGGTTTATACCCCCTTATTGAAAGGGTAAGTGCCGTGGCCGATCGCAGGACCTGGTAACTGCTATACGTAGGTAGATAAGGGCTTCAACAATAAAAAGAGCGACTGTAAGTGGCGATGGTGAGTTGCCGCGCTGCACATGATGCTGAGTACATATCCAAGGATTCAGAGGTTAGCGCATTGCCAGACACAGCTCTTCTTTGGGTACTTACAGGTAATATGCGGTTATAATAGGTGCTGATAACGGTTTAACGGGCAGTAAGACGCACGGTGTTTGATTCCAGAGCCCATGTGAATGTAGGCGTATGCGAAACATAGGGCACAAGTCCATTTACGGCACAAGGTACTTCTACTTGTATTTACCAAAGACCAATTGTAGAATATTCAAGTTTCAACTTTCCGCGCTCGTCGAACGGTCGAATACTTAACTCTTACTGTTATATATGTGATATACAGATGGTTGCGATTACAAACTTATTATAGAATTCATCATCCAACCTTTCGTCGCCTCCTTTTAGCAAATCCACTGTGTATTGGAGTTCCAAAATCAATACCAAATCGCTCCGACTGACTCGCATCAGCTTCCTGTCCATGTGCTTTCCACCACCCCAAGCCAAACCGCTGATCACCAAGCAATTCCGTCAATTCACGCGCGCTCATCCACTCCGCTCTCGGCGTCAGGCGCGCGCGACTGCAAAACTCGCTCCCTGCGAAAAGCGCCATTGAGCTAGCAATCGAGCACGGGTCGCGCGGCAGAGTCCCGCGGACGTCTGTCAACCAGAACCCGAGACCGCCTAGCACCGTCATAACCCCAAGCAGGATTTGAAGAACCAGTTTCGAGGTGAAGTTAACTTTCAGTCGTGACACCGTAGTCGTTACCGAACCTGCGATCTGTCTCGGAAGGCCCGAGGAAGGGTCGACGGGTTTTCGGAAGATTGGTGAGTTGATGACTAGAACCATGTACTTATTGTATATGCGGTTGACTGCATCCATCAACCGCTGACGGTTGTTTAGGCCAAGAAGATTTTCTAGTGGCATAGGGTCCGGGCCGTAGAATAGGATCGTGAAGACGGAAGAATAAAAGGCGATTATATCCTCTCCGGCCAAAGTACTCCAGGATTGTCGGTCAAGATTATTCTCAATCCGAAAGTGAAAGCTTTCGATGCTGCTAGTGCCGTTGGTCAAGAGTTTCGCCGTTGATTCATCACTGACGGGAGGCGATCGAATGTTGGCAAGCCCGAATTTCAAGGGAGAGTCAGCCTTCAAGTCCTTGTCCCAAACCGTTACGTTCGTGTTAATCTCTTGTATCTCCTGGTAGCAGAATAGTGCCGTCATGTTCGCGCTAGGCAGTGTCTGGTTATCAGTCAGGTGCCCGAACATGATGCCAATCGATGGGCATCCATCTGGATTGTCTGGTTGTTTTTGCTGCGGGGTGTTTTCACCAGATTGGTCGAAGGAAGGGTTACTAGCGTTCCAGGGGCCCATGTGTAAGTCAAGAAAGCAACCATACCAGCTTCCTACTGTAACAAAATCAGAAGTGATTACAGGACAAAACATTTCCCCATAACTGCTATTCCCTCTAGGGCCTCCATGACAGTGCCCTGGAAGTGGATATATAGCGTTCACTCCCCGGATTTCGGGTTGGTCGTCAATTCGGTCCAATGTAGTTTTCGTGACAGGTTCACACCTTAGTTGTGGCCGAAGAGCTGGGATTTTCATGGTATAATTCCAATTTTTTGGCGTCTCAGGGTCAGGTTCGTTGACGGACGAATCAAAGTATTTGTTCTTCTGTACCTGGACACCGGTTATCTCAGGAAGGACCAGGTCATCCCAGACACCCTCCGGGCCAGATGAAGAGTTTGTCAGGATTTCTTTCAGCCGGTTAGCAGCGCCCCCATCCTCTAAAGTACTATTCTTCCAAGATACGTCCCATGTGTTGCTAATTGAAGCAGATACTGCTGTTGAGACAGACATATCCGGCTGTACTGCCCAAAGGCCGGAAACGACGACGGTTAGTAAGCTCCCTATGATAGCGGCTGTTGTTGAAGAAAGTGCGCCAAAGTATCGATTTTTCAGTGCACGATACCAAGCTAGTGGTGGCATCATCTGGATCAGATTGGTCATCAATCCACGACTAGCCGAAGTAGGACCTGAGCGAAGGGTATGGAAATGGGCATATGAAGAAAGAGTAAAATCAAGACTGTTGAAGAGCGTAGCTACTATCAAAGCAGCAATACTCGACGGGTATCGCACATAATATGGCGGTGTACCTTTTATATCAACTAATCCGCCGTTCCTTTCGGATATCTGATAAAGAATTTCCAAGGCCACGACAGAGAGGATCGGCAATGTGATTGTTAGTAGGAAAATGGGATATCGCACAAATAAAGGAATCCATTTACCCTGCTTGACTGGGGAATGACTTTGCGAATCCGACTCATCAGGTTCCGGAGTTATCGTACTCTGGCTCTCAAGGGGATTCTTAAACGACCACACAGGTGTAATGCTAAAATTACCACCATTCGTAAAAGTCGTTTGAAAGCTAACGTCTAGCATCTTTTTCCTCAGCTCGGATGTTCGTGATCGTCCAAGGTCCAGTAGAGCACGCTCTAGGGATGGACTCCTCGCTAGGACAATACCATTAGAAGCCAGCATTGCTGGGTCGTGTGGTGTCGCTTGGCGTGGGGCAACGAAATAGATTACCAGCGATATAACGCTCAAGATAACAGTGCCGATAATCATGAAAAGTGCAGATGGCGCCTGTACGTGGAGCCTGTTCTCGTCGTAAAGTCCCTGACCTTCAGAAACCAAATTATCGGGAACTAAGAACTGCGACTCAATCAAAGCACAAGCTAACTGTCTAAAAGCTCCGATGAAGGAATTCTTCATAGTCTCTACATCGAAGAAAGCCTCAGGGCTTTTAATAGGGCCATTCAGAGTTGGCGTCATCAAGCGAAACACGGTATCGATTTCCCTGAAGCCATCATGGTACAGAGCAGCACCATTAAGTAGCATAGCATAGATGATCTCTCCAAGTTTGAGACCGCTTAAGTTTGGTAAATACGTCCCTTGGTCTCGGTTCTGTACTGGACCTAAGGACACGCCATCATCCCGTAGAACTTTCGTCAGGGGAACTTTCTGGATGCCATAATCAATTTTGCATATTGCTGCCGTCGATTTGATCGCACTGTAGTCGCCACCCGGTGTGAGTGCAGACCCGTTTTCAGTTGACAAATTTGCCACCACCAAGGCGAATCGAAGATCGTAAACTTTACCGCTGTCGATAAATGTAGGGTTGTCTGATCTAGGACTATCATCCGATGAGCAGTTAACCCGCAACATGTGATATGTTTGGCAAGGATTGGTCGTGTTGGAGCAACTGAGGCCGATGGGTCTGGGCTCTTTACCAACTGAACACGTCTCACTGGTGAGCTCAACATGAGAGCCTGAGATTTGATAGCCTGCGGGACTTTTCCCGGGAGAAGACCAACTAGCAGATGCAGTTTCACATGTTATGTTTGGGATAAACGCTTCCACCAGTCCGGTCACCATGGTAATATTTGTTTTGGCTTCTGCCACGTCGAATGTCTGAATTACCGTGCCGTTCAGAATTTGAGGAGCGGGTTGATATTGGCCGCTGAGTGTGCCATTAACTGCATATACTAGAGCCGACGAAATATTCCAGTAGGCTTGGATTCCCTGATCCCCATCATCTATCAGCCCGGGTGGGCGATCAACCGTCCCCCCTAGGCTTTGAAGGAAATCAGATCCGTCAAACTTGGTGTTGATTGCAATTGGAAAGCTTCCTGAGAGACTTGTAGGCAATGTAACGAGAAATGTTGTTGATACTACGATGATGGCCTTGAGGAGTGTGAAGCCCGCAACAGTTAAAACCACAACCCAATGTCGATTCTTGAGTGCACGCCAGAAGCTTAATATCTGCAAAGGCGAAATATAGTCCAGTAGAACTGATTCAGTTGATACTGCTGGGCCCTTTTGCATGGCCTTCCAAGGCTGAAGTATTTTGCAATGATAGTCGACCTGTCTCCAGAGGCCTACCAGGATAGTCAGAACCACCGTTGGGCCATAGGTCCACGTGTAAGGATTAGACGAGATATTCAACCCGAATCCGTTCATTTGAGTGTTGTAATACCAGAGGAGAATCAAGGCTACCCAGAGGCCAGTAAATAGCGCCGAAAAAAATAGTAGGGTCACTTTGTGAAGCCAAATCGACGTCCAGAGTGTCGGGTACGCTTGATTGACCCCCACAGGCCCAGGAACCTGAGCTTGATATCTTGTGGTCATGGTAGCGCCTGGGGTGTCGGTAGATGCAGCGAAACGCGAGCTATCTACTGAACAGCTATCACGTAAGTTTTCAATTTGGCTGCCACTGTGAACATAAGAATCTATTTGTGCAGAGGTTGAGTACGGTCGAACAGCAATTTCGTGGCTTGCGACTTCATCGCCTAACAGTGGGTAACGTGCAAGAACGTTAGAGTCTTGCATCTCATTTCGAATAAACTTTTAGTTTATATGTGGCGACGATAGTCTTGACCGTGTGATAGTTGATGAAGAATATGAAAAAATTGACTGTCGTGTTTCGATGGGCATTCTGGCATCAAGCACAAAAATGAAGTCAATGGGGACAATTAGGGTAACACTTAGATCGCAATACAGCTGGGTAACGTTCGACAAGTGAGAACAGGCCTCATAAAACGGCCGATCATCTCAGACACGAGAGCTGTCAAGAGGCTTTTTAATACACATGATTGTTGTTTTGCTATACCTACTTACTTAACTAAATAGGTGTCGTTGAGACAAGACGGCGCTTAAACTGACACTAACTTATGCAGCTGCAGTCGCGATATTTATAGTGGTAAGTGCGACCTAAGAACTGGATGGACCAGTAAAATCAGATGGGTTGGGGCGGGCATGGCGCTTAATCTTATCTCCCCTGTCTGCCTCCTCCCACGACTCAACGCTAGAAACAACATAGTAACCTAGTCATGACTCTAGGAGCAGAGTATCGTTGTAATTCTCGGCATAGTAGAGAAGTACTTAGGTCCCAACGTTGCGGCCAACCAACGTGTTCAGCCCAGCTTATTGTTGGTTCTTAGTTGCAGGTCTGAGTGGCTCTTGTGATTATCACCGACCAATATCCATTATCTCCTACTGCGCAGGCCACCAATAGGGTCTTGGCGATCTTGGCAAACTTGTACCATCCTAGTTTATGTGGTATAGATGAAGAATTGAATTTGATGTTTGACTATTCTACTACTGCAACGAAGTCTTTATATTCCTTATATTCAACCGACAGGGAGCTATTTACGCGCAATGAGCATTCTTCTACGGCTAGCAGTCGAGGACATCAAAATGAGAATTAGAAAAATTGTGTTGAGTGCCAATCCCCGGCCACGATCAAACAGCTGCCCCGGTATCCATAAAGCTTGAGTCTTCCTTGACGAATGAATGCCTCATTGCAGCATGACCTTACATTAATACACATTAAGGCTAGAATTATAAGTTGAAGCATAAGTGTCATGGGTTAGACTTGTTGTTCACACAGATCCAAATGAATGGTAGTATTGAGAGTGTACGTTGGAGAGGCTTAAGGCGGCTCTCGTGACAAATAGCGAGCCTAAGCCAAGCTCTCGAATATCAAGCGTCGTCAGACAAAACTAGCTCTAGCTTCATCGACTCGCAGCTTCAGTTTACAAGCCAATTCAGTTTTCAATACTTTGAGCCGCAAAGATTATGCTCAAGGGAAGAGCACGACAAAGTCTATCCAAATAAGGATAAAGGAGACTCTAATCGGGGTTCCTGATTGCTGGCCGCAAAATAAGCAATCGCTGAAATGTCTTGGGGGAATAGCTTGCTCTTCGGCGTCCAAGAATGTGTCTCCCGGTTGCAGCTATGACGAATGTATCATAACAACATGGAAAATATCACTGTTCGCACCTCGAGATGTCGCTGAATGACAGGGGGTAGTTGCGACCGAAAATGGAATCTCCCATACTACTTTCACCCCACATGACAGAGGCCAGACTTCATCTCGCCAAGCAATAACCCCATGACAGATAACGCTATATACTTCGTACAGATACGGCGTATCTAAGCGAAAGTTATAAGCACGGCGTTGTTTACACACAACCATGAACCATAAATCCATCCTAACGCCTCGCGATCCGTAGTAGACACTCAATTCATCATACAGCAATGCATCAAGAACTCCGCCTCAAGCCTGTACTAGCGATCGGAACCGCGCTGTTGGTCTCAGTAGCTGGGAAGTGTACCAATTTCAATTTCGATGTCGATGCTGAGCCTTTCGGGGTTGAGGAACCTTACACAAATCCTTACCCATTGTACGGTCCGCGTTTTCGGGTAACGCCTATGCTGAACTGCACCTCCGAGCTCGCGCAAAGCCAGGGAGGCAATGGCAGCACCTTGCAGCTTTCACCGCTACTCAATGGGATTAATCGGCAAGTAATAGTGTTAATACTCTTTCTTCAAACTGAACTCATTCCTGCTACAGTGTTTTCAGAGATCCTAAATTATACATACACTTCGCCAAATTCTCTTGAGACGTATCCTCTATCTCTCATGCGGAGATAAAGGAACATATTTTCTCGCTTGTCCAAGCCGCTAGCCCTCCTAGTATAACAACCGCTGATTTCAACGCGACTATTGTATTGAATTACACTACTAACCCAATCGATGAGCCTGATTTCATTGTTGGCACGACTGGCGCCTATTCGTTCAATCCAAGCTTGATCTGCTACAATGGTACCTTGTCTGGATGCGATAGTAGCGACGGGCTTGAGGGGGCTCGCATCCAGGCCTGCGGTTTCGAATGGATTGATGATCATCAACCTCTTCTACCAACCGGGCAACAACAGTACAAAGGCTACGTAAGCTTTTTTCCGCCCATCCACTCAGTCGATGAAACAGACCCTCAGCCGACATATGCCGAAGCAGCCGGGAATGCGACTGTCAATCAAATGGGCAAGTCGACCGGGAATTCAACAAGCAACGGAAATGACACCAATACGGACACTGGTGATGATACTAGTGAGGCATGGATTGGGGGTACCAACTTCCTCATACTTATGACTTTAGTTGGCGTCACCGTAATAGACAACTATTTATAAAGGGCTCGTCCATAATAGCCTAACCACCCTCGATGTTGTTTATCTCCCCACGACTAGGAGTCTAGTTAGTTATTTCATGGGACCCCCTAGGCTTGCCTTGACTACACCCTACGTTAGCCACGCACCCACTGAGTTGCCAGCTACCCAAGTTGTGTGGTATTAGCAAGTCCCCCCTAAGATTTCTACTATATAAATGCCTGAGTTACAGTGGATGGGATAATGTAAGAATTCTGCCATTCCAATGGTTTCTTTCCCCTTTTCCATGTTTTGGAAGATGGATTAGTAAGCCATCGCGTCTATGGGAAGGTCGTGATCCGCTACAAGTCCTAGAGAATCTCTCTCCTATTTAACACTCCAGCGACTACATCACAGAGTTAACCCAAGCATCAGAGAACATCCCCAATATGGAGTCCATTGGTTACGCTATCGGCTCTGCCGACAAGGTTAAGGTTTTCACCCATGCCGGGATCCAGGTCATTGACAATAAGGTTACAAACGGCCAAGAGGTGGTGGAAAGTAAGGAGGCGAAAACCAAGGTAAGCAGTCAATTCAAAGCCCAACTCCAATGCCACGAAGCCTATTGTCATTAAACAACACACGCAGGCGCTGTCTTCTCTTCAAAGCATTATCATAAGGTTAGTCTTTAGGCCCCTATAAAAGCCCGCCAAAAACCCATAAGCTTTATTAAGCTAGGCCTAAAACTTATAAGCTTTATTAAGCTAGGCCTTTAATTAAACCTTTAAGCTAAAAATAAAATAAATTAAAAATTTAATAGTTTAAAAATTTAATATTATAAAATAAAATTTAACGTTTTATTAAAATTATTATATATTAATTAATATTATAATTAATTTTTTATTATATATAAATAATTATATTTAATTATTATAATTTAGCTAGTTTTAATATTTTTTATATATTAATTAATATTTTAATTAATTTTTTATTATATATAAATAAGTATAATGGGCTTCGGCCTATTCACAGTCACCTGGTGATTTGTGTCTTACGTAATCCGGTGGTGCAATCGGATGGTCTATTGCTGACTAACTACCCGACCTGCTAGGCTCCCCGTTGAGCCGCAATTAGTCACACAACAGCAGCCGAAACGCCAGAAATAGCTTCCTCCGCAACAACGCCTTTTAATCCACGCCCTTCAATTAAGCCCTTCAATTGAGCCCTTTAATCAAGCCCTTTAATCGAGCCCTAGCTATCAAGCTATTCAGCCTGCCGCCGTGCGACAAGTTAACCGATTTTTCTATTTGTTAATTTTTTAAAGTGTTTTAATAAAGACTACTTTTTTAATACTATTAATTTTAGCTTTAAAAATATTTATTTTTTTTTTTATTTAGTAATTTTTAATAACGTTATTAATAATTATTAAATATTAGGAATTATTTAAATATATAAGATTATATATAATAATAAGCTTAATCTTTTAAATAAAAAATAATCTATAAATATTTTATATTTTAATATTTTTAAATATTTTTAATAATTTAAAAATAGCTGTAGCTAAGGCTATATTTTTAGGGCTTATTATGGTTAAATATAATAGTAATGGGTTTTTTTTTTTAAGCTGAAATAATATTTAAAGAGATTATTAAAGGGGACTTTTATATTAGTTATAGTAAGGGATGTGGTAGTAACGGAAATATTGTAACAATAATAATAAAAGGTTAAAAAAATAACTGCTTTATAAACAAAGCCTCTGCTTATTTTTTATTTTTATAATATTTTATTTAAATTTAGGTATATATATTACATTTAATAAGGTTTGGTTAGCAAGCTTGAAACGGCTATTTTTTCTGTTAAAGTTTGGCCTTTGAACGCTGGTAAATAATAAAGGAGAGTTTAGCTTAGCACGTGTGCCAGGTCTATTCTTGTATTAATTTTAATGCTCCAGCATAACAGACTTACTTATACAGCAGCTAAAAGTTTAAAGCTATGTTTTTAAGTTGTTATAACCAGCTATATAGGGTAGTTTTAGTAGTATTAATAACTGTATAACTATTATTAACTTTATTATATATATATAATTAAGTATAAAAAAAAAGCAAGCGTTATATACTTGTTAAACATTTTAATAAAGATTAAATTATTATATAAATAAGTATAATAATTTATTTATTATTAGTTAGTTTATTTTTATTTAATAATATTTTGTTTAATTTTTTTTTTTAAATAATTTTTAATTATTTTTTTAGTTTTTTTATGTTTTTATTAGTTTTTTTTTATTTATTTACTACTTATTATTAAACTTAACTAATAATAAAATTTATATTATATTTTTTAAAATAATTTATTATAATTAAATTATAAATATTAATATATTATATAATATATATTATATTAAAAATTAAATAAAAATTTTTTAATATTAAAATTATTTATTTAATATAAATTATAATAAAATTAATAATTAAATAAAATATTAATAAATATATTAATATATTAATTAATATAATATATATTATTTATAAAAATTATAATAATAAATTTTAAAGTTTTTATTAATATATTTAATATAAAAGCTTAAATTTAAAAATTTAATTAAAAAAAAT